>CP106725.1:10560800-11160800 GCA_025506655.1 Gossypium rotundifolium | reverse complement strand
AAACCATTAAAACATTAGAACACAAACAAAACAAAGTGAGATTAATGATAGAAGTTATAAAACCACTTAAGAAAAACACAAAGAATTAAAATATTCTTTTTCGGTCTCTCAATTTGACTCAAACCTCAAATTTTTAGCAGCACTGGTTAAATTTGAACATACAAAGAAAGAAAGAAAAAAAAATGGAATCTAATAATTCATCCACTTAATGCGTAATCATTTCTAAGTTACTTAAAAACTAAGACTTAACTTTAAAAATACAAAATTTGAAATTTAGAGTACAGAAGAAAAAAAAAAAGAAGATAAAATTCAATATGATAGAACTACCAATCCAACAGGTTGAAAGCTTGTTTAGATCGAGATACTTTTTAAAACCGAATAAAATACGATAAGTACATCGATGCAAACGAATTAAAAAATACCCAAAATGTTTCAATCTAACAATTCATCCTTGAAATTTTTCAGAGTCATATCTAAGTTCATTAAAACCCAAAACTTAAGTTATAAAACCACTTAAGCAAGACACAAAGAATTGACATAAATACCAACTGTTTATTACAAACAACTATTTTTTCAATGAATTTATGCATCAAAACAAGAATAACATAAATACCAAATGTAAAATAAAATGCATTAAAGCATCAAAAGCTTACGAAATGCAGACTCACTCAAAAACCAATAAACATATGAACAAAGAAGAGAAGAAGAAATAGTATATGAAGGCACACAGTTTAGCAAAAGGGACAAGATTGGTCCACTATTTTTGGTTTTAGGCAAAGATTAGTCCAAAGTTAATATAAAAGGGTCAAATGTGTATGAAGTAAGCAATGGGATAATAGTAGTGACCAACCATTATAACAATAATATTAAAATCAAGAGTAGATAATGTGTAGCTTGTACTCAATCATGCTATTCAACATAACTATTAGAGTAATTAAACAATTCTAATTAAGAAGACAAATATGCTAAGTTATCAAACATGATCCATTATTCAACAAGCCAAAATATTTGTAATTAAATCAAAATAAAAGGAGAAATATCATTATCCAATTTTCATCAACCGCAACCGAAGTCACGAAGATCACAGTGACCAACAAAGAACACAGAACCCCATATCACGTTGAGAAGCATGACGATTGACCTCGCTAGCAACCCCATTCCCTCGAGACTGATCTTGAGTCACATCATTGCTCCAGAAAGTCCAGATGTTCCTTAGCCACATGTTCCTTATTTAACCTTTTGGTTTTATTTTTATATAAAAGCTATCAACTTTATCCTCCACACTATCATCTACCTAATCATAATTAATTAGATTGATAGTGATTTGAGTTTTATTAAAACAAGGAATCTGCCTTAAGCCCTTAATTACATTTTGTGGAGGCCCCACTCTAATGTAGAAGCTTATGACCATTTTGATAACCCCTACTTTGTCCTTATACTAAATAATTCATATTATATATTTGGGTTAATTCCATTAAACGTCCTTGAACTATTTCCTAAATTTTATATTAGTCCTAAACTTCAAAAACAGTTTACCTAAGTTCCCAAAATATAAGTAGGTTATTCTTTCAAATTTACTCGTCAATTTAGGCGTTAAATGCGTAATCAAATGTAACGTAGAGTATATTTAAGATACATGGGTCAAATTGTATGTACATGTGTCCTTCTTGCATGGATAACATGGATCTACCATTTTTTTTTTTTGAAAAAATTGTCAATAAAAGTGAGAAGATTATTTTAAATATGCTTCAGCTCAAATTTAAGCTAACATTTAACACCGAAGCTAACAGAAGAACTTGATGGATAGAATTTTGAAGTTCAAGGACCAAGTTGGATAGAATTTTGAAGTTCAAGGACCAAGTTATACTCTCATTCATAGTTGGAGGATATATGGCTTCTAAATTAGGAACTTACAACGATGTTGTTCTTTGGACATTGAAAGCTCCAATCCGATAATCGCTGAAAAAACTGCACAAACCAAGAAATCTCGGTCACTAATGAATCCGAGTTCAAAAAAAAAACCCAAAATTGAAAGTTGTACCAGAAATTGCAGGTGTGAGGACACCATCTCCAATGACCATGCAAGTCCCAATCAAAGCCAAAACAAGCAAAAGCCTTTGCAAAAGTTTGTGTTCTCTAAAGTTGATTTCAAACTAGACCCTAAAAGCTCTTACTAATTGATAAAATCCTAATTTTGAATGTGTTTCTATTGTGCCAGCTAATGTCTGTACCAGCTAATTTTGGAAATTCTCATTTGCAAAAGTTTGTGTTTCTCTATGTGCCTATATTTTAGACTCTCCTTTTTTTAAATGTTTTCCATTATACTCGTTGAGCAGGAATTGGAAATTGTGAAGCTTAAATTCGAGAATATTAAAACCAAAAATGAAACTTTAAGCAGAAAGCTCCAATTTGAGAAAGAAAGAACCAAGAATGAAAGCTCTAAGAGAATGAAGGTGTAGAGTTCTATCCTTTCAACAAGCTTTCATGGATGCCTTTTGCTTTTAGACATATATTAGGATGTCGTTTGATAGTGCTAAGTTAATAAAGGAAAAGAAAAATTCAGGTAATGTAGCTAAAACAAATAAATGTGTATCATGGTTCAAGGAATGTTCATATGATAGTGCTATTAGAAGAAAGCACTTATGCACAAAAGTAAGTTTTTGAGAAGTAGACTACACAGAATATACAACTTTTAAGAAACTTAATCTTCCAAGTAAATCTAAAGCAGCTTTCGAAATCTTGTAGTGCATGTTTGAATCATGTGATTAAAGGACGTTTATAAAGAATGAAATTTGAGATTTTATCTCACAAACTAGCACGCCTGAACAACTAAAGCACAGCAGCAGAAAACAAACAAATACCAGATAAAAAAATTCAACATAAAGACCTATAGGAATTTATCCGTCAAAATGAAAAGTGTTGCTAATTTTTTCCATGAAAACATGGAAAAAGAAACATACTTCGATTTTCCAATTTCAAAGTTAACAAGTCCCGTTAATAAAATCACTGCTTCACTATACGAATAGGAGAACTCTGTTATTCAATTTAGGGGAAGTTAAGCATGAAACACTGTACCACCATCTCACTATCTACTTATAAAATAATTAGTAAATGAAATCAGACAAACCATTAACACTGACCAACAAGACAAAATGGTTTTGAATTAGATAATTCATTGTTTGTTTACCTTCCTTTCATTAGAAAGGACAAAACAGAAACTTATGTTTAACGAAAGAGCCAAAGAGAAGTGATATTAGTTATTTTTCTATGATATATATACAAGATATAACATGTCTAACAAACATAGAAGAGGAAAACAAAGACTAAGGTAAGAGTAAGACTTTGCAATTCACATAAATTATGAAAATTGGGATTTAACAATAACATGAAGCTACACTTACCACGCACATAATTCACAAATTTCTCTTCTTGATCTCGATTTATGTCATCCATTTCGGAAAGTTTTCTCTTCTGAAAAAAAAAAAAGAAACAAAGAGAAAAAAAACATTTATGGAAATAAAAAGCCACGCTTCATAATCAAACAAATGGGGAAAAATTGCCGTTCCATTTTAACCGAACTAAGAAAACATTGTACGCACCTTGCAATCGGATTATTATTCGATACAAATACCGCCAAAAAAGAAGAAGAAGAAAACTTTTAAACATTTCGCTTTTTTCTTCAAACCGCCAACCGAACTTATAAACAAAGAAATGATATGATAGATCTATAAAGTAGGGAATAGAAGTGCAAATCTACAAGTATAATTTAAAAAAGAAGAAGAAAATTTAGGGTTCAAAAAGTCGAGACCTTCAAGAATTTAGGGAAGAGAACTCTGTTGGGACGAAATGGAGAAGACCAAGAGGAAAAGTAGAGGAGAATTAAAAAGCGCTTCAATTGAATATAATTTATTTTTATGCGTTTTGAAAAAAACGCCACTATTAACTCTTATTTATGCATTTTATGTCTAAGCGCCACTAAATGTTTTCAATAAATTTTTGGTAATTTTTAAATTGAAATTTAATTGGTATTAAAATAATATTAAACCTTTTCAATAATTTTGAAAAAGAATATATGTTTTAATTTTTTGAATAAAATAACTTTTAAATTATTACAATTATAAGGACTTTTTTAAAATTAATCTTATTGTTATTATTTTCATAATAAAATTCTTTTCATTATGATTAATTATAATTATTTTACATAAATTAATTTGTTCATTTGCATAAATTTCTTCTATTTATTTTAACATTTGACATCTCTATTTATTATAATCATTTTAATTTACTATTTTCAAAGAATAAAATATATTTTTTATACTACTAATATGTATTATTGATTTTTAAGTTAATAAGATTAAATTTATTTTCTTTTTTTTCTAAATAATTACAATTGACAAACACTATTAGCTTGTATGTCATATGGGTATACAAATTAGTTATACATTTACTATAGCAATATGAAGTTACAATAAAGAAAATAAATAGTTATTATTCGATATATATGGTTTAAGCACTAAACCCAAAACCATATAACTCTAAAATAATAAAACTAAACTATAAGCTCAGCCTAAATCCTAACCTAATCCTTAATCTTTAATCTTAAACCTCAAACCCTAAAATATAAACTCTAGACCTTAAACTATAAAGATTAATCCATAAACTATATGCCCTAAATTAAACCATAAACCCCAATTTATCATGAGAATTAATTCAATATTTTAAAATTAATACTATCTTTTTACGATTATATAAGAAATTATTTAATATATAAATTAAAAGATACTAATTTAATCTAGACCCTCTTATCCTCTATCCCATAAACCCTAAATTATAAACTATAAAACCCTAACTCCAAACCCCTAACCCATAACATATTAACCCCAAACCCTTAACCATTTACATATTAAACCCATTAACCCTAACTTTTAACCCATAAAACCCTAACACGTCCCCCTTAAACCTTAAATCGTAAATATTTTTAACAAATATTTTTCTCTTAAATAATTTAAACTAGAATCATAATTTTAATGTATTAAAATTAATGTTATCTCTTTTACAATTATATAAGAAATTATTTAATATATAAATTTAAAAACAATCAGTCATATATATCCAAAAAAACTTTAAAAATATTTGCGGCGTTTTTCCAAAAGCGCCGCTAATTCCCAGACTTTTGGCGGCGTTTTTCCAAAAGCGCCGCTAATTCCCAGACTTTTAGCGGCGTTTTTCCAAAAGTGCCGCTAATTCCCAGACTTTTAGCGGCGTTTTTCCAAAAGCGCCGCTAATTCTCAGATTTTAGCGGCTTTTAATAAAAACGCCATATATATCTTTTAGCGGCGTTTTGTATATAAACGTCGCTATTGCTCATTTTTTGGCGCCGCTAATGTATAATATTTGCGGTGTTTTTCTTTAAAACGCCACTAAAAATGCCGCTAAAAGTCTGTTTTGCTGTAGTGACCTATTTTTATCTAATCAATCAACACAAGCTTTATTTGCAGTTCAACTAACAAGATGCCATTATCACTTATATTCAGCTAAGCAAACATTGCTTCAACTTAAATGTTAACTTTCGACTCATTACATCTGTCACTACATTCATTTTCCTAGGATCGTAATCAATTATACAATCATAATCTTTCAACAATACAATCTAGAAACATTATCTTAGATTTAACTCCTTTTGGTATAAGAGATATTTGGTATAAGAGATATTTGAGACTTTTATGATTCATATAAATATGACAATTTTCAATTATGTGCTCAACCAACCTTGGGTTAGTAAAAGAGCTTTCTTAAGCTCGTATAAAACCCAGAAGTGATTTTACATGTGTTTTATACTTGAAAACATGTTGAGATGATTAAATGCATTGAAATTTGTTGTAGTTGCTCCAACAACAAATGTAGCATCCTGTAGCTAGGACTTGACAATCAGGTCGAGCAAGGGGTGTTACACCAATATTGACCTAATCGTCGATTCCAAGATGTGAGATGCCACATTCACTATCGAAGCAACTACAATTTCACTTCAATATCCAGCAAGACAAATCATACAAACAATTAAGTTTTAAAACTTTTAAAAATATTTTTTTTATTCAAATTCGGGTTATAAAGTAGGCTTACGAAAGCTCTCATGATACTCTGGTAATAAATGAAGGACTAAAATGTAAAAATAACTAAAATAGAACTTTTGTTGCAACATCAAATGATGGATGTTGCAACATTGAGGGCAGCAACATAGTGTCATGACTTCAAACTAGAGTGAGTCGCGACTATGAAGACAATAACATAGTGTCACAACTTTAGTAGGGAATGTGCGACTTGGAAGAGAAAGGGCTCAATGTCGCGACAAGAATCTAGACATGTACATAAAGATTTAGATTTTGTTTGTATTTGTAAATTTGAAATGAAACTTTGAATCCTTTTTTATATTCTTAAATAAGCTTCAATTTGTGTTTAATTTAATTTGTTTATGAGATGCATCTGAGCCTAAATGATTTTTAGTTTTGTTTTATAATGTCTTGATTTGTTGAAATGATATGAAAGTGTTCGGATATGTTTTTAAGTGTCTTGGGGCTAGGAGTCTAGGTTCCAATACCCATACTATTAAGTATCGAAACATTACGAGGTAGTAGTTAAAAAAGCTTATTATTATTATTTTGAGGATTTTTTTTATATATTAACCTTATTATTATTTTTGTAAGTTGTGAGTTTCAATCGTGTAATGTTCCTTCAATTTACTCATTAAATAGTCGAAGAATTTATGAGTTAATATATATTTTGTTGAACTACTTTTTAAATAATGATAAAAGTAAGATAGAAAATATTTTTCCAAAAATGGAAGAAAGAGTTGCAATGTGGAATATTAAAATGTGTAATGGATATTTCATTTAATAGGGTAATTAAGGCAGTGTTGGTCCATGCAAACTCAAAGCTGGCAATGATGAAAAGAGAATTTAAGGTGGGTGTCCCCATGGTCCTTTCCCAGCCAATCCAAATCTTGGATCCCAAATTTACACCTTTAAACCCTTTCCTCTCCACACACCATTCATTTAAGTCTTCAATTTTTGCTTTTCTTAAATAGGACCTCTCTCTCTCTCTCTCTCTTTGTCTTTATATACACCAAATCACCATTTTTATATTGCTTTTATGTCATAATATATTTTGTTTTATATGGGTTTAGACTCTTTTAAAATGAGTAAATTTATGAAAATTTAAGTTAATATATAATAAAATTGTACTTTAATTCTTATAAAATATATAAGTTAATACTTCCTCAAAAATTTTCTAACTTCACCCCTACTTGATATGTTAATTAAATTTATATTAAATAATAATGAATACAAAATGATTATTTGTGAATCTTTTACTTACAAATAATGATTAAATTTGTATTATTATTAGATAATAATAGATACATAGGCAATAAGGGAAGCTAAACCCATGTTTATATGATATTGTATCAATCATATTTTTATAATAATCTGTTTATTTTTCTCACATAACTCCCAAAATTATAAAATCTACACCCAAAAAAATCCAAACCACTAAGAATTGCACTTACAAATGCCTTGAACCCACCTCAATAAATCTTCCACACATCTCATGCACCAAATGATAAAACTATCCCTTCAAACTTTAACCATCTAATAACAAATTTAGCAGTTAAGTATTGAAAATGGAATTTTTAGCTTGGGTCACTATCATTACTATAAATTTATTAACATATATAAAGTGTCAAAGCTTTCCCAAAGGTAAATTTTGGAACATGGGTATTAATATATATATATGTAGAACAACACTTTGTATATTGAAACTACTTGTATTATATATTTGAAGGCTTGAGTTATAATTTAATCATAAAATTACCATTCCTTTTTATCTTTCTATTTTTAGAGGTTTTCTAATAATATAGCAACTGATTTGAGTACTTTACTTGTGTAAAATGTAAAAATAGCAGACATTAACCCCAAAAAGTTTACCTAATGTTTATCTTTGTAATGGAGGCATGCAATGTTTTATTTTATTTATTAAAAATCATGTTACCCAAAGTACATAATTATGTTCCATTATGCAAAGCAATAATTTAGACATATTATTTAAAGCAATAAATTGATCAACCCTCTCCCACACACACACACACACACACACACAAAAGCCATAATTATTTCTTCAATAATTTTGCCTAATATTTTCGTACATTTTTAGACTTTGTGAGTCATTTTCGCGGTTATCTCTTTGATGATCTGTTTCTAATTCAATAGCTAGCTCATATAAGTAAATGCTAATTAAGCCAACGGGGAAATGATAAATAAAAAGGAAAAAAAATTAATTAAAGCTCAAATAAGTAGATGTCTCTTATACCATTAATTATTTCTATTGCAATTTTAATTTTTGATTTTTAGATTGGGACCAATTCAATACATTGGCTGGAACATATAATAAATGAGAAAATGCCCCATGAGACTGGGGTGGAATAGACCAATGTTTTTTTGTTAAACACAAATTCAATCACAAATATTTATTTTATTGGATATATAACTAATTTAATTGGTCACAACGTGTGAAGTGGATTATCAATCCATATAAGGATGGTAGAATTCAACAGCTCGATGGATTTTGAATTAATCCACTTTGAGTAGAATTTTTTTTTTTTTTGAAAAGTGCATGCGAGATAAGACAGGATGGATTTTTTTCTTTTGGATAGTGAATATGAAACGTTTATGATAATTGATTGCTCCACTCTAACCCACTCCACTAAATGAAATTATTATTTTATCTTTGTATGGATAAACTATTAAACGGGTAAATATGTAATAACATAAAATTGAAAAAAAAAATCTATATATTTTATATTTAAATATTTACTTGACTTTAAAAAATTTAAAAATTTAAATATAAATAACAAAATTTAAATTAAAGTGAAGCGAGGTGGGACAAGGATGGATATATTCAACATCCATAGAAGTAATTGTGGTTTTCAAGATTATAGACCGTACCAATTATAGAATGATGATGAATTTAACAATATTTGTCCCTAATCTACCCCTTTACCATCCCTAAATACAATTATTTTTTAATAGAATTAAGATATCTTCTATATTATTTTATGGTACATAAAAATTAAATCTTTTCAAAGTTGCATCAGTTGTTGGTACTAATACTATTATTATCAATACCAGAAGAAGCAAAACAAGCAAGGTGGTGAGCAGCATAGTTGCCAATGCGCGTGGCATGTTCAAACCGATTGATCGAGTGAATTACTAAAAATCAATCAAAATTAAAAATATATATGAATATTTAAATATTTTGATTTTTTATAAAAAGATATTGTTAAATAAATATTTTTATGTAAAGAAGTAATATTTTTGCATGAGTTGTAAAATGTAGTGTAGAAGTAGAACCCCAACTTTAGATTTTCACATAAATGAGAGCAACTTTTTGACATTGAGGAGCCACAAAATTATTGGAACATTTAATTAACTGCAAAATTATTGTGCTATAAAACAGAGTTGTTACATTCAAAACCCTATTTGTTAGATTGATCATATATAGCCATTGAAAGGGATTTATTTTGAGTCAAAGGGAGAATTAATACGAGGGAAAATTGGGGTTTGGAGCAGTTCTTCATTAACTGCTATACAGTCAAAATAATTTTATTTCAGTTGCGGACAAAACCCGAAAGTTTTGTTGAAGGGATAAACAATATATAAAATATATCTTATTTTATTCTTGTGGAGAGAGATAGTGTTCAGCATTTTATTCTATTTATTTAAAATGATATTTTATTAATATTGCAAAATGTATTATAAGTTTCTCTTAATGAAATAAAATTTGCATGTGAATTAAAGTTATATTATTAAAACAAATTAATAGGTATAGAATTATTTTATAATACGAAAGCAAAATTTGTAATAGAAATATTAAGAATAATTAACCAAAAATTTATTTAATTGATTAAAATGCCATACAGATCTTGAGATTTAAACCCAAAATTTTATCACATAAAATTATAAAATTTAGGCTTAGAGATGTAAAAAGTCCTCAAATTTAAATATAAAGTTTAGGCTTAGAGGTGTAAAAAGTCCTCAAATTTAAAAAAAAAAAAAAAAAGCAATTAAGCTTTTTTTTTTTTTGCATTCAATTGGATACTTGAACTTTCAAAATATATAAAAAAATGCCCTCAAACATTTTTAAAAAAAAAAAAAGCAATTAAGCCCTTGCTCTTTTTTTTTTCACTCAATTGAGTACTTGAATTGACAAAATACATCAAAAGACCCTTTAACCTTTAACTTTAATGGTTGACCGTTAAAACTAACCTCCCCTAATTTTTCAGTTAAAGCCACCACGTGTCAAAATCACGGTGTGACATGTGGTAAAAAATAATACAAAATACAAATCAATAAAAGTTATAACAATTATTAAATGTTAATAAAAAATATAAAAATATTAATTTTTATTATTTAGAAAAAGATTATAAAAATCGTAAAAAATTATAAAAATTTTAAAATTTTATAAAATCATAAAAATTATAAAATATATAGAAATATAGAAATATATATAATTTTATAAAGTCGTAAGAAAATGATAAAAAATGTAAAGAAATATAAAATTCGTAAAAGAATTATAAAAATTATCACACCAAAAGAAGCATTTTATAATTTTTCTATAAATTTTGCTGATTTTTATTTTTTATCATTTTCGCCACATGTCACGCTGTGTTGCGACACGTGATGGCTTTAATTAAAAAAAAACTGGGGATCGTTAACTTTAACAGTCAACGGTTAAGATTTATGGTTAAAAAGTCTTTTTTGATGCATTTTATAATTTTTTATGATTTTTATAAAATTTTATAATTTTTTATAAATTTTAAATATTTTTATATTTTATATTTCTAATTTTAGTAAATTTTAAATATTTTTATATTTTTAATTAAAGTTTAATAATTTTATAACTTTTGTTGTTTTTAATTTTTATAATTTTTTGCTACATGTGACGTAGTGTTTGTGACACGGGGTGACTTTAAATGAAAAAAATTAGGGGGGAGTTAAATTTAAGGGTCAAAAAACCTTTTTTTATGCATTTTGGCAATTGAGTGAAAAAAAAGAGAGTTTAATTGCTTTTTTTGATGCATTTTGACAATTTAAGTACCTAATTGAGTGCAAAAAAATAGGGGCTTAATTGTTTTTTTTTTTTTAAAAAGTTTGAGGGTCTTTTTGATGCATTTTGAAAGTTCAAGTACCCAATTGAATGCAAAAAAAAAAGGGGACTTAATTGTTTTCTTTTTTAAAGTTTGAGGACTTTCTACACCTTTAAACCTAAAATGTATGTAAGAAAAGTCAAATTTTTTGTCAAAGCTAAAGGAATTAAAAATATGGGGGATCAAACATAATTTATCCTACTTTAAATACTTATTGTGATGGTTAAAATGAAAATTGGAATAATTTAGGAAGACCCTTGGATTCGCCCTTCGCCCTTAGTTGGTTCATTCAATTATCTTCAAAAAGTGACACATGGTAAATTTGTATTTTTGAACTCAACGTCGACAATCTCCTATAACAAATATATATGTAAAGAAAAATTGTTCATAAAAATGATATGTATGTTTCGCATGATTTTTTTTATTTTGTTTATTTAATAAAAAACTTGATTAATAAAAATATTTACATGTTAAAGAAATATAAACGATTTATTAAAATTACTTTTCTTTTTGAAAACCTTAAGACAATTTTTAAAAAAATCTCTATGATGCTTAATATGAGTTTTAGGTATAAACTTGAATTGAGCTAGTTTTTAATCCGTGCGAGTTGGCCATGTATATTTATTAAAATAGGATATATTTATTTGTTAAATTTTGTACAAAATTTACAATGTTTGATAATTAGAGAACTATGATTAAGAGTTTATGATAATGATAATAATAATAATAAAAAGAACAATTAGTGCAAATTTACAAAATTTCAGCTTTTTAAGTGAATATCTTTTGTAAGGCCAAACAAATAATATTTATATTTATGTTATTAATTACAAATATTAGTATTATTATTTTATATTTTTCCGAAATTTCAATTAAAATTATATATAAATATTTTTAAAATAAAATTTAAATCAATTTAAAAATGTTAATAATTTTAATGCTAATTTTAATTTTATGAAAAGAATACTAAAAATACTACTATATTGCATCTATAAAATAAAAGGACTAATACCTTACTTTTGAAAAGCATAAAGATATATACGGTAATTTTAAAACATCAAAATAACGTTTAAATATGATTTTAAACAAAATAATAAATAATCGTTTTTTAAAACGAAATGGAATTAGTTATCATACTTATCTAAAATAAATAAATTAAATATCAACGTAATCATTATTTGATTTAATCACATATTAAGTATAACAAAATATAGTGGAGCAAAATAAAATGTCAAATATATAATGGCGGATATATAAGTTCACGCAAATAGACAAAAGAAAAGAAGAAAACACCAATCATAGACCAAATTTTTTTTTAAAGGTAGACCTAGTTACTATTGGATTGTTATTAACTAAATTAGACCGTGTAGGGTTTCTCTCTTGGAGACCCATGCGAATCAATGGTTAAAATATCTGAAATCCTTTCTTTTTTCTCTTAGTATGAAGGTTCCCCTTTTAATATTTCTTGTAACACCTCAAAATATATACGCTTAGATGAAATAAATAATCAAAAGATGATTTTGGTTTGATGGTTAAATAGTTAGTGTACTCCTTTAAAGTTTTAGGTTCTATCCACATCTTCCATTTCTTTTCTTTTTAATTTTAGCAAACTAGGATGAAAAACACTCTAAAACAAATATTTAATGGAGTAAAAACTTATCAAGTATGGATAGTAGCCTAATGGTTAAGCACACTACTTTTCCTTTGCACCTTAGGTTTAAGCCATACTACTCTTTCTCCTCATTCCCTTTTTATTTTCAACAAGATGGACTAATTACCCAAACAACCCCAAAGTTTGAAAATCCTAGGTTAATCTCTTTTCCTAATTGCAGTTGAATTATAGTTTCCTTTTCCAAATTAAACTAAAATTTGCCATTTTCCCCTATTTCTTCTTCCCTTTCTTTTTCATCTTTTTCTTTGCAAATATTTTTCTCTCCAATTGCTGAAATTGCTTTCATTTCCCGAATTAAAATTAATCCTGAGTGTGAACCATTTTCCATCGATAGCTGATCTTGCCATTGATAGCACTTGTTTCTCTCATCCAAGTTTGGTAAGTTCAATTGTTTCTAATAGTAGAACTTGTAATTTTTGAAATAGCATTGATCCACGTTAATCTTGTAACTCGGTTACCCAATCTTTCTCGATTCTTGCTGGATCTTTCGATAATATCGTCAAATCTTGGAATCAACCGTTAACTTCTATATAATTGTTGTTTGAAGGACCCGATTTAGGTACCTCGATCAGATTTGAACGTGAAGAATGCCGTTCGAGACCCCAATGACAGGTGTGTGTTCTTTTACAAATGAATCAAGATAAAATTGTGCATAGGATAGGGCCACACGATTTGCCACATAGGCATGTGGACCACACAGCCCCTCACACGACCATGTCTCCCCTGAAACCCTAGTCTAGTTCATGAACCACACAGCCAAGACCTCTTCACATGGCCGTGTCTCCCCTATAACTTAATTTTGCAATTTCCACACGGCCACAGTCTATCACATAGCCTAGATACACGATCTTGTAACCCCTCCACATAGTTCAAGGCTTCCCACATGTTCCGGTCACATGGCCGTATGTCCCCTATTTCTTAGATTTTATAGTTTTTTCCCAACAATTCTATACTTTGTTCAATTTAGTCATTGCATGGTCCCTGAACTATTTTTAGAGTTTTGTTTCTCTCGATTGAACTGTGTTAATATGAAAATTGAAATTCATGATTTGAGTGTCTAAATTATTACTATATATGCATGATTTGTGAACAATTTATGCCTAATACATCCATATTATGTTTTGTATGGTCAACATGCCTTATGTTATCGTTAAATTGTATACATGATATAGCATGTTTTTGGTTGGTGATTAGATTTATGATAAGCATAATAATTGTTACTGTATCGATCTATTATATGTATAACACACTACATTGCATGGGGTGGGACGATGTGAACAGAGGAAGATTGGTAGTTTATCTACAAAAATTTGTTGTGTATCCACAGCCAAAGGCAGATTCTATCTACGGGTTATTTACTGTGAAATCCACAGCCAAAGGCAGATTCCATCTGCAGAGATTTGTTGTGTGTCCACAACCTTTGGCAATTTCATCTGCGAACTAGTAGTGGTTAAAACCACAACCTGGTGTACTGGTGGATGAGTTTAGGGAAACTCCCATTGTGGTGTGTAGCGGTGGGGTAGGATCTATTCTGTTAAAAATTGAAGTTGCATGGCATCCATAAAACATGTGCATACAAAACTGGAATTTATGATGACATATTTTTATATGTATATTGTTAAGTGATATGAAATAATGATATTCTGAAACTGCCATTGTGAATTAATTCTATATGATATGCTTACGATATGTTTAATCGTTTTCACTGATTTTCTTGTGATTGAACTCACACTGAACTTCATAGCTCACTCCTTTTTTATTTCCAATCTCTACAGATGACCCGCCAAGTTAGGACGCGAACACGTCATCCGAAGGGACTCGACTTGGTTTTGTTTTATTAAATTACCTTAGATTTATTATTTTATATTTTTTTATTTAGAGACTATATTGTTTTATTTTCGATTTGTGCCATGAGACTTAGGATTTGGGTTTAAATCGCATGAATGGCATTTAATTTTATGTTGAAGCATTGTTTTTAATTATTTATGCATAAAACTTGATTTTTATTAAATTAAAATTGAGTTGAATATCATTTTTTCGTTGCTAGATTGTAATTGAAATTGTGGTAATAAATAGATAGAAAATTAACTAAGTTTTGTTTTTTTTTCAAATGGGTCACTGTTACATAGGAAAGTCAATCTAAATCGACTTTTGATAACTAAAAACTTTTTTGAAAATAGACTAAGTTTTCTATTAAAATTTAATCAAATGTTTTATTACGATTGTTTTATAAGCAACAATAACTTTGCTAGGCCATTTTGGTGGTCGGTGTAATCTCTCAAATTCGGGTATAACATCTAGGCTGGATTGAGGAGGTTACATTTGGTGGTATCAAAGTCAGGTTTTTTAAACTTGGACTATGGAAATTTGAATGAGTTTGCATGCATGCATTAAATGGGTATTTTGGGGAAAACCATGCTACAAGTTTTTGAAAAATTAGTTTTCTGCAGGAAATTAAATTCGAGACTCTGATTGTCTGTCCTACTTCAATTACTGTTAAAACTTTAGATAAACTGTAAACTAAGATTGTGAACATTTAGGAGGATAACTAATGCTTGAACTTTTGTTTGAAAACTATAGATATACTTTAGATTTAAAACTCTCAAAAGATTACAATGAACTAGGCTCAAGTCTTTAGCGTCTACCCGTAGCGATGGTCGTAGATTTCTATTTCCTTAAACTTTTCTTCTAACCATCTCGCAACGATCCTCGAGTTGTCAGGAAGGTTTGCTTTTGCCTCACCATTTCATCAAGATCGGGACTATAGGATTAGCGGACCTTCTCCGGATTAGTGCTCGAACCAATCGGAAATCTTACGGCATTCATGGTCTCAACTCGCATCGTGGCACGATAACAAAAGGCGTCCTTTGGGACATATTTCGGTGGTGCTTGGGTATTTGGCGGGGTAAATCCGGAGAATGGCGGTCGTCATTATTCCCCGAGCTAGCAGCGGCGCCTTTCCCGTTCATTGGCCAATAGTTGCCTAACCGGCTTATCATGTTGTTTTGGGACTCTTGCATCCGTTCTATCATATCTTGTTGTATCTTGATTAATCGTTCTTGCATCCGCTCTCGTATTTCCTTTTGCATTTGTTCTAGCCTTTCCATTCTTTGATCCATGTCTTCTAGGTTTGAAATAACTTCACCTAATTAGGGTCTTTCTACAAATTTTAATGCATGTGATATGATGCAATGCAAATGCATGAAATGCAATGCAAATGCATGCAAAAAGAAAGAGAGGCGTTGATTATGAATTCAATTTTATTAGAAGAACTTTTCTAGAAAATATGCTTCTTTACATAAAGCGAATTTGCATACGGCTTTATCCTCATAGTCCAGGTGAAAATACCAATCCTCTTCTTCGTATCCGGATGTTATGGTTGTGCCCCATGAACTTTTCTCAATGGATATCTCTTCTAGCTCCTTGTTGTTGGGTCCAGGCCGTGCCTCTTCACTCGCTTATCCTCCGCGATGTTTATAAGCTTCTTTTAGAAAATAGAGTCACGATGGCTCTTCAATAATCCTTGTCGGCTTGAATCCTCAGGCAAAGTCTTGTATTCTTCTGTGGATTATCAGTCCTCTTTCGCCGTTCACCTGGACTATGTTCGAACGACCGTATTATAATCCACTTTATCAAGTAACACATTTCCTTATGATAAACTCTTCTATTTAGCAATCGAATATGAATCAACACCTTCTTTCTAAGATGATACGGTGTGATGCAATGCAATGCAATCACAAACAAAATAGAACACGTTAGCACAGGAGAAGTAAACAACATAGAGTACCTATCCGGATGACCACTAGGGGTTTAACATAGTTGTACCTAAGGTGGGCTCCTAAGTACATGTGGTTCGGTTCTAAGGAGGGGTACCTGAACCAGCAGATTCCTCGATCTTCACCCATTATAGGCTCATATAGACCAAGTTCAGTTCAGGGGAATACATTTCCCTATGGCTGCACGGAGATGAAAATCTCACGAAGACATAGGTATGGATGTATCCCGAAAGCGATCCACTATCCTGCACGGAGGTGAAAACCTCACGAAGGAGTAGTTTCTCACTCTCACCTAAAGGTGTGACCACACAGTTGTGCAATGCAATGCATAATTAAAACAACATGCAATACAATGAATACCCAAAGTAGACATGGTAAGGGTAGGCTACATGTCGCGCACTGTAGAGCCGAATGACTGCTCAAGGCGAGAAGAATAGTAGTATGTTGAGAACTTCACCACCAATGGTGGTAGAGGCTACGAGGACGGAGATGATGCCCTGACACAAGCAATGCTGAGAGTGTTTAAAAAAAGTTGTTGGAGCCTAAACTGGATCAGGGAGCCGTGGGTCTGTTGTAGAAAGGCTTCGATTGAATGGGGCTGAGACATTCAAAGGTGCTGCTAGAACGACTCCCACGGTGGCTGAGTATTGGATGGAGTTAACAAAAAGGATCTTAGAGGACTTAGACTGTACTCCGGAGAAAAAAATTGAGATGCATTGCCTTCTTGTTTAGAAAGGAGGCTTATTGTTGGTGGCAGTCTGTGGTAAGAGGTATACAGGCTGAGCAAATAATCTGGGAGTATTTCCAAATGGCTTTCCAGAAGAAGTTTGTGGGCACTAGGTATGTAGAGGCTCGCAGGCCCGAGTTTATTACGCTAAAGCAAGGAGAAAGGATTGTGACATAATGTGAGGTAGAATTTTTAAGACTCAGTCGATATGCTCAGGGTATGGTCACCATGGAACAGGATAAATGTATGAGGTTCGAGAATGGGCTACGTTTTGACCTCAAAATTTAGGTTGCTCCATACCAAGAATGGGTGTTTGAGACCCTAGTGGAGAAAGCCAAGATTGTAGAAGAGATTAAGTGGAATGTGAGAAACGAGAGAAGAATAAGGTATCATTTAAGAGAGATTCTGGTTCCGTTGCTTCAAACCACCGCTCTGTAAAATGAACCGAAAAGGGTAGGCCGTAGCAAAGGGTCGCAGTAACTGATTGTATGGATGGGGTCAACACTTGTAAATGTTATGGAAAGCGTCACCCGAACGAGTATTGGAAGAAATTGGGTGCTTGCTTTTAAATGTTGATCGATGGAGCATATGGCGAGGGAATGCTCTCGATGAATCGATAAAACGCAAGCTCTGGCCTAAAATTAGATAGCAAGCCAATTACCTCCGATAGTCATGGCAGAACCGGGCCGCGAATACTGTAGCTACCGGCGCAAATTGAACCGAGGCTAAGCAACCTACCTTACTTTACGTCGTTAGGGGACCTGAGGAAAGGGATGTATCCGATGTCATCGCAAGTATATTTACTATTATTATGTCCCATACTTTGTCTTAATTGATATTGGATCCACTCACTCTTATGTTTTTTGTAAAATGTTTGACAATTTGGGTGTTGGGTAGAGGAAACCACTATTGATGTAACTGTAGTAAGCCCCTTAGGACAATCAATTATTGTGAATAAAATTTATAGGAGATGTCCATTGAATGTTCAAAGGAAATACTCCACTTGCCATCCTTATATACATTTATTCCTTGTCATATTAAACATATATATGGTTATTAAAAATTTTACATTTAATTTTTAAATATTAAAATATAAAATAATATTTTGAAATATTTTAATAATAAAATTATTTAATATTAGAACTATAATTTCACAAGAACTTTTAATGTTAATAATTTTCTAACTTTTAAATAGTGCTTTTAATATTTTACTAAAAATAATTTATAGTATTTGATAGCAAGATAAATTTGTGTTTTCAATATATTTATTTTTGACTAATTATCAAATAAAATGCTAGTAAGTTGGTGTGCTTAATTCAAACTCTTATAAAAAAAATGGCTAAATTGGAATAAAAAGCAAAGAGGATGGCTTGATTGAAAGATTGAAGATTCAAAGATGACTGGATAAAGATTGAAAGGTTGAAGATTTTTTTAAAAGTGGCTGGATAGAGATTGAAGGATTTTTTATATTGTTATAACTCTAAAATTAGTTTAAATTCTAGTTTAGATTTGATTTTTAAATTTAGAACTATTTAGTGATAATATTTAGTAACCCCACATTTTATTTTTATTTTTAGCATTTCTACACATAGGTCGTGGGCACGACTGTGAATGCGACATCGATTCTGGTTACAAAAAAAGGGAAATTAAATAGCAAGTCCCTATGGATTCAACCCTACTGCTCTATACTGCTAATTACTGTTATTTTATCGTAGGAATTTATATTTGGTGGTCTTGACGCCCATCAGTAGCTGAGGATCGAATAAAACTACGAGCTTTTCCTTTTTCATTAGCTGAATCTACTAAGGAATGGTTGTTTTATTTACCTTCGGGGTCTGTTAATACTTGGACTGAATGTTTCGATTGTTTCTTGACAGGTTTTTTTCTAGTAGCTTGAGTCAGCTGAATTAAGGAGGAGTATAGTCGAAATACAACAAAAAGAAGCAGAATCACTCTATGAATATTGGGAGCGATACAAGAAATTGTGCGTAAGTTACTCACAACATGGCCTATCTGAACAATAGCTCTTACAGTACTTTTACGAAGGGTTACTCCCAATGGAAATGTAGATGATTTATGCCGCTAGTGGAGGGCATTTGTAAACATGACTCCTCAAAGAGGTAGGGAATTAATTTCGACCATGGCTGCAAATTCTCAAGAGCATCAACCACCAATGGAACCTACGAGAAGGGTTCATGTATGGAACCTACGAGAGTGGTTCATGAGCTAAGTACTCTTTCCATAGTAAATAAGATTGATGAACTTACTAATATGGTTAAAAGTATGCTTGCAGGAAAATCGAACCCAACTCGATTATGTAGGATTTGCGCTCAGCCTGATCATCCAACCGACTCATGCCCAATTTTACTTGAGGACACAACTACACAAGTAAATGCCATTGGAACTTCCTGGGCCACCTCAAAGGCATTATGATCCATATTCAAACACGTACAATACAGGGTGGAGGGATCACCCAAACCTGAGCTATGGGTCGAACACTCAATACAATCAACCATATCAACCAAAACCACCCCCACCTCAACAATATCAACCTCCAAAGTCATCTCTTGAAGCCATAGTAGAGAGGTTAGCCGTTAGCACCAAATAGTTCCAACAAAAGACTGAAGTACATTTCCAAGAACTAGATCAACAAATAAATAAGCTAGCACTTATGGTTAGTTGTTTGGAGAACCAAGGAAAATTGCCATCTCAAATCGAGCCAAACCCACATCAAAATACAAGTGTTGTGACTATAAAAGATAGAACAGAGTTTGTGTTCGACATGAGTCATGACTACGATGTTGAGCAGAAGCCAAGCTAGCAGCTCCCTCTGAGCCGGCACCTCATAAACCATTTGTTGTACCTCTCCTATACCTTGGAAAGCTCACCCAAGTTAAAAAGGAACAAGGGGAAAAAGAAATCCTTGAGACATTTCGAAAGGTAGAAATTAATATTTCTTTACTTGATGCAATTAAACAGGTTCCACGCTATGCAAAATTTTTGAAAGAACTATGTACCGGTAAAAAGAAGCTCCAAGGAAACGAATGGGTGAATGTAGGAGAAAATGTTTCTGCAGTGCTACAAAGGAAAATCCCGCCTAAATGTAAGGACCAATGTATGTTTTCTATATCTTGCAAAATAGGTAATATTGGCATAAAGAAAGCCATGTGTGATTTGGGAGCATCTATTAATGTAATGCCTTTATCTATTTTTAAATTGTTAAACGCGGGTCCTTTGAAAGAAATATGGGTGATTATTCAATTGGCAGATAGGTCATGCGTATATTTAGAAGAGGTGTTGGAAAATGTCCTCATAAAGGTATCAATATGGAGGACGACTACTCAAAAATGCTTCTGATATTTTACTTGGAAGACCATTCCTAAGTACTGCACGTGCAAAGATTAATGTTCGAAGTGGAACCCTCACTATGGAATTCAACGGTGAAGTGGTAAAATTTAATGTTTATGAGGCGATGGGCCAAACTAGTACAATGTCGAATATTTCTAGTGTTGATATTATTACATTTTAAGTATGATAAAGAGGATGAGTTACAAATTGTGCTTTGGAGGAATTTAGACCTCAATACAATGGATAAACTAGAGGAATTAATGACATTCAAAGAGCCAATTCGTGAAATTGTCGTTTTCATGGAGGCACCATAGTTTCCTAGAAGACAAGGTAAATATTTTGAACTTTCTCCTTCCAAAACTAAACTTTTGCCTTCTATTTTGCAGGCTTCCCAACTGGAACTCAAACCGTTATCGGGACATTTGAGGATTCCGATAGAGGAAAAGGCAAACCCGAACGAGAAGCTCAAAAATGCCTTAATCCACCAATAATGGAGGAATTCCAAGTGCACATAATGGAAGAATTAATTCTTGAGAAATCAAAGGAATAACACTCAGGTCATCGAGCTAATGACTTTAAACAAAAGCCTTTATGGGAGGCAACCCATATTTATTTTTATTTATTTAATTTAATTTTGAATTCTAATTTAGTTTGAGAATTAAATAAAGTATCATTTTAATCCATTTGATAGTGTTAATTTCCAAGAACATGGACGAGGACAGTCATTTTTTTAAGAGGTCAGAATTAATTCATGGCATGAGCATGCCTTGTCAAATTTCAAAGCTGCCATTTGTTGAAACATACACCCAGGACCGAACCGACCAGAACCAACCTGAACTGCCCAAACCAACTTCTGCCAAATTAACACGGGGAGTACACTTGACCCTTCTATTCATTATTGTTTTAAAATTGCATATTGAGGACAATGTGGGCTAAGTAGAGGGGTTCGTAGGATCATGCCATACTTTCTTTTTTGCATGTGTATTGCTAAGAATAATTTCTTAATTCGTTTCAGAAATAGAACTCTAACTATTATGTTTAGTTTACTTAAATAAGTGGGTGAATCATGAATAACTATTGCTTGCTTAATCAATGAGTGTTTTGTAGAATTGAAAATGTTATGTCTTAGTCAATATTTCATGAAAATTATTGGTTTTGTTGAACTTGTCCAATGAAAGTACTCGTTTAAATAAATAAATAAATAAATTTGCTAATATCTTGGTTAAGAGTGAAGATTCGGAAATGTGACCAAGTTGAGCAACCGGGGTGAGGTGCTTGGTTGTCATCTCATTTCGCGTCAAAAGGTTTGGTGACGAGCCGAAGCTTGTAACACCCCGCTAACTGAGCTGCCTTAAGAAATAAATCGATTAGAGACATGTGAAACTAAGTAATCGGGATGACGTGTTTGGGTTGTTATCTCATTTCGCATCAAAAGGTTTGATTATGTCTCGAATTCGTTAAAAATAAAAAAAATTAAATAAAGAGAACTTGTCGGGTTGAGTAATCAGGGTGAGGTGCTTAGGTTGTCATCTCACTTCGCGTCAAAAGACTTGACTATGTTTGAAAAAAAAAAAAAACAAAAAATAAAAATAAAAAATGTATATAGATATAAATAAAAACATATATTGGGTATGACAGTTTTGCATGTTTGATTGAGCCTAAATTTAGTAAAATAGTTGAGTTTGACATACTGTTTGAGATTTTATAAAATGCTTATTGATTGAGTTTAGCAGTTGTTTATTTTTTATTCACCTAATTATTTGATGTATGCTTGACTAGGAAAGGAGTTTTGGTTTTGAAAGGAATTTACAAATTATTTTTAATGGATATCATGCTTGAAGAAAATTATCGGCTAAGTAGGGGGAATTTGATAGCAAGATAAATTCGTATTTTTAATATATTTATTTTTGGCTAGTTATCAAATAAAATGCTATTAAATTTGGATTTTTATTATTAGGAATGAAGTTAGTGTGCTTAATTCAAATTCTTACCAAAAAAAAAGTGCTAAATTGGAACAAAAAGCAAAGGGGTGGCTTGATTGAAAGATTGAATATTCAAAGATGACTGAATAAAGATTGAAAGGTTGAAGATTTTTTTAAAAGTAGTTGGAGAAAAATTAAAAGATTTTTATATTGTTACAACTCTATAATTAGTTTAAATTCTAGCTTAAATTTGATTTTTAAATTTAGAATTATTTAGTGATAATATTTAAAAAAATCTAGTTAAATTTTGACACTAAAAATATGTATAAATACCTAGTAACTACAACTAATTGAACACACTTTTACCTTTGACAGTTAATAAATTCTCTATTTTCTCCCCTTCAGGCGTTACTTTTCATTGTGCTGTTTCATTCTTTTACTTTTACCTTTTGGTTTAATTACCTTCTAAGGCCTTGCCTCTTTCTACTTTCCAAAATTCCATTTAAACCATTTATTTGCAAGCATATTTCTTTCCATGATTAAATAAATCCTTTTTAGCTTTAGCCCGAAAAATACTCCAACAAAAAAATCGTGAGATACAAACCCACTAAAAAAAAAAAACCTCTCAATTCGGTATTCGCTATCTCTCCGATATATAGGATAGTACAAATTCGTCCCTCAAAGTTAATTAATCAACTCAAAAAACGCGCGTTGGGTTGGAATCGTTTGGCGTACAGTTGGGAAGTTGAATCGGCGATGTTGTATTCAAAATCCTGCGAACAAATTGGCGTGTTCAATTGTAAAAAGCTAGTTAGATTCCGTCAAGGGAGATAGTGATCAGATTTAAATGACCCACACGGTTAAGGCATTTAATTCGAGTTGGGCTTTTCAGATCGCAAGGCTATCAAAATCTTAAATTACAGGTATGTGGCACGTGGTTGGAAATTTGACAATGGTCGGTTTGTAGGTGATACCGAGATCGACTACAAAAGGAAGAGTTTGTGGTTTGAGGGATCCTCTATTGCTATAACCAGCTTATCACTTGGAAGGGAAATTTTTTTCAAGGATCGATTCAAGATTGGAGTACACTGAGGCTAAGGCTAAGCTTAAAAAAATATTTTATTTATCCATTTTTTTATTTTCTTAAATTTATTTATTTATTGCATTGTTGAATCTGTTTTATTTTATTTTTGTATTTTCTTCTTTTATTATCTTAACAAATTTAAACCCTCAAATTTTTTTATTTTCAATATTTTTACACATAGGTCGTGGACACGACTATGACCGCGACATCGATTCTGGTCACAAAAAAAGGGAAATTAAATAGAAAGTTCCTGTAAATTCAACCATAAATATTTTACAGTATAAAATTTGAGTGTTTGCTTAAATCCCTTCCTGCTCCAATATGTCACTATCCACTCCTGTACATGTAACTTTAAATTTAAGTTTTAAAAAGACATCGATTATTATTAAGTGTATATAAAATAATATAATTATTATAACATAAATTTCGAGAAATGCTTCTACAATATTTAAGAAAATTTATCAAACACTAGACAAAGCCATCCAAACACTAAAAGTAATAACTTTTTCAGAAAATTAATCCATTCAAAAATCATTTTCAACAAATCCAACCAAAATCTCTTTACATCTAACTCTTTATGAATTTTTCAGTTGTTGGATCTAAATAGGGATATTCCTTCTACAGTCCCCCTAAAAAACATAACTTAAAAAACATATTTATTTGTTACATAACTCAATGAAAACTTTTGACTCATTTATTTGGGGTGACAATATATTATCTTAAACTAGATACATTTTTCTATCGGTACCTCAAATGTTTTATTTTGATATTTAAATAATTCTTTTATTATTAAATTTAGTTAAAAGTTAATTGTATTAAAATACAAGTAATACATTTAAGCAATGAAAACATGCCACGTGTTTGCCATTTTCCATGTCACTTTTGATGTGTCCATTGACTGCTAAAGTGGCCATTCGATCAACTACTGACCAGCATTGACCAAGTTTTTATCGACCATTGGCTTTTATTTGATTTTTTCCTAATATTTTTAATTTAAATCATCTTTAGAAATTACATATATATTTTATTTTCTTTCATTTTAAATATATATTTGTTAAAAAATATATACTTTTTTTGTAATTTCTAAAATTTAACTATTTAAAAAAATTAATACACATATTTAAAATTTTAGAAAATTTACTTTTTATTTTTAAAATCATGTAAATTTTATTTAATGTTTTATAAACGTTTTTTTATATTTGATATATGATAAAAAGATTGATTTAATAAAATTTATAATTGATATATATCATAAAAATTTTAAATTTTTTTATATATTTTCAATGTATATCACGTCATTAATTATCATATGTAAAAGAACATCGTGTAGTGTTGTTATTGGTTGAGTGTAAACCTTTTTTCTCAACGTTAAATTTTTAATTAAAATTTATAATGAAAAAATTATTTAAATATGAGAATAAAAATAAGTTAAATAGCAAAATCAGAAAAAGTAAAATTATGAACAAAGGGGGAATAAAGTTTTGGTTTGTTGAAAGGGTAATGGGCAGTCAGCTGAAATTTTGAGAAAGCATGGGTTTACTCTAAATTTTAGTATAGCAATGAGGTTGGTCCAATATAAAGACCTTATAGTCTCCAAAACAGTTAAAATCTATACTTAAATTTCTTTCCCAAGTAGGGTTCTAAAGCTTCAAAACTTGAGGTCTAAGTTAAAAGTTTCATAACAGTCAATATTCTTTTATGCATTTATATTTACAATGCAAATTTATTAAATGATATGGAGTGTAGAATCCTAGTTACCACTATGAGGTCCAGAAAATTATTTAAAAAAAAACAATAGTATTCATTAATAATAATAATAATAATAATAATTATTATTATTATATTTTAAAATATATATACTATTAAAATGGTCAAATTGTATTTTTATTATCGTAAAAGATACAATTTAATTTTGGCCCTCAATTTTCAATAACTATTTTTTTTGAACAATCTCATTATATGTTTTGATCATATTTGCTTTCAAGGGCATAGCCAAAGGTTGGTTAATGCCCCAACTCCTCCTAAAATGGAAAAATTTTCATTTAAACCTTTAAAATTTTAAATTAATAAAGGTAAAAATGCACTTTGACCACCCTAAAAATGATAAAAATTTGATTTAATCCTTTAAAAATAGAAAATATATAGGCTACTCAAATTAAAATTTAATTTCGGCCCCCCAAAAATATTTTTCTGCCTTAGCCCCTATCTTCTCTTTTTGACACAATATTTAGAATTACCTATAGCCCCTCTCCAACCCATAAATAGGAAGATAATGCGTTGAGTAAGATAATGCGCCTCAACGCATTTGAACACACGTCCTCCTGCATTGACAACATTGCTCATGCCAATCAAATTAAGACTCAATCAACTAAAAATAACATCTATTACAAATAGTTTTAATGTTCAAAGTTTTTCATGTTTTTTAGAATGATTTTTGGTTTTTATGCCATATAAAATCATGCATAGAACAAGATTTTCTCCTTCTTGTGTCTAACATTGTATGTTTTTACCATAAATTATATTTCATTTTTATTTAACAAAACTTCTCCTAAAATAAATCTAAAAGCACTTGAAACTAAAATATTCTTTATTCTATTTCTAATTAATTATTTTTTGCCAATATTATTAATTAATTAAAACTCAACTTCACAAGCTAATTAATACAGCTTTTAGAGGGAAAAAAGGAATCTTTATTCTAGTTCTATTTAATTAAAATTCAACTTTATAAGCTAATTAATAGAGCTTTAAAAAGAGTTCAAAACTTATAATAAGAAAAGTCATCATCATCATGAGTAGTATATAGTGAAATAATTTCAGAAACTTTAAATGTGGGATCTGGCCCCATATCATTTACTAACTCTTTTGCTTTGTTAATTGTAAGGACCAAAAAATCCTTTCATAATTTGTTTGGGGGTTTGAGGTTTTTCTGGGGGAATGCTACACATGATGAAAAGTAAGATAAAAATTAAAATCACAACATGATATAACCAAAAAAAAAAATACAACATGAATATATAAATTATCAAATTTTTTACCATACATGGGACATATTTTGGATGTCCCCATGGGTTAAGTAAAGGTATATAATGAAGTAGTAATGCTATAGATAAAGGAGGGTTGTAAAAACTTTTAATAAATAGACATCTAGTGCTGATAAGGTTTTAGGTTAATGCTAAAGAAGAGATTATAGTGAAGATGTAATTTCAAAAAATAAATAAAAAAATATTTGGTAAAAGTGTAGATTTTGGGTCTTGAATACATTAATCAACTTCCGAGCCCCATAATGTATTTTAAATATTAGTATTTTGATGTATACAAATATTCTATTTCCAGACTATACAACCTCCATTGTAACAAAAAACGGTCGGTTTTAATTTCATCTATCATGTGACTTTAGCATATACTCTGATGAAATATTTAATTTCTCTCCATCCCATTAATTTCGCTGACCTTTCTTCTCTGCCCCCCATCTCTTCATTTACAAACACAGACTTCCTTCCCTTTCTCACTGTCACTCCCTTCTCTTCATTACTTTTAATTCTTTCATCAAACATTATCTCTTTGTTTTCAAAGTGTTATATAAAGAGTGAACTCAACTGCCTTGTTCCTTTGCTGCTTCAGTTTTTCACTATACACCACTATACCCAATATGGGGAGATCACCTTGCTGTGACAAAGTAGGGTTGAAGAAAGGACCTTGGACACCTGAAGAAGACCAGAAACTCTTGGCTTACATTGAAGAACATGGTCGTGGAAGCTGGCGTTCCTTGCCCGCCAAAGCCGGTGACCAAGCCCTAACCCTAATTCCTTCTTGCTTTACTTATAGTACAAGTTATTCTTCAGTTCTCAGCTCATTCTTTTACTTGTTTTGGGTCTCATTGTTTTTTTTAAGGTCTTCAAAGATGTGGGAAAAGTTGCAGGCTCAGATGGACTAATTATCTAAGGCCTGATATTAAGAGAGGAAAATTTAGTTTGCAAGAAGAACAAACTATCATCCAACTTCATGCCCTTTTAGGGAACAGGTAATAGTAGTTCATTCTTTATTTAAAAAAGAAAAAAAAATCTTTTTTGTTCTCTCATGATTTCTATTATCTTTCTGATCTTGGGTTTTCAATTTCTCAACACTAAGATTTTAATTTCCAAATTTTGTTATGAAATCTAAGCTCAAACTTCTTTAACTCAAATGACAACTTTTTTTTGGGACGATTTAGTGGAAACATATAAATACTCTCAAATCTGAACGGCTAGTCTACTCTATTTATCACCTATATAATCTTTTCTTCTTTGTTTTGGTTTCGATCCTACAGATATTAAATTAAAATTGTGCAGTGTCTTCTATTTTTGCAATAAGTTACTGTCTCTTCTGACATCTGATTTTAATGGGATGATAACTTTAAATGCAAAAATGGGTCTTCAATTCTTCATTAAAATGCAATAGCAAATCAGTTTTTTAACATTTTATGTCTACTTTATATATATATATATATATATTGTCTTTAGATGAGTGATAGATTGAGAAAATTCTAAGGTTTTGTGTAAATGTTACTGTCTCTATTATGTTTTTGCTTGTCCTTTTTTTGTCTTCAGGTGGTCTGCCATTGCCACTCACTTGCCAAAAAGAACAGATAATGAGATAAAAAATTACTGGAACACTCATCTTAAGAAAAGGTTAGCTAAAATGGGGATCGATCCCATCACTCACAAGCCCAAAAACGATGCTTTACTCTCCACTACTGATGGTCAAACCAAGAATGCAGCCAACCTTAGCCATATGGCTCAATGGGAGAGTGCTAGGCTCGAAGCTGAAGCTCGACTGGTTCGAGAATCAAAGATCCGTTCACATTCACTTCAACATCATCACCACTTCAATCCCCTGCTTTTACCCTTGAGTCTCCTACATCCACTCTGTCTGTCTCAGAAAATGCACCACCAATCATTACAGGGCTCGGTGTGAGTCCGATGTCGATGATCGAGTTCGTCGGCACCACCTCGGGTTCCTCCGAGACGGCGGGGATCGTTAAAGAAGAAGGTGAACAAGAGTGGAAAGAGCTTGGAAGTTCAAGCAATTTGGCTGATTACAAAGAGGGTATGGGGAATTCTTTGTCATCATTCACATCTAGTCTTCAGGATATGACAATTTCTATTGAAGGAGGATGGACTCCAGAGTCTTTGAGACCAAACAACATTAATGTTAATAATGTTGGGAATATAATGGAGGAAGGTTTCACTAATCTTCTTCTTAATGATTCCGTCGACCGGAGTTTATCGGATAGCGGCAAAGAATCTGACGAAAACAGCGGAGGCAGCGGGGATGGCAGTGATTACAATGAAGATAACAAGAACTATTGGAACAGTATTCTTAATTTGGTGAATTCTTCCCCATCAGATTCACCAATGTTCTAAACAATTTAATTATATATATATATATATATCGCAATTGTTCTAAAAGCTGTGAAATACCATCACGTTATATAAATAGGTATTTTCCACTGTTTCCTCTACAAAGGGAAAAGCTTTGACATGTTCTACGTAGTTGATAGAATTTTAACATGTTTTGAGTGAAATTCAATGACAATTTTCTCTTTGTATTGTTATGTTCATATATATATATATATATTGAAAAACCTTTGTAGTAATGAAATTTCATCATCTAGATCTGTAGCTCATAATCAAGAAATGGTCATCATCATTTTACAAAAGAGGTGTATGAAATTGGAAATCAAATTTAGCCTCAAAGTTCATTTCATTTGTGTTAGACCATTTATATATAGACAAAGAACAATTAATAAAGATATTATTTGTATGTATTTATGATAGACTTTAATGCTGGTAGTTTCAGGTCACATTCTGCTAATAACAAGCATGAAAATTTCCAGGTTTAAAAAAAAAAAAAAAATTCCTGTAAGGCATTTTGGTATAATTTACAAATTCCAGCAGAAATGAAATCAAATCAAAAGTAAAAATTGAAATGATCAATGTGGTTTGATATTTCCTTGTAAAATAGAACCGAAAGACTACTTTATCAGCAGAAGATTGCTACTGTTCTATGCGTACTGTAGATATAGGATATTGAGTGATTGAGACCTGTTTTATCAGTTTAAAAAAACATATGAGAAGATAGATTTGTGTATTATTTGTAAAATACAGTATATTAAATTTTATTTTAATATTATTACAATTAATAATAAAATTTTAAAAATAATGATTAAACTTAAAATTAAAACTTACTATAATTAAATAATTAATGAACATTTCGAGCGAACACTAAAATACATTGCAACTCTAGCCTATTCATCATAGGTGTTTATCTCATAACTCAGTCATTGGTTTAAGTAGCAGAAAGTGTACGTGAAAGTGATTTATTTTCTGCTTAGAGTGTTTGAGTTATATTTATATATATATATATATATATTAAATTTTCAACTGGATAGTTTTTTTTCCTAAATTGATTTTTGATTAATGTGGGGTCATAATGAAATTAATGCCGCATTACATATATTGAAATTTAGAAGTTTGAGGTAAATTTTGAAGTGGTTGTTTATGTGTTTATGAAAGTTGTCATTATTAATAGCACTATGATAGAATAATTTATTTTCATAGTTGAAGTCGACAAATTTTGAAATAAAATCTTTGGGCTATAGTTAATGTTGATATTACGTAATTATTTAAACTTATCTATGAAGATCAATTCATTTGGAGAAATGATCATATCGAATCATGCAAATTTAATTTATTGGATCAAGGAAGTTGAATTATGACAGGCTTTGAAGACTTATCTCCAACAATTTATTTTATATTGGTCTTTTTATTATATTGTATTTAAGCTATTTTAGTTGTCATTTAATATTGGATTTATAATTGATCTCTATTATGTTAGCAAGTCTCAAAACTTTTATATATTGAGAGACTTGTATAGGTTTTGTAACTGAGATTTGAGAACACTTATCTATTCATAGTGGAACGTATTTTGAGAGTGCATTTGAGAGAGTAAACAGGTGTTAGTTACTACTTAAATTTTTAGAGGAAGAACTTAGAGGTGAGCGAAATAAATTTTTAAATACAGAAATGAGATTGCAATAATAGGTGTGATAGAACTTCAACTAATTGTTGTATTGAAATTAAAGACAACAAATTTCCTCAAAGAACTTGAAACAAACGTAAAATCAAAAGTCCATAATATCCTTTTAGATTAACTCTTGCACAACTTGAGGAGATTCAAAATATTACCTGTAGACTAATAAAATTTATATCAACTTGCTTGGCTATAAAATTCGCAACTGCATTATAATTTTTAAGAATATGACGGATACAAACTTTTTAATTATTCTTTAATTACTTCTAATTAAGAACTTGCCTTATTATTGTATTTTATCTTTTCATACCACGTCCCAAATGATCTAACATCAATTTTGGCAAATTAAGATAACTTGAAAACCCTAATCTTTAGTCATCAGATTTTCCTAATAAACACTAATCTTTCGTACGAAATCAGATAACGATGTTTGATAATCCTATCTTTCAATTGTCTGAAACTACTTGATTTTCTAAATATCCTAATCAACACTTCTATTTTCTGTTTTTCTTGTTAGGAATTTATTATTAATTGAAATGTAATGCTTCAAATTTAGGGATTATTGTCAAAGCTTTCCGTCATATGACAAGTGATTGCTAAAGTTATAGTTCTATACTGCACAAGGTTTGATATGCAGCAATTAATATATATGAATTAATTAAACAATATCCATCAACATCCCAGACAATTAAAAAATATCATGCATTAAGCACTTTTTAATTTATAAATTATTTTAGGAGCTTTTTCACTATATTATTTATGATCTTTTTCTAATTATTTAATGATATTTTAATAAAATTTTTCATGTCATTGATACATAATTTTGACAATTTTTTTACTCTGAGCTTGAACCACAAACCCTAAATTTGAAATCTCAAACCAAGATTTGGGGTTTGGGTTCAAAGTTTAAGGTAAAAAAATTACCAAAAATTATGTGTCAATGACATGAAAAAAAATGCTAAAATGTCATTAAATATTTGGAAAATGACAATGAATGATGTGGTGGAAAGCGTTCATAAAATATTTTTTCCTATTTAATTATTTGTTATACTCCAATTTTTTTTAGAGTTAATTGCACCAATCCTAAACTATGACTCTCATTATAAATTGGTATTTAAACTTTAAAACATTCTAATAACATCCCCAAACTATTGATGTTATATAAATAAAGTTCTTCCGCTATTAAAATTATTAATTTAACTGTTAAATGAGACACTAGATCTTATATGACATAATTTTAAATGAAAATTTTAAAGAAAAATAAATATTGTAAAAGATGGATGTTATAAAATTTTGGTTTTGAGGATTTCAAAACTTTTATAGAAAATATCATTCGCCTCTTTTTTTTTTTCTTTTCAATTTTACTATGTTTTTAGTTTTTAATTTTAAAAGTTATGTGGTAACATTTTACTTCTCTTTAAACTTTTCATTTTAAATTATGTCACAAAATATTTTACGTGTCATTTAATAATTAAATTAACTATTTCAATAATGGAAGAACCCGATTGATATAACATTGATATTTTGAGAATGTAATTAGAATTTTTTGGAGTTTGGGGATGTTATTTAGAATGAAAGTTATAATTTGGGGATGTTGAATTAACTTTTTTTTTTATTTGAAAGATTGAAAATTTATTAAAACAAAATATTTGGGCTATGCTTATATAGTTGGATGATTTAAGCTCATCAATTCACTTGGAGAAACATATCTTGAGGATTGGATTGATCGTACCAAATCCCTTGGATCAAGGATGTTTGATCAAGACATAACTTGAAAACTTAACTTGTAACATCATTGTATGATATATAGCTATTTTAGTTGTAGGTCGAAAGGGGTCATGATTAATCTTTAGTATGTTAGCAAGTCTTAAAATTTTCTATATATTTAACAGACTTGTATAGGTTTATGTACTAAATATTGAGAACACTTATCATTTCTTTGAGGAACGTTATTTAGGAGGATGCATTTGAGAAAGTAAAATCTTTTGTTGTTGCATTTGAAAGGTCTAGTCTTTGAAGTACAAAAATAAGGATTATTCATTAGGGCGTGTTAGGACTAGGATCACTTATTGTATTAAGTTCAAACATAGCTAATTCATCTCAATAAGCTAGGTTCTACGGATGTAAGAAAATCATACCACATAAACAATTTTGTTGTCCCTATATTTCTTGTGTTTAGTGCAGTTTGATCAGAAGTGTCCATTTTCACTGTCACTTTTGCTCATACATTGTTTTTTGCACTTAAATACTATTCAGGTCAACAATCTTTCTGTTTCCACCTAGGGTAAGACCCTGATTTTCCTTGAATTTCAATATAGAAACCATTAGTAAATCTTGCAATGTTTCTAATCAACTCCAATGTTCTCCTATTTTGATTCGTTTCCATTAGAAAGATGATTGAAGGCTCATAAAATTGATGAAGTTTCTTTAGAGCTTGAACCATTGGTGGTTATCTTAGGCCATGACAATTCCAAGATAAAAAGGACTCATAAAATCTAAGAAAAACGAAACCCATAATCAATAAGGTAGATGTTAAGGAAAATAGCTCAATCTCTGGAATCATGGAATTTACAAACCCTAGAAGACTTTTGTGGTAGACCATCCTTGGACCAACACGAAGAAACCTTGAAATCGTTGTCAAACGAAAGAAAATCTCTTACTATTTGCACATGAGGTCTACATGTTAAGCTTTAAGATTTGGAGCGACATATGGGATGAGTAAATGTTGTATGAAATCTTTTTAAGGTTACTATGAAAATCTATAAATACATAAATCAATCAAATTAAATTAGGGTTTTTATCTGATTTTAAGACTACATATAATAATAGATAAAAATATTTGCATGCTTCTCAAGGAAAATGTAACAATATTGCATCTTTATACACAACACAATAAATTAAAATACAAAATAAAATATAAAATATGGTTACTTATTAAATCTTGTTAAAGAAATATAGTGACAAAATAAGGAAATTTGTGTAGGGTTTAAGGCTGAGGGCCGGAGGCTTCACGGTACTGATCATGATGTACAAGTAAAACTCGTATAAAACTACACTTCTTCTAGTTGACATTAATTAGAATAAGGTTTTTCAACTTTTAAATAGATGTAGTCGAAAGTCCTCTTATATCATTCGTTTTTTAATATTAGTGAATTTCTTCTCCTCTGCTCGTAATTTTTTTCCGAGAGAATTTTCACGTAAAATTTCGTGGTCTTATTCATTTTATTTTTGTGATCATTCTATTGCTATTATCGACGTCTATTATAATATGTTGTCATGGTTTGAACCTTGTTTATCATACCAGAACATGTCATCTCTCATGAAAACTCAATTCATTATATATTTATTAATGAGAAAAAAAAAATTAACCGTTACTTTCTCATTAAATGGAAGGATGATGAAGCCAGGCTGTTGTGAAAGTGTTGGAGGGAATAATGGTGAAACTGTGGCCACACATTCAATTGTTCAAGTCATCAATAATTCAATATTATTATGTTCGTGGTCGAATTTCACAATTTGTGATATTTATTATTATTATTTTAAGACTAGATTTTATACTTCCCTTACGTTAGGATTTAAATAATTAATTAAAATATTTTATTTTAATCATATTAAATAAGTTCTATTTAAATATTTTTATATTTTTATATTTTAAGTAGATAATATAGATTAAAATTTAATAATTAATTAGAAAAAATTAAATAATTATAATAAATTATGTAAAATATAAGATAAATTAAAATAGATAAAAATACAATATGTTATTTGTCGAAACCATTTTTTTTGTTTGGAAAAACGGGCCGACTTTGAAAAAGAAAATGGAGTCGCCACCAATCTTTTTTTGAAGTGTGATTGGAACACTTTTGAAAACGTTTTGGTCTACAAATTTCAAGAAACAGGTTCGGGAGTCGGTTACGCACGAGGAAGGATTAACACCCTCATGACGCCCAAAATTGGTACCTTATTGATTGATTAATGTCCTAATATCGAAAATTGGAAGAGATTTTAGAATACGAATCCTTTGGAAAATGTTTGGGTAATTCTAATTGGATATCGAAATTCTCTTGTTCCGAAAGGATGAAATATCACATCCAGCACGTTAGGATACGATGTTTCAAACCTTTGACACCAAGATCATTTCACGATTTCCAAAATTCATGCATTGTCATTTTAAAAAGGGTATTACGATATTTGGCCAAATGAAAGAAACCGAAACCCAGCACGTTAGGGCACGATTCCTCGAATTTCTAAACATGAAACATTGCCTTTTTAAAATCGAGGAAGACATGGTCAAAACCTTAAAAGGATACTTAGTAATTTGGTCAAACGAAAAATCGAAACCTAGCACGTTAGGGTACAATTCCTTGAATTTTCAAACACAAAATATTGCCTTATTTTTGAACTTTAGAAAATACAATCAGAACTTTAAAAGGATATTTAGTCCTTTGGACGAGCGAAAAATTGAAACCCAGCACGTTAGGGCACAATTTCTCAAAACTTCCAAGCATAAAATATTGCCTTGCTTTTAATTTTTTAAAAAAACGGACACAGTCTCAAAGGATATTCAATGATTTGGTCGATGTAATCGAAACCCAAAGACGTTAGGGCACGATTCCTTGAATTTCCAAAACATAAAACATTACCTTGTTTAAAACCTTTTATGAGTTTTGGAAAACGTGGTAAAAAAAAAAGATAAACGATAGTATTAATACTAAAGAAAATGACAAATAATAAAAGTAATAAGAATGATAACAAAATAGTCACAAAAATATAAGAAACAATAATAATAATACTAATAATAATAATAAAATATATATAAAATAATGATAACGAAAATGGCAATAATAATGTTGATAAAAAATAATTATAAATAAAATTATAAAAATAATATATATATACATAATAAAATGGTGATAGTAGTAAAATAATAGTAGTAAAAAAATTAGTAATAGAATAGTATAATAATAAATATAATAAACATAAGAAATAATAATGGTAGGTGTAATAATAAAATAATACTAATAAAATTAACGAATATAGTAATAATAAAAAAGGTGAATATAATATTAAAATAATGGTAATAGGTATAATAGTAATACATAATAAAAGAAAATCACAAGGAAAAAAAATCAATAAAAGGACGAAATTAAACTAAAAATAAAAGTTTGGGGCGAATAATAAATGAAAAGCAAGAAAACGAGCTAAATTGAAGTGTGCGCGCATTTAGAGGGATCAACATGGAAAATAAACCCACTCTCTGAAACGCAGCGCTTGGATGGGGACCAAATTGCAGTGGCAGACAAGATTCAGGGAAAAATTTTAAATAAAATAAAAATGAATCGGGTGTAATTAAAATAGGGGCGCCAAAAGGAGGACTGATCGCGCAATTTACCCATTTAGAGTAAAATTGCACGGATCCAAGCTGGGGAACGGGTCATTGCGCGGGGCTCCCCCTTGAAAACGGCACCGTTTTCTTATTGTTTTAAAACCAAAGGAAAAATCATTTCCTTTCACTCCTGACCTTCTGCTCCATGGGAGAAAAAAAAAACCCTCTCAATTTCTTTATTAGGGTTTGAGTTCCCATTTGCAGCAGGCCCCCCAAATGCGTGCATTGATTGCGGTGGTCGGAGGAAACCCGATCAAAACAAGGTAAGTATTTCTTTAATATGCACTGTTTCTTCGAAATAAAAAGGTATAAAGAATGAATTAAAAAAACAAAACAGAACTCACACAACAAAAATCAAAGGGAATATAAACCTTCTTTCGTTTCTGTCAAAATTTTCTATAAGACTCAGTGTCTGTATTTTTTCTCTGGGAAATTTCTAGTATTTGGTACTCGTATGTATTCCTTTTGTATATCTAAACCACCGTCCCCTTTTACAATCGTTTATCCCCCCTTTTATAGCCTAAAAAAAAAAGAATCCCATCCCAACTACAATTTGTTGCTTCCTGTTTTGTAGTTTCCACCATCGGAGGCGTGGAGGCGTCCGTTGCGGAGAAGAGACGTGCTGCTTTGTGGTTACTAGTGGCACAAGACCAACACTAGGGTTTTCTGTTTGTTAAAACAATTTGGGCTTAGTGGGCTTACTGCTGTAAATGAGTCTGGGGTTATTGAGCTATTTAATGAATTTGGGTTTAATGTTTATTGGGCCCGGGCAAGAAATTGGGTTTTACAGCTGCCCCTCTTTGCTCATGGTCGTGTAACGAGAATGAAGCAAAGACTTAAAAGGGACCAATTTTGCCCGGTCTTGCTGAATCTTGATTTCTTGACGCCCACTTTCTTTAAGTAGCCATGTTTTAACCCACTGCATCTTCGGGAATATAGGAATTTCGTTTCAATATGCTTCACTAATTCTTAGGGAGATATGATCTGTAATCCTTAGTCTACTCCATTGCCAATACATGGAAATAAGACTCGTTGTCTTGATCTGCTCCACTCCTTCTCAATGATGATAAGATCTGCTATCCTTAGCCTGCTACCCTACTGCTTAGGGGATTAAGACTTGTCGTCTTCAATTTGTCACCCTACTGCTTAGGGAATTAAGATCTTGTAATTTTTATCCTGTTACCCTACTGCTTAGGGGTTAAGGCTCATTGTCTTCGATCTTTCACCCTACTGCTTAGGGAATTAAGATCTGTAATTTTTGGCCTGTTACCCTACTACTTAGGGAGTTAAGGCTAATCGTCTTCGATCTGTCACCCTATTGCTTAGGAAATTAAGATCTGTAATTTTTGGCCTATTACCCTACTGCTTAGGGAGTTAAGGCTCAACGTCCTCGATCTGTCACCCTACTGCTTAGGTTAATAAGATATGTTTTTTTAGCCTGCTCCACTCCTGCTCAGTAGAGATAAGGCTATAATCTTCGATCTACTCCACTCATGCTCAGTGAAGATAAGATCTGCTTTCTTTAGCCTGCGCCACTCCTGCTCAGTGGAGATAAGGCTATAATCTTCGATCTACTCCAATCCTGCTCAGTGGACATAAAATTTGCTATTCTTTAGCCTGCTCCACTCCTGCTCAGTGGAGATAAGGCTATACTCTTCGATCTGCTCCACTCTTGCTCAGTGAAGATAAGATCTGCTTTCTTTAGCCTGCTCCACTCCTACCCAGTGGAGATAAGGCTAGGATCTTCGATCTACTCCACTCCTACTCAGTGGAGATAAGATCTGCCATCTTCGATCTACTCTACCCTACTCAATAGAGATAAGATCTGCTATCTTTAGCCTCTAATCAATTTTGCAACATTGTCCTCTGGGGAACCTACCTGTAGAATTGATTTCATGAGGTCTATGCTTATGCCAATATGATTAGGATGTCATGATTGAAAAATGCTTCTAACCAAATGTATTGTGAATGAATGGATGAATGCAAAATGTCATGAGCATGATCCAATTTTTTAACTTTTGGGCTATCATTGCTCGCTGCTTGTTAGGGCGATATTCCCACTGTATGTCTTCTTGTTCTGGTGATATTTCTAACATAAAATCTAAAGATGTCGTCACCGCTTAGACTCTTATTTCAGGGGTTCCAAGCCCCTTTAAGCCTGGTGAGTTCTAAATAATTGTACTGTTTCGGATTCTTGTATTATTTAGAGACTTTCAGAGTAATAAGCAAAACTTCTCTTGTACAATTGTTATTAGTTCAGTTAACATTACTTCAATTTGAAATGCTTGAAAAAGATTATAGAGATGAATAAAACTAAAATTTATTTGGGATAAAATCCGTGAAGAATGGACTGAGCAAAGGAAACAAATTCTACTAAGGTACAAAATGAGTAAGAGTGGAATTGGTGCCCCAAATATCACAGCCTGAACTTCTCTGTACGTACTTCTTGAAGATCATTCTGAGTTCAACATGTGTATAGGAAATTCGTGGAACTTTGTCTATGCCCTAAAGATGTAGCCAATCTCCTCATTGTTAAATCAAGCATAGCACAACTACTATATGCCCCATCACAAGTTGATCATAATTTGAATCTCCCTTTTTGGGTTTTTGACTCAAAGCCCATTTGGCCATAAAGTGCCCTTTATGGGTTTTCGCCTTTGGCTTCTTTTTTTTGAACTCAAGACGCCCTTTTCGGGTTTTCGCCTTGGCCCATTTTCCTTCTTACGCGAGATACTTCTTGACTGAGTCTACATTAATTGGATTTGGCAGACTTTTGCCGTCCATCTCAACAAGTATCAATGCTCCTCCAGAGAAAGCCTTCTTTACAATATAAGGTCATTCCCAATTAGGCATCCACTTTCCCCTGAAGTCTTTTTGCATAGGGAGGATCTGTTTAAACACCAACTCTCCCTCATGGAATACTCTGGGGTGGACCTACTTGTTGTAAGCCCGCATCATTCGCTTTTGGTACATTTGCCCATGACGGATGGCTCTCAACCTTTTTTCCTCAATTAAATTCAGTGGATCATATCGAGACTGAACCCATTCTGCTTCATCTAACCTCAGTTCTGACAAAACACAGAGAGAAAGAATTTCAACTTCGATAGGCAGGACTGATTCCATCCCATAAACCAATGAGAAAGGTGTTGCCCCGGTGGAGGTTCTAACTGATGTTTGATAGGCGTAGAGGGTAAGTGGTAACTTTTCATGCCAATCCTTGTAAGTCTCAGTCATTTTCCCCACAATTTTCTTGATATTTTTATTAGCTGCCTCAACTGCGCCATTCATTTTCAGGCGATATGGCGATGAGTTGTGGTGCTTAATGTTAAACTGACTGCAGACTTCCGCTATCGCGCTGTTGTTCAAGTTCAAAATATTGTCAGATACGACCCTTTCCGGCATACTGTAGCAACAGATGATCTTTTTCTTCAAAAACTTGCTAACTACCGCCTTCGTGACATTGGCATATGAAGCTGCCTCTACCCATTTGGTGAAGTAATCAATGACCATGAAGATGAAACGATGTCCATTAGAAGCTTTCGGTGAGATCGAGCCAATGACATCCATACCCCACATTGAGAAAGGCCATGGGGAAGTCATAACATGAAGAGGCGAATGAGGCACATGGATTTTGTCTCCATAAATCTGGCACTTGTGGCACTTCTTTGTATAACGGATGCAGTCTCCTTCCATCGTGGACAAATAATATCTGAATCTCATTATCTATCTGACCATTATAAATCCATTGACATGTGTTCCGCAAACCCCCTCATGGACTTCTTCTAGGATTTTCTTAGCCTCTACAGCATCGACGCATCTTAGCAACACTTGATCCCTCCTCTTTTTATACAGGATCTCTCTATCTAAGATGTAATCATTAGCAAGTCTTCTCAATGTTCTCTTATCATTTTCAGTCCCTTGATCAGAATATTCATGGCTCTTCACATATCACAGAATATCATGATACCAAGGGTGGTTATCTCTCTCCTCCTCTTCGTCAATATTACAGCAGTAGTGAGCCAGAGTCTTACAGATGCTCATTTGAATGGGTTTCATACCCTCTTGATCATTTACTCTGATCATAGAAACTAATGTAGCCAATGCATCAGCCATCTGATTTTCATCACGCATGAGGTAAAAGAATGTGATAGCATCAAACTCCTCGATTAGCTCCAAAACTAACTTTCAGTAACTGATCATCTTGGGATCTCTTGTTTCCCATCCTCCTTTGAGCTGATATATTACCAATGCAGAATCTCCATATACCTCTAGCATCTTGACTTTGTGATCTATGGCTGCTCGAATTCCAATGATACATGTTTCGTATTCTGCCATATTGTTCGTGCAATGGAAGTCCAACTTGCAAGTGAATGGATAATGATCTCCATTTGGGGATATTAGGACTGCCCCAACTCCATTACCAGCGGCATTTGATGCTCCGTCAAAGTTCATTTTCTAAGGACAATCTTTTAGGGCATCTTCCTCAATCGCAGTTACAAACATCAAGTCCTCGTTGGGAAAATCGAAGCTCAAGGGCTCGTAGTCGTCTAGCGCTCTACTAGCAAGAAAATTAGCTATTGTACTCCCCTTTACAGCCTTCTAATTCACATAGACTATGTCAAATTTAGAAAGCAAAATATGCCATCGGGCTATTCTTCCATTCATGGCGGTTGACTCCATCATGTACTTAAAAGGGTTTAGTTTCGAGATTAACCAAGTCGTGTGGTATAACATTTACTGCCTCATCCTTCGAGTTGTTCAGACCAAGGCACAACATAGCTTCTCAATCGGTGAGTATCTCATTTCACACTCAGTAAATTTCTTGTTGAGGTAGTATATCTCCTTTCTTTCTTCCCTATCTCATCATGTTGGTCGAGTACACATCCCATTGAATTGTCGAATACCGTCAGATATAGAATCAATGGTCTATCAGGACTGGGTGACATTAACACTGGAGTATTGGACAAATATTGTTTAATCTTATCAAATGCCCTCTAGCATTCATCGTCCCAAATGCCTGGATTGTGTTTCTTAAGAAGACGAAATATTGGATCACACTTCTCAGTCAACTGCGAAATAAACCGAGCGATGTAATTCAATCTTTCTAAAAAACCTCGGACTTCCTTCTGAGTGTGCGGCGGAGGTAATTTTTGTACGGCCTTGACTTTATCCGGATCTACTTCAATTCCCCTTTCACTGACTACGAAACCAAGCAGTTTCCCTGACCTAGCCTCGAAGGTGCATTTGGTTGGATTGAGCTTCAGTTGAAATTTTCTCAACCTCAAGAATAGCTTCCTCAGAACCTGTACATGCTCATTTTCTATTCGAACTTTGCGATCATGTCGTTGACATAAACCTCGATCTCCTTGTGCATCATGTCATGAAACAAGGCTACCATAGCCCTTTGGTATGTTGCTCCCGCATTCTTTAACCCAAATGACATCATTTGGTAACAAAAAGTTCCCCATAAGGTTATGAATGTGGTCTTTACCATGTCTTCAGGATGCATCTTTATTTGATTGTATCCCAAAAACCGTCCATGAAGGAGAAAAATCAATATCCCACCGTGTTATCCACCAAGGTGTCGATGTGAGACAGTGGAAATTATCTTTCGGGCTAGCCTTGTTTAAGTCTCTGTAGACAATGCACATTCGTACCTTTCCATCCTTTTTAGGAACAGAGACAATGTTGACTACCCATTCTAAGTAATTCACCACTTGTAAAAACCCAGCATCAAATTACTTTCTGACTTATTCTCTTATCTTTACTGCAACATCGAGTGTCATCCTTCGAAGCTTCTGTTGGACCGGCTTACATTTTCTTTTTATGGGGATACGATGTATCGCAATATCAGCACTCAACCCTGGCATGTCTTGATATGACCATGTGAAGACATCTTTGAACTCTAGCAGAAGTCTAATGAGGTCCTGTCTTGTTTTCTTGGCTATGCAGGTACCGATTTTCACTTCTTTCCCATCTTCTAGAAGTATATTCTCAATTGTCTCTTCATGAGGTAGAATCAGCTTCTCTTCCCACTCTACCATCCTTAACAAATCTAGGGACACACTACAATCTTCGTCATCTGTAAAGTCCTGAGGTTCCTCTAGGCACATGTCTTGCTCATCAGGAAATTCTGGGTCCATAACAGCATTGTTTATGACATCGATATCTGGAGACCTATGGTAGGTATGGAAGAATATTCAATGAAAATAAATTTAAGAATGACTTATTTATACGTTATAGTTATGAATGGAATAGGAAAGAAGCAAAAGAATAACTACACAGTATGAAAGAAAAATGCACTTTTATTGAAAGTAAAGATGCTTGAACATGAGCCTATTTCACAAAAGATTCTCATTGTTCCTAGGCTTGAAACAACAAGTGTGTTTTGAACATTACTCTATTTTAGTCCTAAAAACTACAAGAATTTCTTCCGTAGTTCAGTTGTCCAGAACACTTCCAAGCCCGTAGGGGCGAATACCTTCCGAGCTTCTTTTCTTCTGACTTTCTTCAGTCACTGCATTGATACTTAAAACTCTTATCATATGCTCAGTTGTTTCCTTATTCACATTCTCCAATCTTGAATGGATGATTCCTCTCGACATGAATGTATTAAATATATGGAGAAAGGTTATTGAACTCCACTCGATCTCTGCACCATTCAATCATACCCTTTGTCTTTCACGTTTCCTCTCCAGCTCCTCATTTCTCTGTCTGGTATCTGGCCTATGCCCTAGACCAAAGAGATCATGCTTGTCAACTAATCTTGGTGCTCTAACCGGCCCTTGGAGATATTTTCTAAGTCCCTCCCCTGAAATGCTCCTCTTCCTATTGTCAACTGTAGGCCCATCCTTGTTGCTTCAAAAATTTTGGGCACTGGGATTTTGCTTCCTTCATTGATAAAAGTTGCATTTACAAACTCCAACGACCTGAAGGAGCACTCTATAGCCTTCGTATCATTCTCTATGTATGGTGCATTACTAGTAACAGACACAATGATATCCTCCTCTGCATTTATGGTTATCAATCTGACCTCTGTCATTACCTTTAATTTTTACTGTAATGATGATGGTACGGCTCCTGCTGAGTGAATCCAAGGCCTCCTCAATAAGCAATTATAAGAGGGCTTGATGTCCATCACGAGGAAATCTACTTCGTATGTATTTGGCCCAATTAAGAGGGGTATCTCAATTCTTCCCATTACTTTCCTTTCGGTGCCATCGAATGCTCTCACTATATTTTGGCATGCTTTCATACGAGAGCTGTCTACGGGCAACCTGTTCAGTGTCGATAGGGGCAAGACATTCAGGGCCAACCGTTGTCGATTAATACCTCCGGTAATGTATATCCTTTGCATCAGGTAGTGATGTGCAAAGCCTTGATGGATCCCATGCCCCTTGGCGATATTTCATCATCACTGAACGATATGAATTTGTCTGCGCTTATGTTGCTAACGAGGTAATCTAGTTTGTTTACCGAAATGTCATCAGCAATATAAATCTGGTTTAACATTTTCATTAGCCCACTACGGTGTCCTTCTGAGTTTAGAAGTAAAGCCAATACTGATGTGCGTGCCGACTACTTGTGTAACTATTCCACAACACTGTACTCACTGTGCTTTAGGAAATTACAAAACTCTTTAGTTTCATTCTCTGTCACTGGTTCATTAACCATTGACCTTGTTTTCTCTTCTCCCCCTCTGATCATAGAGGATTTGGCTTTTGGGTTGGGCGAGCTGACCGAACTCTCTTTCTCGAAAATTGTCACAGTACAATTATAATTCCAAGGTACCCTCTTGTTATCCTTATAAGGAAAAGTCATGGGCTTTTGAATTACAACCCTCGGTGTATCCTTATAAGGAAAAGTCACGGGCTTTTGAATTACAACCCTCAGTGTATCCTTATAAGGAAAAGTCACGGGTTTTTGAACTACAACCCTCGGTACCACTTTCACTCCTGCTTCGTCGACCCCTAGTCTTGTGATAATTACTACTGGGTGATTGACCTTAGGGATCCTCTCTGCAGACCCACCCTCTGTGCCGCATACATCCTCTTTTTTGGAAAAGTCGAAGAACTCCAGCTCTTTATTATCCATTAACCCTTGTACTAGCGTTCTGAATTCATTGCACTGCTGGATCTCATAGCCTTCCTTGTTATGGAACTCACAATAGTTCCTTGTATCTCGGGATTTGCTCCCCAAATCCCGCAAAACTAGACCTCTTTTCTGCATCTCTCTCCAAACCTCCCTTAATGGAGTTCTTATCTCAGCAACCGTCTGTTTAATTTTCCTCTCCATGCACTCAACTATTGCGTTTACCCTATTATCTGTATGACTGGGTAACAGATTTCCTCCACCAGGTGCATCCTTGAACTTTACAACACCTGCCTTGATAAGTCTTTCCACTAGCCTTTTGAATGAGGTGCAATTTTCTATCGAGTGTCCTACGACATTCGCATGGTATTCACACTAAGCATTCATGTCATACCACTTAAGATATGGAGGTTATAGCGGTTTCAAGTAGAAAGGGGCCATGATATGTGCATCGAATAAGGTTTTATATAGCTCTCTATACATCACGGGTATGGGAGTAAACTGGAATTTCTCTGGATTTTGTCTTGTGTTGGGGTCTTGTCTTGGTGAGTCCTGCTGGCCTACAGCTACCGCTCTCGATTGACTGATAGTAATGGGTTTGGGATAACCCGAGCTTACATTACCTACTTCACTTTCCTTTTTCTTTAGAGCCGCTCTTCTCGTGTTCTCTTCAGCCTCTATTTTCCCATACCGATCCCGTTCTCTATCATTTCGTCAAACATCACCACGTCCGCGAAACTCTTAGTCGCGCTCCCTAACATGTGATTGATGAAAGGTGCTTTCAAGGTATTAATGAAGAGCATAGTCATTTCTTTTTCCAGCAATGACGGTTGGACTTGTGTAGCAACTTCCCTTCATCACTGAGCATATTTCCTGAAACTTTTGCCTGACTTCTTCTCCATGTTTTGTAGCGTGATCCTGTTAGGTGCTATATCAAGACGTGGCCATAATGTTTCATAAAGGTCTGTGCTAAATCCTTTCACAATTGATTTTGGTGCAATTCAGCTGATTGTACCATTTAGCCGCGGCTCCAATTAGACTATCTTGGAAACAGTGAATAAATAATTGGTCATTATTGACATATCCCGTCATTCTCCGACAGAACATTGTAATGTGGGCCTTAAGGCAGCTGGTCCCGTTATATTTTTCAAACTCTGGCATCTTAAACTTTGGTGGGAGTACCAGATCAAGGATCAAACTCAACTTTTTGGCATTTACCTCACATTGGTAATCAGCACTTTTCAATGCTCGAAACTTCTCCTCCAACAACTTGCATCGATCCTCAAATTCTTTTGGGAGCTCCGCCCTTATTTTTTTCCTCTTCTACTGAGTCAACAAAATCGGGGACCATCGATTTTGTCAAATTGACTCCTAGGTTAGAGCTAGAGCCTGCCAGGAAGTTTACCGGTACTGGGTATCAGATTGGTACTGGGGTTTGATATTAACCGACACCCTTGGTGGTTGCACTTGGGAATTTACCGGGGCCAAGCCTGGAGGATAAGTAGAATCTTCATTATCATCTCCGGTATCGACCATACGCTTCTTTTCTCTTCCAGGTCCTCCAGTCAACAACTGTGTTAACTGACTCATCATACTTTTCTGGGACTCAAACATTCGATCCCTAATGTCCTGTTGGATCTTAGCCAACTATTCCTGTATCTGAGCCTGCAGTTGGTCTTGCATCTCCTTCTGCATCTGTTCTAACTTTTCTATCATTTGATCCATAGCTTTTTTTTTCCAAGTGTAGTAGCGGTGTTCTAGGATAACTATAATATGATATCTAGTTAATAGGGTTATTTTGTGATATTAAATACATATGATGCGATTCAATGCAAATGTATGATATGAATGTAAAAAACGCGTCGATTCTGATTCAATTTCTTATAGAAAACTTATTTAAAAAAAAATCCTTTACATAAAACAGAGTCACATATACGACCTAACCCTTATGCCCAAAGCTTTAACTTTCTCAAGAAGGCTAGCTAACTCTCGACCCCGATCTGACTTTGACTCATATACTACAGTTAACACATCAGCTTGAACCGCTAACCTTTGTAGATGATCAGCCACTTTTCGTATCTGAACCACGGCTTCCCCCATAAGGTAGTCTCTTTCTCTGACTTGGTTCTAAGATCGTTGAAGTTGTTCTTCCCATCGCTCGTTGTTTGCCTTCAATAGTTGGATTTGGAGCTCACTGTTTTGCAGCGTAGTCTCGAGCTCTACCAACTTTCCTTTCAACTCTTCAATCTTGTTCAAGCTTGATTCCAACTTCCCCATAGAGTTGCGGCTTCGACACAATACCTTCTCTAATTCTGCTACTCGAGCCCTTAACTTCTCACTTTGGTTCTCACCCATAGTCTTTTTAGAGTATCCTTTTGAGCTTGAGCCTCTTTTTCCACTGATTGACCTTGTCCTTCTCTTCTTGAATTTCTTGACGCCATTGTTCTGAGGTTTTACCCAACCCAGTAGTCCTTATCGATGAGTTTAATTTTTTGTAGTCAGTCTTCAAACTGTCCAAATCTTCTTCGGCCTTCCTTTTCCTTTTTCTTAGCTTCTCAGCCTCTGATTTTTGGACATCAATATCTAACCTCAAGTGCACCTTTTCCTATTTCAGTTGTTCTATCTTTTTACCTAACTCCGAATTTTTACTTTCAAAGTTTTGTTTCAGGATTTCTAACTCGGAAGGGACTACTTGCAGGTATTCCTCTATTGGTCGAGCACCATCTTGTGTCGGCCTGGGGATATTATCATTTACTCTCTTACTCGCCAAGCATTATATTCGAGGGTTGTCATCGGACCGACAGCAACTCTCTTTATTCAGTGAGTCAGCTTCCAAGCTTCAAAAATCTCTCGGACCTTCTTCTTATAATGATCTCCCCTATATGAGAACTCAAACTGAGCTAGCCCGAACATTGTCGGTATGAAGCTATCTTGATCTGTACTGCCTTAGTACAAGCAAAGGAGCGCACCCAACAACTCCCCAAATTCTTGATAGAGGTACCCAATCAAAACTCCCACACCGATAGAGAATTTCATTGGGAACTAACTAAGGTGCTCTCCACTCAACGTCTTCTTCCTTAAGATTTCGAAGGAGTACGACCCAGTTCTCTTCTGATACGTCATCTCTTCTGGGCGTGGCTACTAACTCCTTTAGTGGTGAGTAACTCTAAAAAAAAACACGATAGGAGACTTTATCCACCTTCCAGAAATGGCTATGGAACCAAGCTGACAATAGCTGTGCGCGTCCGATAAATCTGCCTTCACCTGCTCTCCTGTATACACTCAAAGATCTAAAAGTCTTAGCCAAAATTGCAGGAACAGGTGTGACCCCTTTGCCAAGTCAGTCAAAGAGATTTGAGACTGCCTCATCTATATATCCCAATACCTTAGGGAAAACCATTAGACCATAGATACTCAAAGCAAAAACGTCAACTCTCTTCTTCGTATCAGGATGCACTAGAATCAAATCTTTCAAAATCTACCACGGGATGAATTTATACTCACCTTTTTGCTTGATCCTCACTGCAACCCACTATTCACTCATCCATGTATTACTCATCATCCTCTTCAAAAAGGTTGGGCCACAGACGGCTTTAATATAGACCTTGTCGGCTTGGACCTTCGGGCAACGAAGTAAAGCTGTATATTCTTCTATAGTGGCTGCCAAATCTACCCCCCAAAGGTAAAACAACTATAAGCAGGATTCCAATACTGAGTGAGGGCCCGGAATAAATGCTCATCTATACTGACGCCAAGTAAGTGAGGCAAATCCTCATAATTCCCATAAAACAACTGCTTAGTCTTTTCATCCCACTGGTCCCATATTTCCTTTAATTCCCGAATATCTTTTTACGTCACACTGATGCGAGTGTAATCACATAACTCTAATGTATATCCCTCGGCTAGGCTGTCTCCCTTTTCTAGTTGTGTTTGCTCTAACCATATTTCGACGGTCGCATTATCCTCTAATTTATCAAGGAAATCATTCTCCATAACAAGCTTCCTAAATTAGAAATCGAACGTAAGTCGACACCTCTTTAAAATGAAATGAGATGCAATTACAATAAAATGCAACAAGTTAGTATCATGTACTAGAAATAAAATTCAAAATATGCGAAAAAACAACACAGCACCTATCTAGGTAATTGCTAGGGTTTGGCATAGCTCTACATAGGGTAAGTTCCTAGGGCTCTCTACATGTGGTTTGGCTCTAAAGCAAGGGTACCTGAACCAGTAGATTCCTCGATCCTCACCCATTATAGGCTCATATGGACCGAGTTCAGTTCAGGGGAATACATTTCCTTATGGCTAAACTGAGGTGAAAACCTCACGAAGACAAAGGTACGGATGTATTCTGAAAGCAATCCACTATCCTTCACGGAGGTGAAAAACTCACGAAGGAGTAGCTTCTCACTCTCACTTAAAGGTGTGACCCCTACGGTCATGCAACATGATGCAAATGTATCCTAGACACTTAAATCGTAACAAACATATGACACGACCCAAACAAATGTGATGGAAGAATAAAATCAAATTTTTAATTTTCAATAAAAGGACATTAATCAATCAATTCTACGGCTTGACTCTCTTATTGTCCCCAGTGGAGTCGCCAAGCTGTCGAAACCATTTTTTTTGTTTAGAAAAATGGGCCAACTTTGAAAAGGAAAATGGAGTCGCCACCAATCTTTTTTTGAAGTGTGATTGGGCAACTTTTGAAAACGTTTTGGTCTACGAATTTTAAGAAATGGGTTCGGGAGTCGGTTACGCACGAGGAAGGATTAGCACCCTCGTGACGCCCAAAATTGGTACCTTATTGATTGATTAATGTCCTAATATTGAAAATTGGAAGAGATTTTAGAATACGAATCCTTTGGAAAATGATTGGGTAATTCGAATTTGATATCGAAATTCTCTTGTTCCGAAAGGATGAAATATCACATCCAACACGTTAGGATACGATGTTTCAAACCTTTGACACCAAGATCATTTCACGATTTCCAAAATTCATGCATTGTCATTTTAAAAAGGGTATTACGATATTTGGCCAAACGAAGAAACCAAACCAAAGACGTTAGGCACGATTCTCAATTTCCAAACATGAAACATTGCCTTTTTAAAATCGAGGAAGACATGGTCAAAACCTTGAAAGGATACTTAGTAATTGGTCAAACGAAAAATCGAAACCCATCACGTTAAGGTACGATTTCTTGAATTTCCAAACACAAAATATTGCATTATTTTTGAAGTTTAGAAAATACAATCAGAACTTTAAAAGGATATCTAGTCCTTTGGACGAGTGAAAAATTGAAACCCAGCACGTTAGGGCACAATTTCTCAAAACTTCCAAGCACAAAATATTGCCTTGCTTTTAATTTTTTTAAAAATGGACACAGTCTCAAAGGATATTCAATGATTTGGTCAGACAGAAACCGAAACCCAGCACATTAGGGCACGATTCCTTGAATTTCCAAAATATAAAGCATTGCCTTGTTTAAAAACCATTTTATGAGTTTTGGAAAAACGTGGTAAAAAAAACAAGATAAACGATAGTATTAATACTAAAGAAAATGATAAATAATAATAAAAGTAATAAGAATGATAACAAAATAGTCACAAAATATAAGAAATAATAATAATAATAATAATAATAATAATAATAATATAAAATATATAATAAATAATAATATAAAATATATAAAATAATGACGAAAATGACAATAATAATGTTGATAAAAAATTATAAATAAAATTATAAAATAATAATATTTATAATAAAATGGTGATAGTAGTAAAATATTAGTAGTAAAAAAATTAGTAATAGAATAGTATAATAATAAATATAATAAACATAAGAAATAATAATGGTAGGTGTAATAATAAAATAATACTAAAAAATTAACTAATATAGTAATAATAAAAAGAGTGAATATAATATTAAAAATAATGGTAATAGGTATAACAGTAATAATAATAAAAGAAAATCACAAGGAAAAAAATAAATCAATAAAATGATGAAATTAAATTGAAAATAAAAGTTTGGGGCAAATTATAAATGAAAAGCAAGAAAATGGGCTAAATTGAAGTGCGCACGCATTTAGAGGGATCAACATGGAAAATAAACCCACTCTCTGAAACGCAGCGCTTGGATGGGGACCAAATTGCAGTGGCAGACAAGATTCAGGGAAAAATTTTAAATAAAATAAAAATGAACCGGGGTGCAATTATAATAGGGGTGCCAAAAGGAGGACTGATCATGAATTTACCCATTTAGGGTAAAATTGCGGATCCAAGTGGGAACGGTCATCGCACGGGCTCCCCAAAAGCAAGCGTCGTTTTCTTATTGTTTTAAAACCAAAGGAAAAATCATTTCCTTTCACTCCTGACCTTCTGCTCCACGGGAGAAAAAATAAAAACCCCTCTCCATTTCTTTATTAGGGTTTGAGTTCCCATTTGCAGAAGGCCCCCCCAAATGCACGCATCGATTGCGACCGGAGGAAACCCGGTCAAAACAAGGTAAGTATTTCTTTAATATGCACAGTTTCTTCGAAATAAAAAGGTATAAAGAATGAATTAAAAAAACAAAACAGAACTCACACAACAAAAAACGAAGGGAATATAAACCTTCTTTCGTTTCTGTCAAAATTTTCTGTAAGACTCAGTGTCTGTATTTTTTCTCTGGGAAATTTCTAGTATTTGGTACTCATATGTATTCCTTTTTTATATCTAAACCACCGTCCCCTTTTACAATCGTTTATCCCCTTTTATAGCCTAAAAAAAAAAGAATCCCATCCCAACTACAATTTGTTGCTTCTGCTTTGTAGTTTCCACCATCGGAGGCGTGGGCGTCTGTTATGGAAGAAGAGACATCTTTGCTTTGTGGTTACCGACGCACAAGACCAACACTAGGGTTTTCGCTTGTTAAAACAATTTGGGCTTAGTGGGCTTATCACGTAAATGAGTCAGGGTTATTAGGCTATTTAATGAATTTGGGTTTAATGTTTATTGGGCCCGGGCAAGAAATTGGGTTCTACAGTATTAAAACATGGCATGAAGATCAATGTGTGAACCAATCTATTGAAATAACATAATTTAAAATTAATGTTATTTAGTAATAAAATAATTTTCTCTATATTTCTCTATTAAAGCAAACTCTTTAAAGGGAGCTATTTGGTGTTCAGAACTTCTCCAAAACATTTACTCTGGTAATTTACAATAATATTTTCATCAAAATATTTCACTCCCATTATGTAATAGATATTATATGGTTTCAATGCGAGCATGCACAAAATATTTATCAAATCCACTTTTTAGATACTTCAGAGATTTTTTTTTATTACCAATATGAATAGTCCATAGGAAATCCAAACACCAAAATTTTGAATAGGAGAAGAGAAGGAAGTCATTCTAAGAACCATACTAATGCCAACCATGATATAAGACAAACAATGATTTGTTTGGGTTCTCTAATATAGTATACTGAACGAAGAAGGAAGCAAAGATTCAAATAGAATAATTGAATATTTCAATCTCGAGGATGGTATTGGTGATGAGTCTCCTAATGATGAAGATATTCAACATTTGGTTCCAAAAAATATTAACAAAGAAAATTCCATTGTTGCAAAGAATGAGATGCAATACGAATGTAATTTGAAGTTAGAATCAAGCCAATTAGTCGAATGTATTTTTCAACCATTGATGCATTGTTTGACTTTTATTAAGAGCATACTAAAGTTGATAGGGTTTAGTGGGGTAAAGATATCAATGTGCAAAAGGGTGGTGATATGTTCTATTAACTTGTGATAAAGGTGGAAAATCTTGTGGCAACAAGAGTAACAACAAAAGTAGTTTTCTTGCTAGGGTCAATGTTGTATTAGATAGTGATGGGTGGTGGTGTATAACTAAGCTACTCACAAATGATAGTAATGAACTCTTTCCGTTTACACATAGGCATGTTTCGCATGATTCAAGAGAACCCTTGAAGTAAATGATATGGTGCATTAGAATTGCCAAGAACATTAAATTGATTCAAGATGAAATTCAATGTTTAACCGAGGATTGTAGAAATTTTATTTATATTAATAGGAGGTTAATTATGGAAGAGAGGGATGCTGAGTCATTACACAAGTTTTTTACAAAATGCAAATGAAAGATAAGAGTTTTTATCATCATGTGAACATTGATGGTGATGGAATATTGGAAAAAATTATTTAGATACATTCATAGAGTAAAGCAACTTACGAGGACTTTCATGTTGCTATTAAATTTAGCAAAACTTATCTTGTGAACAAGTATAAGATGTCACTTGTGAGAGTTAAACACCATGGTTAGTCTATCCTCCTTAGGTGTGCTTTGATTTAATGTAAAGATACTGTAACAATTTAATTTTCAATGGTATTGAAAATGACGATTTCGGAACCCCATTTTTGTTAAGTGAGTTCGTAAAGATTGATATTTAATATTCAAGAGACTAATATATAAATACATTAAAGTTTGGTCTAGTAATTTTGTCGAAGTGATAGTTAATTAAGGTACAATGACTAAATTGTAAAAATTTATCACTATAGATTTTTAAATGATCAAAGGACAAAATGAGAAATTAGACCTTTAAATTCATGTTTTTATACTTAGGAGAGCATTTGGGAGCAAAAGAAGCGCAAAACAAGCCAAAATTGGGGAAATAGAGTTGTTTCCAAGATCCACATGGCTTGGGCATTTCCACACGGGCTGGCCATGTAACACACCAAACCCGACCCAAACACTATAGCCGAATCTGGCATGTCACTAAAAAGATTCTGTAAAAGATGTCGAAATTTTCAGGAAAATATTTTTTTTCTTATATTCAATCTTTTGTTCGGAAGAACTTGATAACTTGGTAAGTTTAATTAAGTTATAAATTTCATTTGTTGTTTTATGAATTAAAAACCAAAATCTTAATATATGCCTTAGTTTAATTAAAATTTAAGTGTCGACCAAAAATAAAAGCCCATAATAAAACCCAAAACAAGGTATAAAGTCTAGTGGCCCATGGCCTTATTACAACGAGACTTGAAACCCATTAAATAAAAATATAAAAAAATAAATTAGGGTCTTTTGTTGAATCCAACTGTTCTTTTGCATGGCCACCTTGCTCTCCTCTCCATTTCGATCCGTTGCACTAGGTGCTACCAAATTGTTAAAATAACAGGTGAGTTATAAACTCAGTGTGCAACCTCGTGCACCATTAGATTGGGCCTTAGCCCACGATCAAAATATAAAACATAATATAGCGGATAACATACATAAAACCCAACCCAAACCTAGGTTTCCATCCACTACACGCCACCCTTACCTGCCGATCACACCATTGGGGATTTCTACAATCAACCCACACCGCTACACACCATCGATGGCAGTCATGCTGTAATTAGCTGCTCATCGTCAAGTTGTGACATAGTCACTAGGCTGAAATGGCATAAGCCACCAGAAACAGAGTTGTGACAGAGTCACCAGTGAAATGGCATAAGCCACCGTAAATGTAGTACTTCCCTTTTCATCAATTTCCCAACCCCAAGCATACAGAGAAATCGACATACGAGCATATTATCAAGGATGTAAATCACTAACCTAATGATTAGCCTTTACCTCCTCGGGTTTTCAATCATAATGTCGGATTTCAGATCTAATGAGTATAGTGTTATATATATATATATATATATATTAGCACTCAATCTAATAGTGTGAAAGGTTACACACCTGATTATTGTCGATACCCTTGCTAAACCGATCTACAACTTTGCTCAAAAAGCCGGAAAGATGTGAAAATAGGGCCCCTCCTATATTCGGCCATGGTTAGTGTTCTACCCGATTTTATGTATTTAAAATAAACAATTCTCCTCACCTAAACTGATTAGATCCTGGAAGTAGGATGGTTTGAATGATACCGGTGAAAAACCTTGACGATTGAGATCTCCTTTAAATCCCGATGTGCCACAAAAGAAAAAGAACCCGGGATTAGTTTCCAAATGGCCATTCGGCTAAGGTTTCTAAAAGCCGGAGAAATATTGGAATCTCAAAATCGACACTTACCTATTGTTTTCTTCAAGATTCGGCACAAGCAAACTCCACTAAAGAAAATTCGGCAACTTCAGAAGGTAAGATCTTAGTGGTTTTGGCTTTTTATGAAAATCCTGGAAGGATGAACTGATATGGTTTCGGCTAAAAAGAAAATTGAAAAGAGAGCAAGGAGAGGCTTGAAGATTGGGCTAACTGAAGAAAAAGAGAAAAGAGAAATAAAAGAGTAGAAATTTCAGCAGAGAAAAGAGAAAAGATGAGAGCTTTAGCAGAAATTTTGGCACAATGGGAGAGAAAGAAGTTAGGGTTCAAATACCAAAATTTGAAGAGATACTCTCCTATTTATAGGATTTTCAGCACCTACCTATTAAAAACCGAAAGTGCCCTTCCTAATATCTAAAGCTTAAGCAAATAATAGGGAAAAATTCGACACCCATTTTCCCCTGTAGTAGCCGAATTCTTCATCCCTCTAGGTGATGGAATTTCGGCCATAACTTAGTCTCCTAGATAGCCCCTCCTTCTTTCCCTTATCCTTAACACAACACCTATCCTAAAAAGACTTAACTAACTCTAACTCTTCTTCCATTATCAGCTTTAATTATCCGCATTAAAATCCCTAAAATTTTGCCTTGTTGTCGTCCCCTATAGCCCTCCTTGGCTGCTGAATTTTGACCTAATTTCTTGGGCTTTAAGCAACCAAAATTTGGGCCCTTCTCATGCACCAATGACGCCACTCTCTTCCTTCCCTTCGGTGCTACCTAACTTTGGGCCCCAAGCCCAATTTGACATATTTAATCGTAGATAACTACCTTTAATTCTTTTAATGCCCAAATAGAATATTTTAACTGAGGTCTCAGCCTTTTCCTCAGCCCAATTAGACCCTTAACAGTTAAATTAATACTTTAAACATTTCCACACACTAAATGCATAGGCCCGAAAATTTAGGATGTTACAGTTCTACCCCCTTAAAATAAATTTTGGCCTCGAAATTTACCTAATCAAAAGAGATGGGGATACTGCTATCGTATAACATCCTCTGGCTCCCACGTCGCCTCTTCTGCGCCATGATTTTGCCAAAAAAATTTGACCAAAGGGATGGACTTCCTTCTCAACATTTTTACGTCTCGATCCAAGATTTGCACGGGTTCCTCCTCAAAAGATAAATCTGGCCTTACTTCAATCTCTTCCACCGGCACCACATGCGATGGGTCAGAACGATAACGTCTTAGCATCGAGACATGAAACGCGTCATGTATCTGCTCCAACTCTAAAGGCAACTCCAAACGATAAGCCACTGGCCCCATGCGTTCCAATACCCGATAAGGCCCAAAAAATCGAGGACTTAGCTTACCCTTCCGTCCAAACCTCATTACCTTCTTCTATGGGGATACCTTCAAAAAGACTTGGTCTCCTACTGCAAATTCCATCTCCTTCCGCTTTAGATCTGCATAAGACTTACGCAGATCGACGCTTCCTTCAATCGAGCTCAGATAACTTAACTTTCTCCTCCTTTTCAAACTAGTTCGACCCAACACCGACGCTCACCCAACTCCGTCCAACAAGTAGGGTACGACATCTCCTTCCATATAACGCTTCAGATGCGGCGCCATCGAATACTAGCTTGATAACTATTATTGTATACAAATTACGCCAAAGGTAAATACTCGTCCCAACTACCCCTAAAATCGATGATGCAACCCCTTAGCATATCCTCCAAGATCTGAATTACCCTCTCAGACTAACCATCAGTCTGTGGGTAAAAAGCGGTACTAAAGTCTAACCTTGTTCCCATTGCTTGATGAAGAGCCTTCCAGAATCGTGATGTGAACCTAGGGTCCCTATAGGATATTATTGACACCGGCACACCATGTAATCTTACGACCTCAGCCACATACAACTTAGCCAACCTAGGTAGAGAATAGTCGACCCGAACCAGTACGAAATGGGCAGACTTCGTCAATCGATCCATAATCACCCAAATCGAGTCCTTCTTAGTGGGTGTAAGGGGTAACCCACTAACAAAATCCATTGTGATTCTCTCCCATTTCCACTACGGAATATTCACCGGTTGCAGCAACCCTGAAGGCAACTGCTGTTTTGTTTTTACCTGTTGGCACGTCAAGCACTTTCCCACAAATTCTGTTATCTCTCGCTTCAGACCTGGCCACCAAAATTGTTCTCGCAAGTCCCGATATCTTAACCCCTCCAAGATGCATAGCGTAAGGGCTACTATGCGACTCTTGAAGAATCATCTGCCTTAACTCCACATCTTTTGGCATACAAATCTTCCACGAAAACACAAGACTCCATCACCATTCAAACTATATTCTTCTCCTTCACCATTCTGCACTTGTCAGATTTGAGTACTTAAGACATCATCTAGAAGGTGCTTCTCCTTGATTTGATTTGTCCATATAGGTCTTACTTGAAGTTTAGCTACCAAACTGCCATCCTCATACAGACTAAGATGAGCAAACATTGCCCTCAAATCCGCTATCGCCTTCCTACTTAACGCATCTGCCACCACATTAGCCTTACTTGGATGATATTCGATCGAACAGTTATAGTCCTTCAAGAGTTCAATCCACCTTCGTTGCCTCAGATTCAACTCCTTCTGGGTAAAGATATACTTCAGGCTCTTATGGTCAGTGTAAATAAATGACTTCTCACCATACAGGTAATGCCTCCAAATCTTCAGAGCAAAAACTATCGCTGCCAATTCTAAATCGTGCGTAGGGTAGTTCAATTCATGCGATCGAATGGCCGAGACGCATATGCAATAACTTTTCCTCTTGCATCAACACACACCCCAAACACGTGTGTGACGATCACGATGAGCAGTAAATTCTTTTCCCGCCTCTAGCTAAATTAACACCGGCACTTCTGTCAAGATTCTCTTCAGCTTATCAAAACTCTCTTGTTGTTTGTTAGTCCATACAAACAATACTCCTTCCTTAACAACTTAGTTAAAGGTGCCGCTATTGAAGAGAACCCCTCAACAAACCTCCTGTAATACCCCACCAATCCCAAGAAACTTTGAATTTCCTCCACGGACTTTGGCGGTTTCCAACCTAGTACAGCTTCTATCTTCCGAGGGTCTACCCTAATTCCCTCTGCGGAAACTACATGCCCTAAGAAGGTTACTTTCTTCATCTAGAACTCACACTTACTGAACTTTGCGTACAGTTGCTTCTCCCTCAGAAGTTGCAACACCACACGAAGACGTGCATCATGCTCCTCCTCTGACTTGGAGTAAACCAAAATATCATCGATGAATACCACCACGAACCAATCCAGGTATGGTTGAAACACCCTGTTCATCATATCCATAAATGCTGCTGGCACATTCGTCAAACCGAACGGCATTACCAAGAACTCATAATGACCATAGCGTGTTCGAAATGCCGTCTTATGAATGTCCCCTTCCTTCACCTTTAATTGATGGTACCTCGACCTTAGATCAATCTTCGAAAAGACCGAAGCTCCTTTAAGCTGATCAAATAGGTCATCGATTCTTGGCAATGGGTACTTGTTCTTAATCGTCAACTTATTCAGTTGACGATAGTCTATGCACAAACGCATGGATCCGTCCTTCTTTTTCACGAATAGGACCGGCGCTCCCCATGGAGACACACTCGGTCGGATAAATCCTCGATCCAAAAGCTCCTGGATCTAAGCTTTGAGTTTCACCAACTCCTTTGGTGCCATTCGATAAGGAGCTATGGATACTACAGCCGTATCAGGAAGTAGTTCTATTCCAAATTCCACTTCACGATCTGGAGGTAACCTTGGTAACTCCTCCGGGAAGACATCCATGAAATCCTTGACTGTTCGAACCTCATCGATAGTCACCTCCATAGCATCCAAGGCATTAATGAAAGCTAGAAATGCATTGCATCCTTTTCGAATCATCTTAACAGCCCTCAATGCCGATACTACGTTGGACAAATAGTTCTTTCTTTTCCCTAACACAACCACCTCTCCGCCTTCCGGGGTACTTAATATCACACGCTTGGTCTTACAATCCAACTTAGTACGATGCTTAGTCAACCAATCCATTCGTAGGATAAGATCAAACTCTCTAAATGTCAATTCCATTAAGTCTGCCGGAAACACTACCCCTTGAGTCTCTAAGGGTACATCCTTAAATAACTTGTTCATTACCCTAGATTGTCCTAGGGGACTAACCACAGTCATCTTCCTAGTCGTTGTTTTAGAGTCTAGACTTAGGTTCTCAGATATCGAACATGCAACATAGGAGTGGGTTGACCCAATATCAATCAAGGCAAGAAAAGGGTTATCAGCAATAAGAAACGTACCGGTTATGACATCCGGTGCGTCACCATCCTCCTGTCGATGAACTGTATAAACTAGACCCGACTGCCTCGCATCTACATTACCTGCACCTCTACCAGATACTCCACGACCGCGACCAACCCCATTTCCTCCTCTACCTGGGCCACGACCCTCGATCTTGGTGACCACCTCTTCCACTGATCGTAACCTCGTCAACCGGTCGCACTCGCTCCTTCTATGGACAGTCCTTAATCATATGTTCCGTGGATCCACACCTAAAACATCTATCGGTTCTTTTTCTACACTCCCCAGAATGTGCTTTCCCGCACTAATTACATAATCGATTTTGATCCCCCCAGCAGGTGTCAAAGCACAAGCTGGCCCATCAGACCTAGGCCTTTTTTTCGAATTCCTAGATGCTCCTGCCGGCCCAAAATTTCTCTTACTCCTTCCCCGCTCCTTATCTCTTTCCTGTCTTTCCATCTGTTTTACTTCCTCAGCTATCTTAACCTTCTCCACCAGAACAGCAAAATGTCTTTCTCTCTGCGGTGCTATCAAAACCCTTAACTCATTCCGTAATTCATCCTCGAACCGAACACAATGTTCATATTCAGTTGCTACTATTCCTCGAGCGTAACGACTCAAGCGCAGAAATTACGCCTCATATACAGCCACAGATTTACTTCCCTGTACCAAATTCAGGAATGCCTTCCTCTGTGCATCCACATAGCTGGCCCCAACATACTTTCCCTGGAATGACTCCTTAAAGAAGTCTCAGTCAATTCGATCTACGGCAGTACCCTCCTTCACCATGAGCCACCACTGATAAGCCTCGTCTCAAAGAAGAGACACAACTCCTTTCAACTTCTCCTCCACCGTGAAATCTAAGTCATCCATTATGCGCTCAGTTGCTTCCATCCAATACTCAGCTGTGATAGAGGCCACGCCAGAAACTCCCCTAAACATCTCCGCTCCGTTGGCTCGGATTCGTTCGGACACAGACTTTCGATCTTCTGAACCCGTAACTACTCCAGCCACTCTTTCAAGGACCTGCAGCATCACCTGAGACACTGCATTATCTCCAGTCGTTTGGTCCTGAAATTTTTCCTCCACAACTGGCAGATCTGGCATCTCATTTCCTGACCCGTGGCCAGACCCTACTGGTTCAAACACGGTCATCCTACCCCTACCACGACCACGCGACGGACGTCCCCTACCTCTTGTACTCATTTTTTCGATCGACGTTTATCTGATTAAGAGTTTTATGTATCATTAATTCGTTCCACCGATTAACCACGAGCAATCTTATAAATAGTAATTTTAGGAGTAGTTCTTTCGAATTCGCATTCACAATTCAGTCTCACGTTCATACCCCCTAGTTCTAGGAAACACATACATTCAATCAACATACAAAGAACATCCATAACTTACGTTCATCAAATAAAGGTGTTTTCGTTGTTTCACTACCCAAGGGTATTTTCGTAATTTATCCTACAGGGGTATTTTATAATTTTCCAAAATAGAGTTCCTTGTGATTTTGTGAAATAAAGGTATTTTGGTAATTCAAAAATCTGGGGGTATTTCGGTAATTTTAACATTTAGGGGTATCTCGGTCATTTTGAAATTCGGGGTATTTCGATAATTTTGACATCCAGGGGTATTTCGGTCATTTTGAAATCTGGGGTATTTTGGTCATTTTGGAAATCCAGGAGTAGTTTGGTAATTTTTTTACAAATCAAAGGTGTTTTCAAAATTTTACAAAGCTAAGAGAGTATCATGGAGAATTGGATTTTAAAAGAAATATAGTAGTGTTCAGGTGTTTTTGGTTGTTTTCATGTTGTGTGAGTTTTTTTTTTCTAAGGAAAAATTTCGTTGATTTTGTAAATCGGGGTATATTTACAAATCTTGGCATTTTTTTTTCAAAATAAGAGTATTTTAGTAATTTTGTAAAAACAAGGTGGTGGTCCCTTTGGGTTTTAATTATAGGGTTTAACTCATCAACAAGTCCTCATGATTAGGGTGAACGGTCACACGCACTGTAAGATTCCAGTGAAGAGGAGGTGAGTCGCTAGGGCTGCTTAAATACCAAGCTCTCCCAGAACCCACTCCTAGACATGCGTATGCGTTGCCACACCCTATCTCGGCTAAGGTGAATAGTCACTACACATCGTAAGGTTCAGTGAAGAGGAGGTGAGTCACTAGGATGCTTAAGTATCGTGCTCTTCGCACCCAATCCTAGACATGTGTATGTTTGTTGCCACACCCTAGTCTTGCGACTCGTTCACGGGTTTGTTTAGTGAGTTTAAGTCTTATGAGATTTAAGAAGTAGTTTAAGCTAAGCCTAAGGTCCATCATATTCTAACTAAAATAATCTACGTCCCATAAGCTCATCAAGCCCATATATATATATATCATACAATGGTTCAGAATACTTACCTGGTGGACTTGGGCCGGAGACGCAGGTGCCATGCAGAAAAACCCATCCTGTAACATTTATAAAACATGCATACTTCAAAAACCTATTTTTAGAAAACATTTTGAGCCCAAAAACCCCAGAGCTGAGTTTTTCAATTTGTAACACCCCAAACCCTACCCAAACATTATAGCCGAATCTGGCATAATAAATACTTGATTCTTGTTCTCAATTATGTATGCTTATTTCGTATTTTAATATTTTTGGGATATTAATTCATGTTTAATGTGCTTATTTCAGTGGAGCAAAAGTCCCTATTTAAGAGTAGATCTAACATAATTGAGTGGAGTTGTATGCAATCCTAGAAATAGAATGACATAAATCTACCGGATTAGAGTCAAATCTAATAAGGGAATCCATCGATCGAGTTAATGCGACGATAGGGGTTTTAATTAGAAAGAAATTTCAATTAATCAACCTAGAGTCAGTTGTTTTTACTCTTGAAAGAGATATTAACATAATTTAGGGGTTTTTACGGGTCAAGACACAAGTGAATAAATCGTTTAATTCAGATTCAGAATAATAGATGAAGTCTAGGTGGATTCTTTCTTGGGTATTGTCTTTCTCATTGGTTATCCTAGATTATTTACCCATTTCATCCTGTTGCATTCGTAGTTAAATTAGATTAGTAAATTTAAATTAAAAATAATCATTTTAATTTATCGGCTGGAAAATAGAAAAATGAGAATTTCTAGTACTTTTAGTCCTCGTGGATACGATATTCCCTACTCACCATAGTTATACTATTGTTCGATGGGTGTGCTTGCCTTTGTTGTAATTATAGTTAGTTTAGTGACCATCAAGTTTTTGGCACCGTTGTCGGGGACTAAAATATTAGGAACACTTGATTTTTATTTAATTTATCCATTTTTAATTTTTATTATATTTTTTATTTTTAGTTTAATTTTTACACTCTAGTTTTTCTTTTCTTTTATTTACTTTCTGGCAGGTTCCTTTAGTTTATGACTAGAAGAAACCCGTCGAGACCATTACTGTTTGACAGCGAAATTAAAAGTACAGCTCTCAAAAATCGTAAAAAGCAAGGCAGAGTCAACAGAGTATAGTAGACGAGCAAGAGGACGTTATTATTATTCCTAAGGAGATGGGTGATAATCGAATAATCAGCTACCTTCTACAGTTGCAGCAAATCCAGATCCTGTTCCTCGTACTATGTACTATTATGCCAAGCCCATTCTAACTAGGGCTGAATCGATTATTATGAGACCCACCATTGCTGCGAATAATTTCGAATTGAAGCCAAACACTATTCATATGGTACAACAATTTGTTCAGTTCGATTGTTTACAAGATGAAGATCCAAATACTAATTGGCTAATTTTCTTGAAGCCTGTGACACTTTCAAGATAAATGGCATTTTTGACGACGCCATTCACCTACGATTATTCCCTTCTCATTGAGGAGCAAAGCTAAATAGTGGCTAAATTCTTTACCACGAGGTTCTATCACTACATGGGATTAAATGACCGAGAAATTTTTGCTGAAGTATTTCCCACTGGCTAAGATAGCTAAGTTGAGGAATGGTATCTCTTCCTTAGTTCAGATTGACTTCAAAACCCTATATGATGCATGGGAGAGGTATAAGGATTTACTGAGAAGGTCCCCTCACCATGGGTTACCTTTATGGCTACAGGTTCAAACCTTCTACAACGGTTTGAATTCCTCAACTAGGCAATTAATCGATGCAGCAACCGGTAGTACTCTGAACAATAAAACACCTGAAGTGGCTTATAAGTTTATAGAGGAGATGTCATTGAATAATTATTAGTGGCAAATCATGAGGACGAAGCAAATGAAAGCAGCTGGTGTTTTTAACTTAAATGCGGTCACCATGTTATCGAATCAGGTAGAACTTTTAAATAAAAAAATTGATGGTTTATGTGTTTCTATGCAGGTACATCCGGTGATGCAATGCGATGCAAATAGAGGTGGAATAAATAATTTAGAATATTTACCCTTTGGTCCTAGCATGGAGAATGAGTAAATAAATTATATGGGTAATAATTCTAGACCTCAAAATAACCCTTATAGTAATAACTATAATTGTAACAGCCCGATTTAGGGCCTAGTCGGGATAGTGGTGCGAGGCCACGAACCCAAGGTGAAATTATGAGTTTTTCAAGTTTAAGCCATGTTTGCACGTTAATATGAAAGTTTTGTAAATCAATTTTATTAAGTTGAGGTCAATTGGTCTAAAAAGGACTAAATTGCAAAAGTTGCAATATATGAGTTTCTAGAAGCTTTTTGCATGAAATAGCTTTAGAATAATAATTATGAGCCCTTAAATAACAATTTGCCCAAAATTTAATTTTTGGACAAAATTGGCCTTAAGAGACTATTATAGAAATTTTTAAGAGAAAGGGCATTTTGGTCATTTGGCCTCATTAGTGATTAAAATAGGATAAAGATGAGAAAAATTCATTCATCTTCCTCCTAGTTGCTGCCGAAAATTTGGAGACACCATAGCTAGAGTTTTTCATTTTTTTTCCAGCTCATAGTAAGTTCATCTTAGCGCCGTTTTTAATATTCTTCGTATTTTTGAAGTTCCCGTATTATGAATTAGCTAATTTTAGCTATAAAATGAGCTAAGATGCATGTTCAAAAATCTACCCTTGAATGAAATGCTTGTTAAATGATGCTTTATGGAAGTTTAAGAGAGTTTGATGTTAGATAAACATCTTTTCCTTAATGAATTTCATGAAAAATAGTAGTAGGGACCATTTTGTAATAGTTATAAAATTGGTCATACCTACTAGAAATAGTGAGAATTGATGATTGTTATAGAAGATAAAATGATTCAGTTGAGCATGAAGTTTAAGAAAGTTGCATGAAAATCATTTTACGAGAATTAGGGCAAAAGTGCAAATATTAGAAAGTATAGGGGCAAAATAGTAATTTTGCCAAAGTATGAGTTATGAGTAAATTTAGTCAATATGGTTTTTAAATGATCTATTTATGATTATAGATCAAGAAAAACGAAGCCTGGATCGAAACCGAGGCAAGAACAAAGTCGAGGACTAAATTGCACATCTACATACATTTTGTATATTGAGGTAAGTTTGTATGATTTCTAACCTTTATGATTATTATCATTAATTTGCTTAGTATAATGTACAATAATTGTATGAAAGATCATGTTATGTTCAAGCAAGAAATCACGATAATATGTACAAGTAAGTCCCGAATGAAGATGAATTTCCCTAGGATACTCGATCTACCACGTAAGTTATCATGTAAGTCCAAGGCAAGCTTGGCATTGATCAAGTTAGCAAGCAATATATCATGTAAGTCCAAGGCAAGCTTGGCATTGATCAAGATATCATGTAAGTCCAAGAAAAGCTTGGCATTGATCAAGTTAGCAAGCAAGATATCATGTAAGTCCAAGGCAAGCTTGGCATTGATCAAGTTAGCAAGCAAGTTATCATGTAAGTCCAAGGACTCAAGCTTGGCATTGAGTATGTTATCAAGAGCAAGACTTCATATAAGTCCATGTCAAGACATGGCCTTGAAACCAAGATGAGATAACCCATGTAAAACCATGTCTAGGATATGGCTTTGGCATCATATTATGTGGGAAGAGATTTAGTATCCTCGGTTATTCATAGAAATTCATCGAGGCAAATGAGTAAGCTAAAAGAAGATAGCAAGAAAGCTAAGAAAGTAAAGTTAGTATCAAGATGAAGTTAGATGAAGTTGAGTAATATTCATGTTGTGAATGAGAAAGTAGATATCATGATTATTGTTATTATAGTATACTGATCAATGTGATCAAGTGATACAGGTATCATGGTTACCTTACAAGTATGATAATAGTAAGTGTCATGAGACATGTAAGAATCTATATGAGTAAGTAAGCTCTTTAGCTGAAATTCATGATACTATTGTTTTTGTGAAATGGTTTATATTAAGCAATAATGATGCTATGAGTTGTTACATGCAAACTTACTAAGCTATATGCTTACGTTATGATTCTTTCTTTCTATGCAGTCCCGCCAAGCTAACTCGTGGATCATTAAAGTTAGAGCTCGCAACACACTATCAACTCTTATTTTGGTATAACCAAGTTACTCTACTAAGTATGGCATGTATAGGAAACATTCATTTTGTGGACATGTTTTAAGAAGGGCCTTTGTAAAGGCTATCAAGTTTATTATTCTTTTGTATATGGCTAAGTGATTGGCCAAATTTGACTAAGCATGTATGTTTATTGATATCAATGAAGCATGTAGTATTATTCATAAAATTGGGTTGTTATTGCATCATTGAATTGTGCATGGATATTATTTTCATTTCGTGGTGGCTAACGGCTTGGTAAATAGCTTGTAAGTGCCCACACGGTTGGACACAGTGGGTGTGTCAAGACCATGTTAACCCGCACCTTAGTATTATTAATCATAATAGGCCACGGGCAAATCCACACGGCCGTGTGTGTGTGCGTGTAAGACACACGGTTTGGACATGGGCGTGTTCCTGCACCATGTTGATTTAGTCAAGATATCAAGGATTAGCACACGATCTAAGCCCACGGGCATGTCATGGCCGTGTGAAATTAGTCAAGAACCTCTCACGGTTGGTAGACACGGCGTGTCTAAGCCGTGGAAATAGTCGATAGCCTACATGGTTTGAGGGCATAGGCATGCTTAAGGGTACGGGCATGTTCCAAGTCACTGCAGGCGTGTGAACCCTACTTCAAAAATGAGTTATTTGATTTTAATTCCGAAACTTTTCTGACATGAGTTAAAGGCCTCGTAGGCTCTTGTTATATGTGTTGACTAAGAAAGTGAATTTTTAAGTTGGAACGAAATTTTATAGCCTGTAAGTACATGTTTCAGTGAGTTCAAGCATAATAATGTCTCGTATCCAGACCCAGTATCGGTCTTAGGTACGGGGTGTTACAATAATGTAGGATGGAGGTATCACCCAAATTTCTCATGGGGTGGTCAAGGAAACCAAAGACCATAACCCTCTCCAGGCTTTCAACAACCCTATCAGTAAGAGAAGAAATCGAACCTTGAAGAGATGTTCGAAAAATTTATTTCGGTGTCAGAGACCAATTTCCAAAACACCGAGACAGCTTTGAAAAACCAGTAAACGTCAATTTATGGGCTTAAAAATCAAATTGGACAGGTTGCTAAATTGGTTTGAGAAAGGTAGCAAGGTAGTTAAACCTGAAAAGAAGCTAAACAGGAATCTAATAAGGAAAAAGACGAGAGGGTAAATCCCGAAGAAATTCAAACACCGGTACTTAAAGAATATAAACCACCGATCCTATATCCGAAAAAGTTGAAGAAAGACCACATGGATGCACAATTTGGTAAATTTCTTCAACTTTTCAAACAGTTACATAGTAACTTACCTTTTGTTGAAGCTATTTTGCAAATGCCCACATATGCAAAATTTTTAAAGGAGCTATTAACAAATAAAAGGAAGTTTGAATAGCTATCCACTGTGGAACTCAACGAGGAATGTTTAGCTATTCTCCAAAATAAACTACCAACTAAGTTGAAAGATCCAGGAAGTTTTACTATTCCTTGTTTTATTGGTAGTTTAAACATTGAGAAAACTTTAGCTGATTTGGGTGCTAGCATTAATTTGATGCCTTATAAAATGTTCAAGCAGCTTGGTCTTGGGGAACCAAAACCCACTAGGATGAGTATTCAATTAGCTGATAGATCTGTTAAATATCCTAGTTATTATTGAAGATGTCCTTGTAAAAGTAGATAAATTCATTTTCTCTGTTGATTTTATTGTGCTTGACATGGATGAGGATATTGAGGTGCCTTTGATTTTAAGTAGTCCTTTTTTAGCTACTGCTAAGGTAATCATTGATATTGGTGATGGAAAACTTGTGCTTAGGGTAGGTGACGAAGAGATTATCTTTAAAATCTATTATGCTATGCGGTTCTCTAGAGAACAAGATGATTCTTGTTATTTTATTGACTCTATTGATCATGTTATTCAAGATTCATTAAAGGAAATTATTCATAGGGACACGTTGGAACTGTGCCTGGTTCAAGGAGAGGAGGTAAATGGCGATGCTGCTTTAATAGGTAAGACGAAAATAAATTTAGACTCTAATAAGTTTTCACTGAGACAGACAAAGTATGAGGACATTGAGGTAAGCAAGGAATTGAAATTAAAACCGTCTATTGAAGAACCTTCCAAGTTGGAACTGAAGCAATTACCAAATCACCTAGAGTATGCATTTCTTGGAGACAATTCTACATTACTAGTGATTATTGCTTCAGATTTAAAGCCAAATGAAAAAGATGAGTTATTGATAGTGTTGAAGGAACATAAAAGAGTTATAGCCTGGAAGATTTCTGACATTAGAGGGATCAGTCCTTCTTTTTGCACCCATAAAATTTTAATGGAGGATGAATACAAACCATGTGTACAAGCTCAAATACGGCTAAAGCCTAACATGAAGGAAGTTGTTAAGGCTGAAGTAATTAAACTTCTAGATGATGTAGTTATTTATCTTTTTTCTGATAGTAATTGGGTAAATCCTGTGCAGGTTGTTCCTAAGAAGGGAGGTATGACTGTTGTAGCTAACGAGAAGAATGAATTGATTCCAATGAGAATAGTCACGGGATGGAGAGTTTGTATTGACTATAGGAAGTTGAATGATGCCAGGAGGAAAGATAATTTTCCTCTACCATTCATAGATCAAATGTTGGAAAGATTATCTGGGCATATGTATTATTGCTTCCTAGATGGACTTTCTCGTTACTTTCAAATTCGATAGCTCCCGAGGACAAAGAAAAAATGACATTTACATGTCCATATGGTACATTTTCTTATCGAAGAATGCCTTTTGGATTATGTTATGCACTTGCTACTTTTCAGCATTGCATGTTGGCCATCTTTGATGAACTTGTAGAAGACATTAAGGAGGTATTTATGGACGACTTCTCGGTATTCAGTAATTCTTTTTATCTTTGTCTTAAAAACTTAAAATGACTTTTAATGAGATGTGAGGAAACGAACCTTGTGCTTAATTAGGACAAATGTCACTTTATGGTTCAAGAAGGGATTATGTTGGGCCATAAAATTTCTAGTAAAATGATTAAGGTTGATAGAGAAAAAATTGAAACCATTGAAAAATTACCTCCCCCTAGTTAAGTTAAGGCTATTCGAAGCTTCTTAGGACATGCTGGATTCTATAGAAGGTTTATTAAAGATTTTTCTAAAATAGCTAAGCCATTAATGAATTTGCTAGAAAAAGATATGCCCTTCGATTTTAGTCAAGAATGCTTAGAAGCATTTAATACTCTTAAGGAAAAATTAATTAATGCCCCGATTGTGGTTGCACTTGATTGAAATTTACCCTTTGAACTAATGTGTGATGCGAGTGATTTTGCAGTAGGTGCAATTCTTGGACAGCGAAGAGACAAGCATTTTCAGCCAATTTATTATGCTAGCAAGACGTTGACAGATGCACAAGAAAATTATAGGACTACAGAAAAAGAATTACTAGCTGTGGTTTTTGCATTCGATAAATTTAGACCATATTGGATATTATCTAAAGTTGTTGTTTACACTGACCATTCAGCTCTCCACTATCTCTTAACTAAATCGGATGTAAAACATCGACTTATAAGATGGATTTTATTATTCTAGGAGTTCGATTTGGAAATTTAGGATAAGAAGGGACCTGAAAAACTTGCAGCAGATCACCTTTCTAGACTAGAGAATTCACATCTCGATGAGCTTGATGAGAATGAGATAAATGACTCATTCTCTGGGGAAAAAATCTTGGTTATAACCAATTCTGAAGTCCCTTGGTTTGTAGATACCACAAATTACTTAGTTGCTAACATCCTACCAAAAGGGTTGACACATCATCAAAAGAACCGATTCTTTGCCGATGTGAAAAATCATTTTTGGGAGGATCCTTTTCTTTTCTTGTATGTGCAAACCAAGTAATTCGGAGGTGTGTTACAAAATCAGAAGCAAGTAAAATCTTAGAATATTGCCACTTAGAACCAACAGGAGGGCATTACAGTGGGACTAGGACAACACATAAAACACTTGAATCAGGTTTTTATTAGCCCAAACTATTCAAAGACGCTAACAAGTATGTTGCTTCTTGTGATAGATGCTAGAGAACAGGTAATATTTCTAAATATGATGAAATACCTCAAACTTATATGCTATCATGTGAAATTTTTTATGTCTGGGGCATTAATTTTATGGGCCCATTTCCTAGCTCTTTTGGTAATAAATACATCCTAGTAGAAATCGATTATATGTCAAAATGGGTAGAAGCTCAAACTTTACCTACCAACGATGCTAGAGTGGTAGTTCGATTTCTTAAGAAGCTTTTTTCTCAATTTGGAACACTTAGAGTGATTATTAGTTATAGGGGTACGCATTTTTGTAACGCTCAATTTGATAAAGTTCTTAAGAATTATGGGGTGCATCATAGAACAACTACCTCTTATCACCCTCAAACAAGTGGACAACTTGAAGTTGCGAATCGAGAACTCAAACATATCTTAGAAAAAATGTAGTGTCAAATAGAAAGGATTGAGCCATAAAAGTAGATGACACTTTATGGGCTTATAAGACTGCTTATAAAACACTAATAGGAACATCTCCTTACAAACTTGTATATAAAAGTTGTCATTTACCGTTTGAACTAAAGCACAAATTATTCTAGACAATAAAATTCCCAAACTATGATGCAGCTAAACGAGTTAGATGAGTGGCGAGTGAATGCTTACGAAAACTCGTGACTATATAAAGAAGTGACAAAGCAATGCCACGATGCTCGTTTGAAGCAGCCCAAACAATTCACAGTTGGAGATCTGTTCCTTTTATACAATTCAAAGCTCAATTTTTTTCTTGGAAAGCTGAAATCAAGATGGTCAGGCCCATTCATAGTACAAACCATTTTCCCATATGGTGCAATAGAGGTAACCCATCCAGTATATGGCACATTCAAGTTAAACGATCATCGACTCAAACTTTACAATGGTGACGAATTTAGAAATAATAGAGATGAGCTACGGCTCTGCAAACCTTCATAATTGTGCATACAAGGTAAGTCAAGCTTAGACTTTAAATAAGCGCTTATTGGGAGGCAACCCGAGTGTTAGCACTGCTAATTTTCTTAATGTTATTTCATGTTATTTTTAAAATTAATTAAATTAAAAAAATATGTTTTTTGACCCACACGGCCTGGGAACACGGGCGTGTCCTTGGCCGTGTGGATACTAAAACTTAATTTTAAAATTTTAAAAGAATCGACAGTGAGTTACAAGGCCTAGCGACACGGTCGTATGACCTACACAGCTTGGACACACGGGCGTGTCCTTGGCGGTGTGAATCTTGGGACTCAATTTTTCAAAAATTCGAAGAAGACAGGATCTAAAATAGTCCACACGGTCCGTATGGAACACACGGGCGTGTCTTAGGCATGTGGAACACACGGGTGTGTCTTAGGCCGTGTGGAACACACGGCTGTGTCTTAGGCCGTTTGGAACACACGGGTGTGTCTTAGGCCCTGGAGCTAATTTTTTTCAATTTTAAATCAAGTCAGAGAGTTACACGGGCATGTGGGAGTTCACACAGGTGTGGGAGAAGCGAATGAGGCCATACACGGCAAGGTGACACGGTCATGTGTGCCAAACAGCCTAGACAAATGGGTGTGTCCGTGTAGTGTGAAGACTGGGCCTATATTTTTAAAGTGCACACATGCTAAAAAGGAACCACATGACCATGTGGCCTAACACAGGCCCTTATATGACCGTGTCACCCTTTTAAGACCCTAATCCTATTTTATTTTTTCTTTGTCTTCTTCATCAATCCCTCACCCTTAACCTTAGCCTCCGTCAGCCTTCCCCTTGAAAATTTGGCCACCTCTAATAAACCCTCTTCCTCGCAAGCACCAAACAACACATGCAATAGCCCAATTTTAGGGCTAGTCGTAACAGTGGTTTCAGAACCACTAATCTGAGGCCAAAGAAATTATTTCTAATATTATTTTATGTGTTACAGCATAATTATATGAGTGTATAAAAATTTTAGTGAATTAATTTTAGTGATTGCATGCTTAATTTTGAAAAAGGACTAAATCACATAAAATACAAAAGTTTTGTTCTACAAGCTAAAGGTGTCACATAGCTATAGAACCTTATATTGGAGGTCCTTAATGTGCATTAGTGTTGTTTGCTGAATTTTTATGGAAGAAAATGAATCTTGGTTGTTAAATAAACAACTTTTGTACAATGGGTTTCTATGAAAACACCTAAAATGGACCTTTTTGTAAAGGTTGTAAAATAGGTAGTAAATGTGTGAAATAATTGGTATTGTGAGTTTTATAAGAGTAATAAAGGTTCGACTAGGCTTGTTAAAGGAGGAAATTTAATTAAAATCATTTTACGAGCCTAAGGGCAAAATTATAATTATGTGAAAGTTTAGGGGTAAAATGGTAATTTTACCAAAACTAGGAATTTTAAAATGTCTTGATTAATGTGGTGATTAAATAAGTGAATTTTATCATTATAGATCAAGAAAAATGGAGTTCGGATCTAGACCGGGGGAAAACCAAGCTAGTAGACTAATTCAATTTAGTCGCTCACTTTTTGTATACCGAGGTAAGTTGTACGTAAATAATACAAATCTATTGTTGTTATGGACTAAATAATTGATATTGCATAAAATGTTTGATTATTTCTAGGAATATGCATGACGAAAGTTGATGTGGTATACTCCCGGTTGAACCTTAGGAATAGATTGGATATCCATGCCATAACATTTGGGTGATATGTGTGCTAGTGTAAGACCATGTTTGAAACATGGCATCGACCACATTATGAAAGCCAGTGTAAGACCATCTCTAGGACATGGCATCAGTGATGATATGTGTGTTAGTGTAAGACCATGTCTAGAACATGGCGTCGGCCACAACATGAGAGACAGTGTAAGACCATGTCTGCGACATGGCATCGGCATTGAGACGAGAACTAGTGTAAGACCATGTATGGGATATGGAATCGGCATCGATATGTGAGCTAATGTAAGACAATGTTTAGGACATGGCATTAGCATCGTAACCTCTTGTGTAAGGCTTGTCAAGTATCGTTTGGTATTCTAACTGGTTCAACGGGTAATTTAGAGCTTGTGCTAAAAATGAGAAAAGTTACGACTATGTTGTAAGTGATAGAGGTAACTACATGAGAATTCATGAGAAATGAGCTCGAATTATATTGTATGATTAGTAAGGGTGAAAATGAGTAAGTTATGCTTCTAATCATTCGAGAATTTTGTGCAAGCTTATAAGATGATAATGCATGGTAATTGTTGTTAATTATTTACATGCGACTTACTAAGATTTGTGCTTACTCCCTTTCCTTTCCATTTTCTTATAGTATCGCCAAGCTAGCTCGGGGGTCAAAAGATGTCGGAGGCTCGATCACACTATCAATCTAAACATTTGGTATAATTAGAATTATCATTTAAGTATGGCATGTATAAGGACTTGGTCTTTTGTCAAGTGTCATATTGATTTGGCCAAATGTGTTGGCTCGTCTTGAAGATTGATTCATTTTGTATAAGGCCATGGATGATGGCTAATATTTGTTGTTGATTTATACAAATGATGATGTTTTTCATGAGTGAGCAAATTGCATGATTGGATTGATAAGTATGTTATAAGTTTTGCATGTGAATAGAGTGTATTACCCTTGATGTGTTGATAAACCGTAAAAGTAACATATTTTAATCCCACATTTAGTATGCTTTTGGATGAATTTATCCTTAATTTATGTAAAAAGGTGCTCTTAATCCTTTCTTTTCATGTCTTATACTCAGGAAAGCACCCAAGGATAAAAAGGATGCAAAACGGGTTTAAAACGGACCAAAATGGGCCAACCCAAGAAGTCGGCACGGCCTGGACTTCATGCCACACGGCCATGCCCCAATATTCAGATTGCACACGGTCACACCCTGATTTACATGACCGTGCCTCATCGACAAAAAGCCCAATACGGCCTGACCCCGATGTACACGGTCTTGCCCCAATTGGCAGACCCGAAGCACGGCCTCTACCCAAATATTGCACGGGCGTGTCATAGTCATGCCTAAATCGACAGGATGGAGACATGAGCTGGACCATGATTTACACAGCGTGTCAATGCCGTACCCTCGCCATGGGAAAGAGCGATTTCACTCGGAATTGGATGCTTGGAGCCCAAGAAATGCAATCTTAAGTCCACTCAAACACTTAGGACGAATTTCACTTGAATTACGAGTACGTAGGAGCCAAGTAAAGCATCCCAAACGTCTATATAAACAATCCAAGGCAAGAATTCAAAGTCGTTAGGTTTTAGCGAGTTTTACGCGAGCTTTACTCGCTTAGGGAATTACTCAAGATAGCCGTTAATCCATCTCAAGAGTCGAATTCTACTCAAGACGGAGGATCTCTCCTTCAATTCCTTGAGGGGTTTTAGGATTTCTTATGTTTTGTTTTATCCTTTCTCTTGAGATGTTTTCTTATTTTATTATGAACTAGATCCTTCAGATACCAAGGGATGAAACCTATGATGGATTTTGTTATTTGATCTATTGGTTTATATGATAAATACTTAGTTTATTCTTAATTATGTTGCTCAATTTAATCTGATGTGCTTAGATGGAGGAGGAATAGACCCTGCCTAAGAGTAGATCTAGCATAATTAAGCGGAGTTGATCGGGTGCCTAGAGATAGGGTTACGAGATTTTGCCGGATTAGGGTGAAACCTAATATGGGAGTCCATTGATCGATTTACTGCTTCCTTAGGGGGTTATTATAAGAGAACAAGACTTCCACTAATTAACCTAAGGTTAGGCGTTATTCGCTTTGAGAGAAGGTTTAATATAGGTTAGGGAGTATCATGGATCAAGCTAAGCAAAAGAAATCATAGGAATTGAAAGTTAGATAATAAGTGAAGTCATAGGTGGATTCATTCCCGAGGATATCGTTTTTATCAACTGATTTTTCCAAAGTCTTTTCCCAGTTTATTCTTTTGTCTTTGCATTTAGTTTAAGTATTTCATTAGTCTTAGATAAGTTAATTAATCACTCCATATTTAAGGCTAAATAATAGGAAGAAAGTGAGTAGTAGTACTTTTAGGTTCCTTGGGTTCGATAAGATATTCTTGCCAAAGCTATACTACTATTCGACAGGTGCACTTGCCTCTATCGTTGTCATTGTTAGTCTACAGGTTTGATTATCCTTTATAAATTTTAAAAACTAGACTGTTTTGTAGCGATTAAGTTTTTGGCGCCATTGCCGGGGAATTCTAAAATATTACGAAAGCTCTATTTTTATTACTTTAGCCATTATTTCTAATTTTTATTTTTATTAAATTTCTAATTTTACTAATCCTCTTTCTTTATTAAACTTGCAAGGTACCTCTAGTTTATGACTAGAAGAAACCCTAGAGGACCATTAAAATACGACAGTGATATTGAAGCTACCACTCGCAGAAATCGCAGAGAAACTAGACAAGCTCTAGACTACCAAAGAGAAGAACAACAAAAGCAGATCCAATCCCATCAAGGGATGGCGAAAATAATCTCACTTTGATGCGCAAGATCGTAATGCTCCACGTACTATGTATGATTATGCTAAACCTAATTTGACAGAGCGAGAATCTAGTATTGTTAGGCTCGCTATAGTCGCTAATAATTTTGAATTAAAACCTAACACAATACAAATGATTCAACAGTTTGTTCAATTTGATGGATTGCGGATCGAAGATCCAAATACTCATATAGCTAATTTCTTAGAGTTCGTGATACTTTCAAAATAAATGGTGTTTCTGATGATGCCATACGTCTTCGGTTATTTCCTTTTTCATTAAGGAATAAAGCAAAACAGTGGTTGAACTCGTTACCACGAGGGTCAATCACCACATGGGACCAAATGACTGAAAAATTTCTTTTAAAGTATTTTCCACCAGCCAAAACGGCAAAATTTAGGAATGACATATATTCTTTTATGCAAAATGATGTAGAAACATTATATGATGCATGGGAAAGATACAAGGATCTCCTAACAAGATGCCCACACCACGGATTACCTTTGTGGCTTCAAGTCCAAACTTTCTACAATGGTGTGAATTCTTCAACAAGGCAAATGATTGATTCATCGGTAGGTGGAACTCTGAACAACAAAACTCCAAGCGGCCTACGATTTTATTGAAGAGATGTCATTGAACACTTATCAATGGTAAATCACAAGGGCAAAGCCGACAAAATCATTTGGAGTTTTCAACATAGACGCGCGATGACAATGTGTCAACATGTGGAGTTAATGAATAAAAAGCTTGATAATTTATTTTCTTCGTAGGTACATCCAAGAATGCAATGCGAAGCAAGCGGAATGTGGCGAATGCTGAGTACCCACCCTACCAACCAGGAGCAGAAAACGAGCAGAAAAACTATATAAGTAACAATTTCAGATCCAATAATAATCCTTATGGTAACACTTATAACCCGAGTTGGAGGAACCACCCAAATTTTTCGTGGGAGGACAAGGAAATCAAGGAATTCAAAGGCAAAGAACCTCCTCTAAATTATCAAAATCAGCCCTACCCATAGGAAAAAAAATCAAGCCTTGAAGAGATCTTGACAAAATTCATGGCGACCACGTAATCTCGCCTTCAAAAGACCGATACAAACCTTGATGAACAATGAAGTCGATGAAAGGACTCGAGAATCAAGTTGGAGAACTTATTAGGTTAGTGGGACACCTCACAAAGCTAATTTCTGAATGCCAACAAGGACGTCTACCAAGCAACACAGAAATAAACCCAAAAGAGCAAATCCAAGCCATTACAACTTAAGAGGGTACAGAAGTAGATAGACCCACATCAGCGCAAGAAAAGAAGGATAAGACCGAGGTAGATCAAGAAAAGATAAAACTGGTAATCAAAGAATACCAACCTCGCATACCTTATCCCGAAGCATTAAAAAAAAAGATTCAGAAGAACAATTCGGTAAGTTTCTATAACTCTTAAAGAAATTACATATTAACTTACCTATTCTTGAAGCTCTTTTTCAGATGCCCGATGTAAGGAAATTCTTAAGCAAGCTCTGGACGAACAAACGCAAAATAGATGAAGAGCACCATATGAAATTAAACGCAACATGCTCAGCAATGCTACAAAACAGGCTACCACAAAAACTAAAAGATCCAGGGAGTTTTACGATTCCATGCTTAATTGGTAGTTTGACTATTGATAATGCGTTAGCTAATTTAGGGGCAAGTATAAATGTTATGCCTTATGCACTATTTAAACAACTAGGTCTAGGGAAGCCCAAACAAACTAGGATGAGTATTCAACTAGCTGATAAAACTGTTAGAATCCCTATGGGCATTATTGAAGATGTTTTAGTCAAAATGGATAAATTTGTTTTCCAAGTAGATTTTGTTGTTTTAGACATGGATGAGAAAAATTCAATCCCTTTAATTTTAGGAAAACCTTTTCTTGCAACTGCCAAGACTAAAATTGATGTTGCCACAGGAGAACTCATACTTCGTGTAGGAGATGAATCAGTCAATCTTCAAGCTCTCGACTCAGCCAGAACCACAAAAGATAAAGGTAAGAAAGCCATTTCAATAGATAATCAAATTATTCAACCTCCATCATAGGAAACATCACGAAGCATCAAAACTGAGCCAACACAGAAGCATACGATCAACAATTTAGAAGAGCAGAAGATATACACCAAAGAAAAGCCGGATCCACACGAAGTAAAACCTAAGAAACCACCAGAAGAGCTCATAGGAATATCCAATCACTTTAAAATAGGAGACCAGGTGCTGTTAGAAAAAGTCGATCTTCACATCACTTCAACAGACTTGAAGGCAAAGAGAGAAATTCTTCCCAAGGTACACGAAATCTTCCCCCATAACATAGTCGAGGTAAGTAACCCAAAATTCAATAAATTCAAGGTAAATGCTTCTCGACTCTAACTTTGTCATGAAAATAAAATCTCAAGCATGAGGGAAGATATTCAAACCTTTAAACCTCCCCGAAATTTTCAAACATGAGGACAGTCTAGCTTAAGACTATAAACGAGCGCTTTCTAGAGGCAACCCAAACATTAACACTATTTATTTTCAAATTTGTTTTCAGTTTCTTTTCTTTCCATCTTTCTTTCCTAAGTATTTAGTTGGAAACTAACACAAAAGTGCAGATTTCCAGACCATACGGCCTTACACACGGCTGTGTTCGTGGCCGTGTGAACCATCGAAACCACCACACTGGCAGGAGCAGGAGTCCAACCACTCCCTGACGCCACGAGCCCAACAACCCTAAAGCACGGGTATCAACAAGAACAGCGCGGGCATGCCTATGAACCGTGTGAAGCTACTGACTTTCTCAAAACGGGAGTGGCTGACTAAAAAATGGGCATGTAAGAAGCAACACACCATTAGCCACGGCCGTGCTAGGCAGCCGTGTGAATGGACACACCCTCGGCACACGGGTGTGGGAACAAGCCAGATTTGAAATTTTATTTAAATCCCCACAACCTTCCCTTCCCTCCCACATTCCTTCTTCCTTCTCTTCTTTCAAATTTTTCTTCCTATTCATAGAAAAGATCCAAGACACTTGAGCAACACAAAGATCATGCCGAAGAAACGTAAGCATCATCTCCTTAGAGGAGACCTCAACATGAGTTCATGCCGGCAGCTTCACTTAATTGACATGCCAAAGGTCTCAAAAACCTTTTTGTTTCATGGTTTTAGGATCTAAAGGTTGCTAGGGAATCACACACCACAGCCTTCGAGATCTCTTAGCTATATCTTCACAGACTATCGAATTTTTTTATCTAGTAAATTGCTTCTCGGTACCCACTCCACCGGGCCCATAGAAAATACCATCACCGCCACCAAAGACGCCCGGGATCATCCAGATTTCAGAGAGTATTACTTTTCCTACTTATCTTTTTGATTTGGCACATAAATTTCATTATCTATCTTTGTACATTGAGGACAATGTACATCTTAAGTAGGGGTAATAGTGCCTAACTTTTTGCATAATTCTCAAAACCCTAAAATTAGTCTTGATCTTAAGTATTTTCTCATATTATTAATTAGGATGAAATTTCTATAATTTATGATTTTTATTGATATGTTTTAGAACAAATCATAGTTAATTGTGCATTGATGATTAAATTTGAAGAATACTAGAGAATCAAACATGATAAGTCTATTTTCAAAAATAAAAATTGATAGGTTGTTGAACTAAATATGAGTATTACTTTGAAATTTGAAATCTATAGGATTGATGTCAAAACACCCATAATTTCGTGAGATATTAAGCCTTATAGAGCATATATTATTTTTCATGCTCACTTTTATTAATATTGAATGTGTCAACTTTGAACTGTTATTCTAGAACTTGCCTCGTTTATGCATGTCGAGACCACAATAATGATTTGATATATTGAGATGATAAAGGCACCTAGGTTTTAACACGTTCACTCCACTAAAAAGCCTACCTACATAAATAACTCCTAGTGAACCTCGTTGAATCCTAACAACCTTTTTATTGAATCACCCACTAATATTATCCCCAAATCCCTTTGTATTTGTTATCAACATTCTTTTGACTACCCCTCTATCGAGAATTGACTTGATCAATTGCCAAATTAGGTTATTTCAATTATCAAAGTTCCTTCTATTAAGTTTTTATTAGTTTGTTCTTTAAAAAAAAATCCAAGTTTATTCAATAAAAGAGCTTAGAGCAATTCAACTCCAATTGTTGAAGAAAAAAGCTCGATTAAAGTATTATCAAATTTTAAAGTGAAGAAAATACTCTTTATTATAGAGTAATTATCAATAGTGGTATTATTACTTTTCATTCGATGTAAATATTCATATTTAGTTCATTATTTTTAGATTAGGTAATTAGTCAATTCAATCTCGATTTTAACCTCCGATTTAGCCTTTATCCACACCTTTTAACCCAAGCCCGTTACAACCCTAATAAAGACCTTTTGATCTCATTTATTATCTCATATACAATGGTGGAGATTTGATTTTCGTGCAAGCCTATGGGATTAGCTTTTCAGGTTCTACTTTTGAGCGCTTTTTCTTGATCCTTAAACACTTTGAGTGCTTTGAGTGAATCTTTAGTGAGGATGTCAATCCTTGTCGGCTTTGAATCAAAGGTAATTATTTAAATAAGGGAGACACCTATGTTTTCATGCTACAAAATCATGACTTATCTCGTTTGAATCTTTAGGGCACTTCGATGAATTATCTATGAATAAATTATCTATGAATTATGATGAGGCATTGTCAATGGGAATTATGAATTTTGGAAAGTTCGTTTTAATTGTAAGATGAGAATTTTGCTTGAGGACAAGCAAAAGCTTAAGTGTGGGGGTATTTGATAAATCGTAAAAGTAACATATTTTAATCCCACATTTAGTATGCTTTTGGATGAATTTATCCTTAATTTATGTAAAAAGGTGCTCTTAATCCTTTCTTTTCATGTCTTATACCGTGAAAGCACCCAAGGATAAAAAGGACGCAAAATGGGTTTAAAACGGACCAAAATGGGCCAACCAAGAAGTCGGCACGGCACGGACTTCATGCCACACTACTGTGCCCCAATATTCAAATTACACACGGTCACACCTCGATTTACACGAGCGTGCCTCATCGACAAAAAGCCCAACACTACCGACCCCGATGTATACGATCGTGCCCCAATTAGATGAGATTCAAGCACGGCCTCTACCCAAATATTGCACGGCGTGTCATAGCCATGCCTAAATTGGTAGGATGGAGACACGAGTGGACCACGATTTACAGGCGTGTCAAGACCATGCCCCGCCCGCAGAAAGAGCGATTTCACTCTAAATTGGATGCTTGGAGCCCAAGAAGCAATCCTAAGTCCACTCAAGCACTTAGGATGAATTTCACTTGAATTACGAGTACTTAGGAGCCAAGTAAAGCATCCCAAACGTCTATATAAACAATCCAAGGGTAGTAATTCAAAGTCGCGTGTTTTAGTAGAGTTTTCACCGAGCTTTACTCGCTTAGGGAATTACTCAAGATAGCCGCTAATCCATCTCAAGAGTCAGAATTCTACTCAAGACGGAGGATCTCTCCTTCAATTCCTTTAGGGGGTTTTAGGGATTTCTTATGTTTTGTTTTATCCTTTCTCTTGAGATGTTTTCTTATTTTATTATGAACTAGATCCTTCAGATACCTGAAGGGGATGAAACCTCTGATGGATTTTGTTATTTGATCTATTGGTTTATATGATAAATACTTAGTTTGTTCTTAATTATGTTGCTCAATTTAATCTGATGTGCTTAGGTGGAGGAGGAATAGACCCTATCTAAGAGTAGATCTAGCATAATTAAGCGGAGTTGATCGGGCACCTAGAGATAGGGTTACGAGATTTTGTCGGATTAGGGTGAAACCTAATATGAGAGTCTATTGATCGATTTACTGCTTCCTTAGGGGGTTATTATAAGAGAACGAGAGTTTCACTAATTAACCTAAGGGTAGACGTTATTCGCTTCGAGAGAAGGTTTAATATAAGTTAAGGAGTCTCACGGATCAAGCTAAGTAAAAGAAATCATAGGAATTGAAAGTTAGATAATAAGTGAAGTCATAGGTGGATTCTTCCCGAGGATATCATTTTTATCAACTGAGTTTTCCAAAATCTTTTCCCAGTTTATTCTTTTATCTTTGCATTTAGTTTAAGCATCACTCCATATTTAAGGCTAAATAATAGGAAGAAAGTGAGTAGTAGTACTTTTAGGTTCCTTGGGTTCGATAAGATATTCTTACCAAAGCTATACTACTGTTCGACAGGTGCATTTGCCTCTATCGTTGTCATAGTTAGTCTACAGGTTTGATTATCCTTTATAAATTTTAAAAACTAGACTATTTTGCAGCGATTATGTGTGTATGTCTTGATGTGGCTTATATTGGTGCAAGTAAGGGTGGCAAAAAGGGCTTGGTAAATAGTCTTGTTTTTGTCCACACGAGCATGTGTCTAGGCCATGTGTGACACACGGTCTGCCCATGGGCGTGTAGATCGACCGTGTGTTCCCTTGTACCCTAAGTTGGAAAAATAGAATGCCCAGTAGTAACCACACGGGCTGAGGCATGATCGTGTGTCTCAACCGTGTGGAGGACAAGGCCATAAGACATGGGCATGTACCCTGGCCGTGTGAGGTCTGCACCTTAAATGTATAATTAAATTCACCACATGGCCTAGCACATGGGCGTGTGCCTTGGCCGTGTGACCCTAAATGAATGATGACGTCAGAAATAGAATGTTAAGGTTTTTGCACACAGCTAGGGACATGGGCGTGTGTGACCACACGGTCTGTCCACATGGGTGTGTCCCTTTCTACACGGACATGTGCTCCTATTTTTAGTAAAAATTTTCCAAAGTTTTCTAAAGCACCTGGTTTAGTATCGAACCATTTCTAAGGTGTGTTTTAGGCCTCATAGACCTATATTAAGGACGTTAAAAGGAAGCTTGAAAAGTTTTAAATTTGAACAAATATTTATGACCTGAAAATTCATATTAGTATGTATTTTGAGCTAGGTAACGCCTCATACTCTATTTCGATGCTAAATACGGGTAAGGGGTGTTACATTTAGTGGTATCAAAGCTATGGCTTAGTTTATTCTTGGACTAACCTAGCGTGTGTATAAGTCTAGCTATACATGCCATATATGAATTATGATAGTGTGATGACTCCTAAAAATTTAAAATGTGTTTTTATATAGTGGCGGATGATGTAGAAATTAATATGCAACTCTCGCAGAAGGGACCGCGCTAGTCGAAAGTGGACCCGTGACACTGAGTTAGGGCGGAGGTACTAGAGAAGCTTTCCTCCATATGATGAATGTTTAGTATTTGGAGTTTGTTCGTGCAAACCCAAACGCTCCACCTCCTTCACCCCCTCGAATTCCCCAGCCTGCCCCTACAGCTCCCCAAGTACTGAAAATGATTAGAAGAGAAAAACCTCGATAGATAGAATTCAAAAGAAATGGGATGAGGAATTTAGAATGAGTATAGATGATGACCTAGAATGAGTAGAATTCTGGCTAGAAAATACTATTAAGGTATTCGATAAGCTGTCTTGCACACCTGAGGAGTGCATAAAGTGTGTTATGTCATTCCTACGAGACTCGGCTTACCAATAGTGGAACATTCTTGTGTCAATTGTACCGATGGAGATGATAACTTGGGAATTCTTTCAGGAAGAGTTTCATAAAAAGTATATTAGCCAGAGGTTTATAGACCAAAAAAGAAGGAATTTCTTGAGCTAAAATAAGGTCGAATGACGGTAACCGAATATGAGCATGAGTTTGTAAGGCTCAGTAAATTCGCTAGGAAGTGCGTAACCATCGAAAACATCATGTGTAAGAGGTTTGAGGACGGATTAAATGAGGACATTCGATTATTTGTTGGCATTCTAGAACTGAAGGAATTTGTTGTGCTAGTAGAGAGAGCTTGCAAGCCGAAGAATTGGCCCAAGAGAAAAGAAAAGTTGAAATCGAGTCTCGTGACTCAAAGAAAAGACAGTTGGAAAAATCATTTCAGTCCTCTTCCATGAAATCGAGAGAGCTTACTACTCGATCTAATGCTTCAGTTGGATTCTTGAACAAAAATAGGAGTCAGTAGTATTTAGTTTCTAAGGCTTAGACCACTTCTATTGCGAGTGTTGGTAGTGCTCGACCAAATAAATCTGAGTGTTCGCAGTGTGGTAGACAACATTTCGATGAGTATCGAGGAAATGAAAGAGGCTATTTCAAGTGTGGTTCACTAGATCACTTCATTCAAAACTATCCTGAGATGGATGAGAAAGACAGAAAGCAAGATGTGCGAGCGAGTAATGCTCCTTCTAGAGGTAGACCACAAAAGAACCCAGAAAGTAGGAATAGCAGTAGAGGTGCGCCTAGAGATTCCACTGTGAGATCAGAGGGTAAAGCTCCTGCAAGGACTTATGCCATTCGCGCTCGCGAAGAGGCTTCATCCCCGGATGTAATTATGGGTACTTTTTCTCTTTATGATATCTCTATTGTTGCTTTGATTGATCTGGGGTCTACCCATTCCTATATTTGTATTAAATTGGTGTCTAGTATGAATATACCTATTGAGTTCTCCAGAATTTGTGATAAAAGTGTCAAACCCGTTAAGTAAACATGTGATAGTTGACAAAGTGTGTAGAAACTGTCCTTTGATGACTAGATGCCATTATTTTTCGGCTAACCTCATGCTACTACCGTTTGATGAATTTGACCTAATTCTTAGCATGGATTGGTTAACTATTCATAATGTGTAAGTAAACTATGGTAGTAAGTTTATTGAATTGAGATGTGAAAATAGGGATAATATTCGGGTTGAATCAGGTGAACCGGATAGCTTACCTGTACTGATTTCTTCTATGACTACTGAGAAATACATGAGAAAAGGGTATGAGTCCTATCTTGCATTTGTGTTGAATACCCAAGAGTCGAAAGTAAGGATTAAGTCAGTGCTTGTAGTATGTGAGTATCCGGATGTGTTTCGGAAAAGTTGCCCGGATTGCCTCCAGCTAGAGAAGTTAAGTTTGGTATTGAGTTGGTCCCTAGTACGGCACCTATTTCGATTGCCCCGTATAGGATGGCACCATTGGAGTTAAAAGAATTGAAGGCTCATTTACAAGATTTAACGGATAAAATTTTCGCAAGATCGAGTTATTCTCTGTGGGGTGCTCCCGTACTTTTTGTAAAAAAGAAAGACAGTCGATGAGATTATGTATAGACTATCGATAGCTCAACAAGGTTACAGTTAAGAACAAGCATCCTTTGCCAAGGATCGACGATTTGTTTGACCAATTAAAGGGAGCCACAGTGTTTTCTAAGATAGACCTGAGGTCCGGTTATTACTAGCTGAGAGTTAAGGAACAAGATGTACCGAAAACTGCATTTCGAATGAGGTATGGCCACTATGTGTTCTTGGTCATGCCCTTTGGCTTAAAGAATGCTCTTGTAGTATTTATGGATTTAATGAACCATATTTTCTGACCGTACTTGGATAAGTTCGTCATTATTCTTATCGATGATATATTAATTTATTCTTGTGATGAGAGTGAGCATGCAGAGCATTTGAAAACTATCTTACAAACTTTAAGAAATAAGCAGGTGTATGCTAAGTTTAGCAAAAGTGAATTCTGGCTTCGAGAAGTCAGATTCTTGGGCCACATCATGTCGGGTGATGAAATTAAAGTTGACCCGAGTAAGATATCGGCTATCATTGATTGGAAATCGCCGAGGAATGTGTCAAAGATTAAAAGCTTTTTGGGCTTAGCCGGATACTACAGATAGTTTGTTAAAGGATTCTCCATGATTGCTACACTGATAAATAGGTTGCTACAGAAAGATGTCAAGTTCGAATGGACAGAGAAGTGCCAACAGAGTTTTGAAAAACTAAAAGCATTGTTGACTGAAGCCCAAGTTTTAGTGCAACAGAACCGGGAAAAGAATTTGTGGTGTATAGTGATGCATACTTAAGCGGATTGAGGTGTGTGCTTATGCAAGAAGGCAAGGTAATAACATATGCCTCGAGACAACTGAAGCTGCATGAGAAAAACTATTCGACAGGTGTGTGCTTATGCAAGAAGGTAAGGTAATAGCATATGCCTCGAGACAACTGAAGCTGCATGAGAAAAACTATTCAACCTACGACTTAGAGTTAGCCCCCATAGTGTTTGCACTGAAGATTTGGAGACACCATTTGTATGGTGAGAAATGCTAAATATTCACCGACCATAAAAGTCTAAAGTATTTGATGACTCAAAAGAGTTAAACCTATGACAGTGGAGATGGTTAGAGTTGATAAAGGATTATGAGTTGAGAATTGACTATCACCATAGGAAGGCGAATGTGGTCGCAGACGCTTTGAGTAGGAAGTCATTGTTTGCCTTGAGGGCTATGAATACCCAGTTGTCTGTGACTGATGATGGTTCGGTCATAGTAGAGTTAAGAGATAGACCGATGTTTCTGCAAGAAATTTGTGAAGCTCAAAAAAGTGATTAAGAGTCACAAGCCAAGTGCGAGGCGGGTATTAAATCAGATTTTTGGATTGGTGCCGATGGTTATTTGATGTTCCGAAAGAGGATCTGCGTACCTAAGGTTGAAGAGCTTATTCAAAAGATTTTGTAAGAGGCCCATAGTAGTTCTTTGTCTATCCATCCGGGTAGTGTGAAAATGTACAATGACTTGAAGAAAATGTATTGGTGGTCGAGAATGAAAAGAGACTTATCAGAGTTTGTCTCTAAGTGTTTAATATATCAACAAGTAAAAGTTGAACATCAAGTACCTTCGGGCCTACTTCAGCCTGTGATGGTTCCCGAGTGGAAATGAGACTATATTACCATGGATTTTATGTCTGATTTGCCGTTTACGCCAAGGAAAAAAGATGTTGTTTGGGTTATGGTTGATAGGCTTACAAAATCAGCTCACTTTATATCGGTGCATACCGACTATCCACTTGAGAAATTAGCTGATTTGTATGTTTCTAAAATTGTGAGACTTCACGAGGTATCTTTATCGATCATTTCGGATAGAGATCCGAGGTTCAAATCACGGATTTGGAAAAATTACAAGAAGCTTTGGGGACAAAGCTAAATTTTGGTACTTCTTTCCACCCGCAAACCGACGGTCAGTCGGAAAAAGTAATTCAGATTCTTGAAGATATGTTGTGGTGTTGTGTCCTTGAATACCAAGGCAGTTGGGAAAAATATTTTCCACTGGTAGAGTTTGCCTACAACAATAACTATCAGTGGAGTTTGAAAATGGCACCATATGAGGCTTTGTATGGGCGTAAGTACCGAACGCCCTTGTATTGGACCGAATTCAGAGAGAATCAGATTCACGGGGTTGACTTAGTCAAAGAGATCGAAGAGAAAGTAAATGTAATTCGTGACTGTTTGAAGGCCGCTTTAGATAGACAAAAATCTTATGCGGATTTGAAATTGAAAGAGATTGAGTTTCAAGTTGGCGATAAGGTATTTTTAAAAGTATTCCGTGGAAAAAAAAGTCCTCAAATTTGGTAGGAAAGGCAAATTAAGTCCATGTTTTATTGGACCTTATGAGGTGATTGAGAAAATTGGGTCAGTAGCATATCGTTTGGCCTTGCGGCCCGAGTTAGAAAATATTCACGGTGTATTCCATGTGTCTATGTTGCATCGTTACCGTTCTGACCCATCACATGTGATTTCACCAACGGAGGTTGAGATTTGTTCAGACATGACTTATGGTGAAGAGTCGGTTAAGATCTTAGCCCGAGAGGTCAAGCAATTGAGAAATAAGAATATAACACTAGTGAACGCATTATGGCATAGACATGGGTTGAAGAGGCCACATGGGAGCCCGAGGAGACTATGAGAGATCAATATCCAAACCTTTTTACTGGTAAGATTCTTGGGGACAAAAATCCTTAAGGGGAGAATTGTAACAGCCCGATTTTGGGGCTAGTCGGAACAGTGGTTTTGAAACCACAAATCTAAGGCTAAAAAATTATTTTTAGTATTATTTTATGTGTTATAGCATGATTATATGAGTGCATGAAAATTTTAGTGAATTAATTTTAGTGATTGCATGCTTAATTTTGAAAAATGGCTAAATCGCATAAAGCGCGAAAGTTTTGTTCTACAAGCTAAAGGTGTCAAATAGCTATAGAACCTTAAATTGGAGGTCATTAATGTGCAATTAGGCCCTTAAGAGAGTGTTTGCCTGCCATAGGGGACAAGAAAATGCAAATTGGTCAAAGTTGGTGGAAATTAGGTGACTTAATTGATGAAATAAAATAAAAAAAAAAGATATCACCTTTCATCTTCATCCTCTCCACCGAAAATATCAGCAAAAGGGTTTTGGAAGCATGAATTTTTCAGCAACTTACAATCCTTGCAAGTAAGTGATTTTAATAGTCATTCTTAATAATTTTTGTACTTTTGGGACCCTTCTAGCATAATCTAGCTAATGAAGGGACTATTTTACACTATGGTTGAAAGTTTAAGGTTTTTCCATGAGAGCATTAGTGTTGTTTTCTGAATTTTTATGGAAGAAAATGAATCTTGGTTGTTAAATAAACGACTTTTGTGAAAGGGGTTTCCATGAAAACACCTAAAATGGACCTTTTTGTAAAGGTTGTAAAATAGGTAGTAAATGTGTGAAATAATTGGTATTGTGAGTTGCTATAAGAGGAATAAAGGTTTGGCTAGGCTTGTTAAAGGAGGAAATTTAATTAAAATCATTTTACGAGCCTAAGGGCAAAATCATAATTATGTGAAAGTTTAGGGGGCAAAACGATAATTTTTCCAAAGTAGGAATTTTGAAATGTCTTGATTAATGTGGTGATTAAATGAGTGAATTTTATTATTATAGATCAAGAAAAACGGTGTCGGACCTAGACCGGGGTGAAACCAAGCTAGTAGACTAATTCAATTTAGTCGCTCACTTTTTGTATAACAAGGTAAGTTGTACATAAATAATACAACTCTATTGTTGTTATGCATTAAATAATTGATATTGCATAAAATGTTTGATTATTTCTATGAATATGCATGATGAAAGTTAATGTGGTATACTCTTGGTTGAACCTTAGGAATAGATTGGATATCCATGCCATGACATTTGGGTGATATGTGTGCTAGTGTAAGACCATGTTTGGAACATGGCATCGGCCACATTATGAATGCCAGTGTAAGACCATGTCTGAGACATGGCATCGGCGATGATATGTGTGCTAATATAAGACCATGTTTGGGACATAGCGCCAGCCACAACATGAGAGCCAGTGTAAGACCATGTCTGGGACATGGCATCAACATTGAGATGAGAGCTAGCGTAAGACCATGTCTGGAATATGGAATCGGCCTCGATATGTGAGCCAGTGTAAGACCATGTCTGGGACATTGCATTGGCATCATACCCTCTTGTGTAAGGCTTGTCGAGTATCCTTTAGTATTCCAACTGGTTCAATGAGTAATTTAGAGCTTGTGTCAAAAGTGAGAAAATTTACGACTATGTTGTAAGTGATACAGGTACCTACATGAGAATTCATGAGAAATAAGCTCGAATTATGTTGTATGATTAGTAAGGGTGAAAATGAGTAAGTTATGCTTCTAATCATTCGAGAAATTTGTGCAAGATTATAAGATGATTATGCATGGTAATTGTTGTTAATTATTTACATGCGGCTTACTAAGCTTTATGCTTACTCCCTTTCCTTTCCATTTTCTTATAGTATTGCCAAGCTAGCTCGGGGATCAAAGGACGTCAGAGGCTCGATCACACTATCAATCTGAACATTTGGTGTAGTTAGAATTATCATTTTGAGTATGGCATGTATAGGGACTTAGTCTTTTGTCAAGGGTCATATTGATTTGGCCAAATGTGTTGGCTCGTCTTGAAGATTGATTCATTTTGTATAAGGCCATGGATGATGGCTAATATTTGTTGTTGATTTATGCAAATGATGATGTTTTTCATGAGTGAGCAAATTGCATGATTGGATTGATAAGTATGTGATAAGTTTTGCATATGAATAGAGTGTAGTGCCCTTGATGTGTGTATGTCTTGATGTGGCTTATATTGGTGCAAGTAAGGATGGCAAAAAGGGCTTAGTAAATAGCCTTGTTTTTGTCCACACGGGTTGACACACGATCTGCCCATGGGCGTGTAGATCGGCCATGTGTCCCCCTGCACCGTAAGTTGGCAAAACAGAATGCCTAGTAGTAACCATACGGGCTGAGGCACGGCCGCGTGTCTCAACCATGTAGAGGACATGACCATAGGACACAAGCATGTGCCCTGGTCGTGTGAGGTCTGCACCTTAATGCGAAATTAAATTCACCACACGACCTAGCACACGGTCGTGTGCCTTGGCTGTGTGACCCTAAATGAATGATGACATCAAAAACAGAATGTTAAGATTTTTGCACATGGCTAGGGACATGGCGTGTATGACCACACGATCTGTCCACACGAGTGTGTGCTCTTGTTTTTATTGAAAATTTTCCAAAGTTTTCTAAAGCGCTTGGTTTAGTATCAAACTATTTCTATGGTGTGTTTTGGGCCTAATAGACCCATATTAAGGACATTAAGAGGAAGTCTAAAAGTTTAAATTTGAACGGACTTTTATGACCCGGAAATGCATGTTAGTATGTGTTTTGAGCTAGGTAACGCCTCATACTCTATTTCGGTGCTAAATACGAGTAAGGGGTGTTACAACACCGCCCCCTCTCCTCTCCCTTTTCCTACCCTTTTCCCTCCTTTCTCTTCCCCTAACCACCACGCAACCACACCGCTCTCCCCTCTCCAGCAATGGATACAAATGGAGAATATTAAAGACTTACGTTTAAATTATCTGTTACACTCAAGACTTATGTAGTGTTTTTAATTATGCAGTGTTTCAAGACTTAAAATTTCGGTTAATTTGGTTAATTTTGTTGATATGTTTTATACTTATTTTAACAAAAAAAATAAAAACATATAAATTTCAGTTAACTAATTGAATTAACCGAAATATTTTGATTCAATTAACGGTTAAAAGATTAAAAATTTTAATTAATTTTATTAATGTTAATTCGATTTGATTAAAAACTGAACCCACCATTTGAACACTATTTTCATTGACTTGGTTAGCTTTGGATCAATCGATGTTTGAGGTTGAAAACCGCATATTATGGGTTCAATCTAGGGCAACAGTAGGTGAACTATATTACAAGGTTAGTGAGAAAAGTGATAGAACACTAGCTTTTCCGCCGGCTACTAGGCATACGTCCATCGGTGTTGGTGGCCATATCAACGTTATTCCTAATATTATAACGTCATATATCAGCTAAAATACTAATAATACATCAAATATAAATTATAACATTAACTAAAATTTTAATTAAGAAACATTAATTAACTTTTTTTCTGCTTAATTTACATCTTAAATTACTATTCATGAACATTTATTTCGGTATATAATGCGGTCCACATGGGTCATAAATTATCTTGACTGCGCCCAACTATGCTCATTTAATGATTATCTTTCTTTTACCTTTTTGGTGGTTTTGTTTTTTTATGTGACGTTGCACGTAACAATGTCCATATATAAATGTAATAAATTTATTTTTACATTTGTGTTGGTTCAACTTATCCTATATCTGAAAATATATATATATTATTTTTATATCTATTTTACAATGAAAAATAATTTTACATTTTATTTAATTTAATTTTTGGTGAAATCTTAAATTTCCATTTTAGAAAAAGTAAAAACTAAGTGTTATTTATACCCAAACGTTTCAAAATTAAGAGTGATATTATAAATTAATTTATAATTTTAAAAGATTCTAATTAAATTTTAAAATTATTAATATCTTTCTTATAAGGTTATTCATCAACCATTTCATTAACTTCTCTTTTGTTATATAGCGACACACGTCACCATCTAGTTGCAACGCTTGTTTGTTTTTCATATTATTTTTTCGTTTTTCCTTTTTAAATAAAGAAATTATAAAAATTAGGTAAAAGTTATAAAAAAATACTGGATGATTATAGAACAATTATGAAAATGTTAGAACTTTAAAAATATGAAAATTTATAAAAATAACAAAACTATATAAATATTATACTATTATATTATAAAATTAAAAAAGATTTCTAATTTTTGTTTTCCCTCGTACATTACTATACACCTTACCTTAATCGATCTTTATAATTATCCCTCCCATTACACCTACTCAACTAAAACCAGTAGCCATCACTCTCACTAAGCCACTAAGAGCTAAATGCATCATCATTCAAACCCCTAACTTAGCACCTCACACAAGTTGATAACCACACTTTAATTTTTCCATTTTCCTATTACCTAAGCCATCGTCACCCTTAACATATTCATCACTAGCAACTTTTTCCAAACCAAAATCACCAAGCGAGACCATCTCACGACCTCATCTTTTAGTGGTGAGGAGATAAAGCTTGGTTTAATGGCTTTGAGAAGACAATTAAAGGTAGCGAGTTCTATTGCTATATCGGCAGAGGCTGGGCACCAGCCTTGGCGGTTGTTATGATGATTATAGCTTGGAACTATTGCAGGTTTAAGAACTAGTAGACAGTTCTTAACCTAAGGAGGCTTGTTGGCCATTAAAACTAATCATCTCAAGCGACAATCCAACATGTATGGATTTTTATGGTTAACTGTGTTGATATGTGTAATGGTCAATTTTGGCCTAGACCTAAGACCTAAATAAAAATAAAAACCAAAATAAAGTGTCTAAATAAGTGTCCAGTTACAACCTACAAACACAACCCAAATTGATTACAACCCACTAAGCCCACAATTTATAAAGCCCTAACCCAAATTTATAGTGGCCCAATGGCCTAAAAAACCTTAAAATTTTCGGCAGAAAAAACCCTAGTGCCCATGCGTCTCTGCCACCACGCCTTTGCCACCACGCCACCAGCAGATCCTCTATGCGCCTGACACGCTTCCGTCACCTGCAAGACTGAAACAAAAACACGCAACAACAAAAAACGAAGAAGAAAAAGACAAAAAACAAAGAAAACAAAGCAAAAGAAAACAAACAGGAATCTTTAAACTCGGTTATAAAAACCGAAATGAACTTCTTGTAGTTTTTTACAAACTTTTACGAAACTACCAGCAATCACAAAAACAAAGAGAAACTTTAAAGGTTGATTTCGTTTTTTATTTTCTGTTATTATTTACTGTCGTTTTTTATTTATTTTATTTTACTATTTTGAAACCTTATACAAATACTATAATAAAACGAGAGAATAAAAAAAAAGGAAGGGACCTTACCTGAATCTAAGGACGCGTCGTCGGAGAGCTCATTCCGTAGTCGCAATCGGGTTCGAAAAGGGGGTTAAAGGTCTCGAGCTTTAGTGCCTACGGAGTTCAAGGGCTCGGCTTCAAAGGCGCCTTGAATCGGAGGCTGAACGCCTCTTTTGCGCACTGTCGGCCACCGTATGCGATGGTGGTGCGATGGGCAGCAGACAAACGCGCCGGAAGAAGCCCAATCGTCGAGCACGAAAGGGGGGGGAGAAACTTGCAATTTTTTTTTGAAAGAAAAAAGGTTGAAATTAAAAAAATAGAAAATTTGGGCTTAAATCCCCCCCTGAAACGGTACCGTAGGCTCCCCCAGGTGCCAAAACGGCGTCGTTTTGGGGAACCAGCGTGACTCGACCCGCTTAGGATTGAGGATCCGCGCATTTTGGCCTTAGGAGTTTATTGCCCTATTGGTCCTTCCGCGTTATAACACTGAGCAGTCAAGTCTTTTCATTTCTTTTAAATTGGCCCCGCAGATTTTATCTTGATTGCGATCCAATCCCTGTAAAGCTGTGCGTTTTGATGGACAAGGGTAATTCCCCATTTACTCCTCACGCCACTAGCGTCTTTTCATTTTGGTCCTTATTTGTTTATCTATTTACAGATCTTACCTTAAATTTCATTTTTGTCCCGATTTAGTCCAAACCTGTTTGATTTCGATTTATCTTGACAAATTTGCTGCTTAGTCATTTATTTTAAATTTTTTATATTTTATTTTTGAATTGTTTTATCATTACAAATTTTATGTATATACTGTCCTTTTAAAAAAAAAAACCTTTTTATATACACTATTTATTCTCAATTTTTTATATACTATTTATTTTAAAACTCTTTCTATATACATTATTTAGTCTTATTTTTATATTAAACTATTTTTGCTTTATATATATTGTTACTTGAATTTCCTTTTACATATTATTTACTTTGGATCTTTTTTCTGTTATTTTCTGTTATATATATATATATATGTATATATATATATATATTATTTATTTTAAGTTGCTTCATTTTATTTTAAATTGTTTTGTATATTAATTATTTTAAGTTGTTTTATACTACTTATTTTAAATTACTTTTTATAGCATCGGTTTTAAATTTGTTTTTATGAGTTATTTATTTAAAATTGTCTTATTATTTACTTTAAATCATTTTATGTTATTTATTTCATTCTGTTGACTACTAATGTTGGTTTAAGTGATTGTATGTTGTGAGATCATTGCCATTGCATGTATTATAATTCATTTATTTGTAATTTCATATCATCGTCGTTCACTTGTTTAATGTTTATTTATGTTTCATGCTCATTATCATATTATTGCTTCATGTTATTGTATTAAATCCCAATGTATTTATCCAACTTATATCGTCGTATTTTACTCCAAACTAAATAATGCATGCCATTCAAATATTATAGCCGCGATCGTTTTAAAATAAAAATCTTCAAACACAAAGGCAATATTTCGTGTTTCGGGAATTCGAGAAATCATGCCCTAACTTACGGGTGTCTTAACCTTTTTTTTTTTTGTAAAACGGGTTGACTTTGGTTTTGAAAATGAAAACGAAAAACGGGAGTCGCCACCAATCCTTTTTGTTGAGGTGTGATCGGGTCACCTCGTAAAACGGTTATTTTTAATAAACAGTTTGATTTATCAAAACAACGATTTTGGTCTACGAAACTCAAAAAATGGGTTCGGGAGTCGGTTACGCACGAAGAAGGATTAGCACCCTCGATACGCCCAAAATTGGTACCTAGTTGATTAAACAATGTCTTAGTATCGAAGATTTGAAAAGTTGAAATTATTTAAATTATGATCCCCCTTTGTATTAATCAAATTGTTTGGATGAATCGAAAAGAATGTTAAAGACCTTCTCGTCTCAAGTAATAAAATGTCACATCCAAGAAGTTAGGACACGACACTTGAACATCTTGAACCGGTGGTTTTAAGAAATATTTTTTATATTATACGAAAGCAGAAAAATTTAATTGTTTGTGTGTTCAATTTAACAAAAAGGACTAAATCGTAAAGAGTAAAAGTTGCATGTTATAGTGAAAAGTGCCAAATTGATGATGGCTTTTTAAAGTGGGGCATTAAAAGGGCAATTAGCCCATTTTAGGTTAGTGGGTGGCATTTGTCATAACTAACCTTAAGTTATATATTAGTTTTATTTTATTTTGAAGGTTAAATTAGTAATTAAATATTATTTACTTTATATGTTAAAAGATTATAATAATAAGCCATCATCCTTTTTCATCCATCTTTGGCCGAATGTGGGAGAAAGAATGAAGCTTTGAAACCCTTTAACTTTCGGCATTTCTAAGCTAAAAATCAAGGTTAGTTTGATTTCGGTTTTTGTTAATTTTTACGTTTTTGTGATCGTTGCTTCGAATACTTCAATATCCATGCTTAAATTTTTTATTTTGATCAATATTTTGAAATGTACCATTGATGATTTCATGAGTTTTATAATGTTAGTTGATGGATTATGAAAGATATATGTTAGATTGATATGTTTTGTTTTTGGATTTTTGGTGATTTTGAGAGATTAGGGCTTAATTATGAAAATAAAATTTTAGAGGGACTTAAATGTGAAATAAACAAAATATATGGATTTGTATGAGTGCTATAGATATTCGGCCCTTAAGGTATTTATACAAATTGTGTGTATTTTGTGTTTTAAGCAAATAGGACTAAATTGTAAAAATGTGAAATAATAGGGGCAAAATGGTAATTTGCCCATTTAGGTATTTTGGGACTAAATTGAGATGAAATGTACTTGAGTGAGCTTATTTTAAATATGTTTACATCAAGAACAAAGAAAAACGGATTTGGATCGTGGAAAGGCGAAGGTTATCGAATAGCCGATCTTCGTCGTCCATCGATAGTTGAGGTAAGTCCTTAAGCCGAAATATATCAAGGAATTATTTATGAACATATTAAATGATGATGTTCGATAAATTTGAGTACATGTTTATGTCATAGCCGAATGTATATAAGTAAATTAGATTGAATGCATAATTTAATAATGTGATATGAATGAGTATCTCGATATGAATTGTGGGTTTCACAATGACGTAATGATTCTATTTGTGTAATGTGAATAAGCTTAGTTGAATTGGATATGTGATAAATTATGAAATGTGTGTGGAATGATTGACTTCATTGATACTGGGGCTTTATGCCTAGCAGGCCTCGTGCCGGTGATATATTAGGGCTTCGTGCCTAGCAGGCTTAGTCCTAGGTGACATATTCAGCTTTATGCCTAGCAGGCCTCGTGTCGGTGATATATTCGGCTTCGTGCCTAGCGTGCTTAGTGCCGTGACATATTCGGCTTCGTGCCTAGCGTGCTTAGTCTTAGGTGACATATTTGGGCTTCGTGCCTAGCAGGCTTAGTGTCGGTGATATATTCGGGCTTATTGCCTAGCAGGCTAAATGCCGGTGTTTGAACTACGGACCTTGAGTCTAGCAAGTCTAATGCCAGTATGTGAGATTCGGGCAAATGCCTAGCAGGTTTTTATACCGGTGAGTTGAAATTCCAAGCTTAGATTGTGTACTAGTAAAGTCATGAAATGAATCAAGTGAGCCTAAGCATTTGAAAATGAATTTGTTAATTCTTTGCAAGGTATGTGCTATTCATATTCATGTATTATACATATATATATGTGATGATGATAAGTAAATGAATTGATGAAGGAAATGTGATATACAATTGGTAGATGCAAATTGTGTATAAACTATGCCATGAGGAAATTGGTATATGAAAGCATAATGTGGTTAAAGGTAATCGTATAAGTATATTGATATGAATGATACAAATTGATCCTGTATATTTGGCCTTATGCTTATGTTTACGTGACATACTGGGATTACTTTGATGCTATGTATACGAATGTATGAAATGTCAAATGGATATACATATATATATGTGTGTGAATATATTTCCTTTTATGTGAAATTACTAAGTGTAAAGTATATACTTATTGTATATACATATATATATGTGATCCTATGGAAATATGTGTATCGAAAATATGAGTAGTTGGAAACGAATATTTAATCTATATGATGAGATTATAAATGGAGGTTTAAAGGTAAAATAGTGATGATGGTTAAGCTAAACGAACTTGTGATTATGTAATTAAAGAGGTGATTTAGATGTACATGGCCCTTTACTTGTTCGAATAATTATGTGAACCTATTGAGTTTCATATGTGCATATTATGAATAGATCATAAAGAGAGGATGCTTTATATTTTGGTTAAAATGCTGAGTTGGTAAGTTGGATGTTAATGGTAAGGAAATGATAAACGTGATGTTAAGTGAGGTAAAGGCATTCGGTTTTGGAGGTCCTTCGAGTTAAGCTAATTTATTCAACGTTATTACTTGATTGTTTTTTTTTATGCTTGAATGTACAATTAGTATATCATGACTGCTTAAGACTTACTAAGCTAAATTAGCTTACTCCGTGTGTTCATCGTTCTGTTTTATAGATTTTGATCAAGCTACGAGCTCAGGGGGGATCGTCAACGAAGTCATTCACACTATCGACTCTTGTTGGTACATAAAATGCTTAGACTTTTGGTTCAAGGCATGTATAGGCTAGCTAAGTTTTGAATGATAATTTGATAATGTATAAAAGCCATGCGAAAGTGGCTAGTTCTTAATGTTAATGCTCGATGATATAATCTATCTTTGATGTGAGATGCGTGTATGTTTGGTTTGGGAAATGAATGAGTATGTGTATATATATATATATATGTACATACTCATATTCATATGTGTTTCATGCTGAACAGGTAGATTTTATGACTTATATACTTGAAACGATTGGGTTATAAGTAAGTTTTGAGTAGTAAATAGTAATATGGTGGTTCGGTTATGAAATGAACTTATTTGGAAGTGTATTGTATGATAAAACTTGGGTGTAAAGATGAACAAATGTCTCAGTTTGCATGATATGATATTGAATGGTCGAGTCTTAGATTTATGTTCCATGAATCTATGAGTTATGAGATATCCTTGTTATAAATAGGGAAAGTTGGTATATATATATATATATGCGTGCATGCATTGTATGTTCGGCTACACCATTTGAATAGTCAGGTTCGGGTTAGAAATGCCTGAAAATATATGTTTTAAATGTTATAAATGAAAATAAAAGAAGTAGGGTTGGTATGAAGTGAAATTCGTATAATGGATAATCTTGATTTAGTCGTATCAGTTTTATATATATATATATATATATATATATCTCGATACATATTTGATTAATTTATTTTCATAAAAAGGAAATTTTATGAAGTTGGTTATGTTATATGCGAACCTAGACTGAATCTTTCATAGATGAATGGATACACCATAGAGTGCTGTGAGAGTTTATGTTTAAATAGGTATATGTGTATAATATGTGAAATGATAAGTTGATAACTGAATAAGTAATAAATGTATTTATATTTACTTTATATGTATAAAGTGAAAAGTGCATACTCAAACTTGTAACGAACATTTTAATAACATATATTCGATGATTTTATGGTTTGAATTGTATAAGCATGAATTAAGTCTCTTTTGGGTTTGATAAATGCATGATTTGTGATAAATGATTGTGATGATTTGAGTCGAGTTCGGTAATGCCTCATAACCCTAATCCGGCGACGGGTATGGGGTAGAGGTGTTACATGCCTTTTATTTAAAATTCATATATTTTAATTTTAAAAGGATATTCGGTTATTTAGGTTAAACGAGAAAAATCGAAACCCAGTAAGTTAAGGCACAATTTCTCGAATTTCCAAATATAGAACATTGCCTTTATTCTAAGAAATCTTTTCCCGAGGTAACAAAATGTCACATCCAATACGTTAGGATGCAACATCTCGAATTCTCGAGAAATAGTCTTTTTTATTTAGCTTGTGTTTTGATTTTTTTTAAAAATAATTGATTTTTAGATTCGACGAGAAAGATCGAAACCCAGTAAGTTAGGGTACGATTTCTTTCGAATCTTAGAACGCGAAGCAAATGTTTGTTGCAAAACAAAAATTTTAATGTATCGGATAAAATGTTACACGATTTTGATGTGAAATGTAAAATGGATTACGGCGCTGACACGCATAAAATAATGGATGCGATAGTATGAATCGACGTTAATATACGCGAAAATAAATTAAAACTGATAATAAATAACAAAAAAAAAGTAAAAAGCGAAACTAGGTTAAAAGCAATAATAAACAAATGTGTAAATGAATGGTATATAAGACGACTAAATAATATTATTATTATTAATAATAATAAAAATAATAAAGTTTAAAATTGTGAAAAGGGTCTAAATAAGTGAATAAAAATAATAACAATATTAATAACAAAATAACAGACAATCTAATATTAGAAATTGTGAAAGAAAATGAGTAAATAAATAATAATAGTATATAGTAAAACGAAATATATTTAAAATTTAGGTAAATAAATAAAAATAGAGACATAATAATAGTAGTAATAAAAATAAAAAATAATACAAGTAACAATAGTAACATTGAAAATAATAATATTTATAATAATAATAATAACGAAAGCATAAGATGTACTTTAAATAAAAAACCAATAAAATAAAATAAAATAAGTAAAAAAAGTAGAATAATATATATATATATATATATATATATATAAATTTTAAGGAGTCTAAACCAAATTAATAAGGGCCCGATTGCCATAAAAATAAAATTTAGAGCCTAAATTTAAAAAGAATAAATGCAAGGATATAAAAAAGGGGTTAAATTGGAATCTAAATAAAATTTGGGGGAAATTCAGATAGAAAAATAAAGTAGGATTGATTTGAAACATGCGGAAAATACAAGGGATCAGTTGGGAAAATATCCCAAACCCATAAAGTGCGCCCCTCCTTTCACCAAATGGGGGACTAAATTAAAAGTGAATTAAAATTAATAGGTCAAATCTAAAAGAAATCAATAAAAGAATTTGGACTGAATTGAAAATAGCTCCAAAAGCGGAGGGACCACTGGCGTAAATAGCCCAAAAGTCCAAAACGCGCTGATCCCCCTGGAGTGGGTCGGGTCGCATTCGGATAGGGGTGAAACGACGTCGTTTTGGGCGTCTGAGGCTAGTCCCAAAACGACGTCATTTTGGGTGCTTGTATAAATAAAAAATCCTTTAAAAAAATCATTTCATCCATATTCTAAAAAAAAATGAAACACTTCCCCCTTTTCTCTTTGTCCCAGATTCCAAAGATGGCTCGTGAACCGCCATCGCCAAACCACCGATCATCTAAGACGACAACTACTGCCGTCCACGATGGCCGAAAAATTGCAAAATTCCTCTTTTTTTTGGGGTTTAAAAAGGTGATGATCTCCTCCTTTTTTGTTTTTTTAATATATATATATATATATATATATATAAAGAAAAAAGAAAAAAATTTCGAAATAGATGAAAAAAAAAAGAAACTACCTCCTATTCATTTCTTCTTTGTTTGTTGTTGTTTTTGAACCCCTTTTTTTTATTTTATTGATTGTAAAAAACCCTCCTATTACATTTGATTTGTAATGGCTTTTATAGCCATTTTACAATGTTTTTTTTAAATCTATTTTACTCTTTATTGCCACTTGCTTGCGTGTTTCTCTTCAGTGCAACTTGAGGGACTGACAGGGGCGATGGAACAGGTGGCTAATGGCGGTAGGTCAAAAATGGCAGCAACTAGGTCGACTAACCTAGGGTTTATAAACCCTAGTTTTTTCTTAAAAAGTTTAGTGTTTGGGCCTATTTTGGTTGGGCTAGGGTGTTGTTTAGTTTGCGTTTGGGTTTATTGTAATTGGGTCTACTTGTGTATGGGTAGGGCAAAAATGGGCTTGTATAGCTGCCCCTCTTTGCTCATTATCGTGTAATGAGAATGTAGCAAAGACTTTCAAGAAAGACCAATTTTGACCGGTCTTACTGAGTCCTGACTTCTTTTGGTGCTTCTCTTTGTCAGGTAGCTTCATTCTAGTCCACTGTACCTTGTTGCTTTTATCCACTCCCTAGCCACTTCGGAGAGACAGGACTTGCAGCTTCAATCTGTTTCACTGCTCCACTACAACTTTAGGGAGATAAGGTTTGTGGCTCCAATGAAATTTCAAAGAGGAGGGATTTGTAGCTTCGACCTACTCTTCTAGAACTTCAAAGAAGTAAGAATTGTGGCTCCAATGTAATCTCAGGGGGAAGGGATTTGTAGCTTCTACCTACTCTGCTGGAACTTCAAGGAGATGAGAATTTAGAGAGAAGAGATTCGTAACCTCAATCTTCTCTGCTGAAACTTCAAAGAAATAAGGATTAATCCTCAATGTAAACTCAGGGAGAAGGGATTTGTAGCCTCAACCTACTCCACTAGAACTTCGAGGAGATAAGAATTCAGGGAGAAGAGATTCGTAACCTCAATCTTCTCAGCTAAAACTTCAAAGAAATAAGGATTGATCCTCCATGTAAACTTAGGGAGAAGAGATTTGTAGCCTCAACCTATTCCACTGGAACTACGAGGAGATAAGAATTTGGGAGAAAAGATTCGTAACCTCAATCTTCTCTGCTAAAACTTCAAAGAAATAAAGATTGATCCTCAATGTAAACTCAGGGAGAAGGGATTTGTACCCTCAACCTATTCCACTAGAACTTTGAGGAGATAAGAATTCAGGGAGAAGAGATTCGTAATCTCAATCTTCTCTGTTGAAACTTCAAAGAAATAAGGATTGATCCTCAATGTAAACTCGGGGAAAATGGATTTGTAGCTTCGATATACTCCACTAGAACTTCAAAGAAGTAAGAATCGTGGCTCCAATGTAATCACAGGGGAAAGGGATTTGTAGCTTCGACTTACTTCGCTGGATCTTCAAGGAGATGAGAATTGATCCTCAATGTAATTTCAAGGAAATGAGATTTGTAGCTTCGACCTATTCCGCTGAAGTTTCTACGAGACAAGAATTCAGGGAGAAGAGATTTGTAGCTTTGATCTTCTCTACTGAAACTTTAAGGAAATAAAGATTTCAGGGAGAAGGGATTTATAGCTTCGACTTACTCGTTGGAACCTCAAAGGGATAAGAATTCAGGGAGAAGAGATTTGTATCTTCGATCTTCTCTACTGAAACTTTCAAGGATATAAGAATTCAGAGAGAATAGATTTGTAGCTTCGATCATCCCTACTGAAACTTTAAGGAGATGAAAACTGGTAACTTCAACTTGCTCCCATGTATCTTCAAAGAGATGAGGTTGGTGGCTTAAATCTACTCGCTGCTTCATGGAGATAAGATTCTTCATTTTCGATCTGCTCCACTATTGCTTAGGGAGACAACATCTGTAATCTTCAGTCTACTCCATTGTCACTTCAAGGAGATAAGATTGGTGGCTTAAATCTATTCTGTAAGACCCAATTTATGCCTGGGCCCAATTGAACATATATTAACCAAAACTAAATAAACCAAAATTAACCAATAAAGTCCAATAAAAAACAAAACAATAGTTTAATAACAACAGTCCAACAAATAAAATACATCAGTCCCAATACCAAACCCTAAATACAAACCCAAAATCATTACCCAAACTAACCCAGCCTAAAACGGATCCAATACCAGAAATTAAGAAGCCCGAATGGCCCGAGTGTTTCGAAAATCTCGAAAACCCTTGAAGATTCTAGGGTCACCTGGTGCCGCAGCCTTCCCACATAGCGTCGCGCCTCTCCACGTCACTCGAGCATCCACACCAGCCAGGCATTCGAGCAATGGCCTCCATGACGTTTACGTGCAAAACAAGCACGGAAAAAGCCAGCAGAAGAGGAAATAACAAAAAAAGAAAAAGGACTTTGTATTTTTATTTATTTTCATTTCGACTATATAAAGTCGGATGTAAATCAGTATTTTTTTATGGAGGAACACGCACTAATAAACAATATACAAAATCAAAAGAAAAAAATATTGAACGGTGATTTGAGGAATCTTTTGGGCTTCGGTCTTTTTTTTCTCTCTGCATTTTTTTGTTTATCTGGAAATTAAAGCAAAAGGGTTTTACCTTTGAGAAACCATCGGGCCACTTTCTTCGAGGAAATCAAAGCAAAGAGGGCTTTTGGGGTTGAGAACGTGGAGGCCTTCAGTCTGGTTGAAGGGGAGCAGTCGGTTGAGGCCTGAATCGGCCACTAATCGCCGATTGTCATGGCGTTGTAGTGGTCGGATGTAATTTCTCTCTGCGGCTAAGGACGAAAACAAAAAGGGGAAGGCTAGGGTTAGTTCAAAATGATGTTTGACTTGTTTTTAATTTGGTGTTAATCTATTAAGAAAACGACGCCATTTTGGGTAACTTTAATAGCCTTAAAACGACGCCGTGTAAAGCAACCCAGTTTGACCCGACCCGATATCCTAAAGATCCGCGCACTTCTGCAGTGACGGGATATTTTTGTGTTCAGTCCCTCTATTTTTGTATTGCTATTCAATTAGATTTATTATATGTTTTCTTTTATTTTTAAATTGGTCCCCATAATTTGGGCGCCATTTTGATTTAATCCAATCTGTGTGCTGCATTTTGAGCTTTAAAATATTTGCTTGTTTAGTCCCTGATTGTTTACGCGCATTTCATTTTGATCCTGGAATAAGTTTAAATGATTTTATTTATTATAAAGCAGTCTTCTAACTTTGTTTTGTTTCAATTAAGTACCTTTTTGTTATTGTACATAATCTTTGCATTTTTATCAAATTTAATTCACCTACTATTTAGTTTTAAACTATTTTATTATATGATATAAAAAATATATATTTATACTATTTGTTTTTAAATTATTATTTATATGTATTATCTATTTTAACTTGTGTTAATATAATGTTTATTAAAGTTCATTTTACTATTTATTTAAACTAATTGTATATATATTATTTATTCTAAACTCTTATATATTATTTATTTTGATTTTTTTACATTATATAGTTTATTCTCGCTTTATATATATATATTTTATTCCTTCAAAATTGCTAAACATTATAATTTCCTCTTTTATATATATTTTTTAAACCTTTTACATTTTATATTAAATTATCTTATATACCTTATTTTGGATCTCATTTATCCATTTTAAAAATGTTTCAATATTACTTTGCATTTTTATATGTAAATTTAAATATTTTTCAAAATAAGGCAATATTTGTGTGTTTGGAAATTAGAGAAATCGTGACCAAATAACCAAATATCCCTATCATGTTGGGTTGGGTTTCGGTTTTCCGTTTGACCAAATGACCAAATATCCTTTTAAAATTTTGTTCCTGTTTTCAAAATAAGGCAATATTTGTGTGTTTGGAAATTCGAGAAATCGTGCCCTATCGTGCTGGGTTTCGGTTTTCTGTTTGACCAAATAACCAAATATCCTTTTAAAATTCTGTCCATGTTTTCAAAATAAGGCAATATTTGTGTGCTTGGAAATTTGGGAATTGTGCCCTATCATGTTGGGTTTCAGTTTTCCGTTTGTCCAAATAACCAAATACCCTTTCAAAATTTCAATGCATGAGCTTTGAGAATTTTGGGATGATCTTGAATTCGAGGACTTAAATTGTCGTCTCCTAACTTGTGGACGTGACATTTTTATTCCTTCGGAACAAGAGAATCTTAATATTCAAATTCGAGTGTCTTCAAACAGGGCAAAGAAGATCATAATTTTAACATCTTTTTAAATTTTCGATATAAGGACATTAATTAATCAATTTGGTACCAATTTTGGGCGTTGCGAGGGTGCTAATCCTTCCTCATACGTAATCGACTCCAGAACCTGTTTTATTAGATTTCGTAGACCAAAATTATTGTTTAATAAATCAAAATGTTTTATTAAAATAATCCATTTCAAGGTGATCTGATCATACCTCGAATAAAAGATTGGTGGTGACTCCATATTTCATTTTAAAGTCGATCCTGTTTCTAAACTTAATAAAAAAATAGTTTCGACATGTTCCACTACTGCTTAGGGAGACACGATTTGCCGTTCGATCTTGTTCCACTACTACTTAGGGTGACAAGATCTGTAATCTTCAACCTATCCACTACTGGTCAGGGAGATAGGACTGGTGGCTTAAATCTGTTCCACTACTGCTTAGGGAGACAAGATTTATCGTTCGATCTTGTTCCACTACTGCTTAGGGTGACAAGATTTATCGTTCGATCTTGTTCCACTACTGCTTAGGGTAACAAGATCTACAATCTTCGACCTATTCCACTGCTGGTCAGGGAGATAGGATGGTGGCCTAAACCATGTTCCACTACTATTTAGGGAGACAATATTTGCCTTCGATCTTGTCCCACTACTATTTAGGGCGTCAAGATCTACAATCTGCAACCTATTCCACTGCTGGTCAGGAAGATAGGACGATGAATTAAATCATGTTCCACTACTATGTAGGGAGATAAGATTTGCCTTCGATCTTGTCCCACTACTATTTAGGGCGATAAGATCTACAATCTTTAACCCATTCCACCGCTAGTCAGAGAGGACGATGGCTTAAATCATGTTCCACTACTATTTAGGGAGACAAGATTTGCCTTCGATCTTGTCCCACTACTGTTTAGGGCGACAAGATCTACAATTTGTAACCTATTCCACTGCTGGTCAGGGAGATAAGATAGTAGCTTAAATTATGTTCCCCTACTGTTTAGGGAGATAAGATTTTCCTTCGATCTTGTCTCACTACTGTTTAGGGCAACAAGATCTACAATATTCAACCTATTTCACTGCTGGTTAGGAAGATAGGATGGTGAATTCACCGATGTTGCTACATTGTCCTCTAAGGATCTTGTAGAATCGGTTTCATATGCTTATATTTATGCCAAATAATTAGGATGCTATGATCAGAATGAATCAAATGCTCCTAAATGAATGTATTATGAACGACATTTGCATGAATGCAGAATGTCATGAGAATGGTTTCCTTTTTTTTAAATGTATAATGATTAGGATGCAATGATCGGAATGAATCTAATGCTCCTAACTAAATGATATCAGGGATGACATTTACATGAATGCAGAATGTCATGAGAATAATCTCCTCATTTTTTTTATGTACAACGATTAGGATGCAATGATCGAAATGAATCAAATGCTCTAATTGGATGTGTATGAACGATATTTACATGAATGCATGAGAATGATCCCTTTTTAATGTTTGGGTCGTCATTGCTCGTAGTTCATCAAGGTTCTATCACTGATGTGTTACCATGCTTTGCGTTCAGCTGGTATCTTTGATAGAAAACCCAAAGAAACGATCATATTCTGCTCAGCAAGCTTGCACCGCTGTAATTTCAGAGTCCCTTCCATTGTACCTTCTGGGACATAAAGTTTGTACCTCCCACTGCAACTTCAGGAGAATAAAATTTGGTTTCTTCTATCCATCCTGCTGCAACTCGAGGTATAGGATCAATTTGATCTATTACACCATTCACTGGGTGTAATGACCAGATGTATATGCCTGATATTTGCATGAATGCAAAGTATCATTTTTCTTTTCCCGAAAATGATCCCCTTGTATACATGGGTTGACATTGCTCGTTATTTGTTGAGATTGTATCACCGACAAAATTTCTTTTCTTTTGTTCAGCCAATAAAAAAGGTTCAAAGAGATAATCATCTTTCTCCAATATTTTCAAACCTTAGGCTCGGTGAGTTCTAAACAACAGTCCTGTTTCAGGTTCTTGTATTATTTAGAAGCTTCCAAAGTAATATGCGAAACTCCTTTTATGAAAGTATTATTAGTCCACTAATCATTATTTCAATACAAAATGCTTGAAAAAGATCATAACAATGGACCGGAAGAAAATTAATTAGGAGTATAACTCGAAGCAAGTAAGTTAATCAAGGATAGAAAATGCAATTAAGAAGGAAATTTATAGGGACATATCTTGAAAAGAATAAGGTAATCAAATATAGCAAACTCAAAATGGATAAAATAGAAAGCTAGGTGCCCCAGATATCGCAGCTTGAGCTTCTCTGTACCAACTTCTTGAAGACCATTTTGAGCTCAATCTGTGTTTAGGGGATCCGGAGTACTTTGTTGATGCCCCAAGTCGTAGCATACTTCTTCATTTTAATTCAAGAATAATAAAACTACTATATGCCCCAGTTTTATTTGAATTACCCTTTACGAGTTTTCAATTCAAAACCCCTTTGGTCTCAAAGTGCCCTTTTCGGGTTTTCACCTTGGCCTCTCCTTTTCCTTTTCTTTTCTTTTCTAATATTTTTATTTTCTCTATTTTTTTAATGAAAGCTCTTGATTTGAACTCATAAGATTAGGCAAGCCCTTGCTATCCCTCTAGGTCAAAATCAACGCCTTTCTAGAGAAGGTCTTCTTTACCACATACAGTCCTTCCCAGTTTGGCATCCATTTTCCTTAGAAGTCCTTTTGTATGGGAAGTATCCTTTTCAAAACTAGGTCTCCTTCATGGAATTCTTTGGGGTGAACCTTTTTGTTATAGACCTGCATCATTTGCTTTCGGTATAATTGACCATGAGGTTGGCCATTGGCCTCTTTTCTTCGATCAAGTTTAGCTAATCATATTGGGATTGGATCCATTCTGCTTCATCTGACTTCAACTCTTATAAAACTCAGAGAGAAGGAATCTTGACTTCAATGAGCAAAAATCGCCTCTATTTCAAAAATAAATGAGAAAAATGTTACCTCGGTGAGGGTCCTAACAGACGTTCGACAAACACAGATGCCAATCTTCATGAGTCTCAATCTTTTTCTCGGCGATCCTTTTTTTTATTTTACTGTTCGTTTTGGGACGATACAATGTTTAATCTTGGACAGACTGCAAACTTCTGATGTCGTGCTGTTGTTCAAATTTAATGCATCGTCAAATATGATCTCTTTTAGGATTCCATACCGACATAGAATTTACTGACTGTCAACTTTGTGACATCGGCATATGAAGTAGCTTTGATAAACCGTAAAAGTAACATATTTTTACCCCATATTTATCATGCTTTTGGATGATTTAGCCCTTGATTTATGTAAAAAAAAAGTGCTCTTAATCCTTTCTTTTCATGTTTTATATAGAAAGCACTCGAGGATGAAAAGAACGAGAAACGGGTTTAAAACGGGCCAATTTGGGCCAAAGTGGAAATCGACACGGCCTGGACTTCAAGCCACACGACAAATAACTAAGACACGGCCATGCCACGATTTACACGGTCGTGCCCCAATCAACAGAATCGAGACATAACCTGAAAATGATTTACAAGGGCGTGTACCATGGCCGTGCCCCTACCACGGAAGAGAGCAATTTCACTCAGATTTGGATACTTTGAGGCAAAAAAACACATTCCAAAGCTTATTCAAACACTGAGTAGGAAATATACTTGAATTGGGACACTTAGAGGCCAAGTAAAGCATTCTAAAAGTTTATATAAACAGCCTAAGTGTAACCCGAAGAGGTGTGGGTCGGAGGCCGAGACATTCGAAATTTGGCAGAAGCTGGAGCTTTTGTGGAAATCACTCGAAGATAGCCAGTTGATCCATCTCAAGAAGCCAGAATTCTACTCAAGACGGCGGATCTCTCCTTCAATTCCTTTACGAGGTTTTAAGGGTTTCTTATGTTTTGTTTTATCTTTTCTCTTGAGATATTTTCTTTATTTGTTATGAACTAAACCCTTCAGATAACTGAAGGGGATGAACCTAGATGAATCTTATTATTGTCTTCTGAATTATATGATAAATACTTGATTTGTTCTTAATTATGTGTGCTTAGTTCTTGTGTTAATATTTCTGGGATATTAATTCAAGTCAGATGTTCTTAGGTGGAGAAGGAATAGACCCTGCCTAAGAATAGATCTAGCATAATTAAGCGGAGTCGTTCGAGCGCAAAGAGATAGGGTGACGAGATTTTGTCGGATTAGGGTGAAACCTAATATGGGAGTCTATAGTTCAATTTATTGCTATTCTAGGGGGTTATTAAGTGAGAAAGAGATTTACGTTAATTAACCTAGGGTTAGACGTTATTCGCCTCAAGAGAGGGTTTAATATACGTTAGGGAGTCTTACGGATCAAGTCAAGTGAATAAATCGTATGGTTCAGTGTTAGATAATAAGTGAAGTCTAGGTGGATTTTTCCTGATGGTATCATCGTGATCAACTGAGTTCCTCTTCAAGATATTTCCCAATTCATTCTTTTTGTCTTTGCATCTTAGTTTAGTAATTAATTAGTTAATCAACCAAATCATTTAATATTTAGGCTAAATAATAGAAAGAAAGTGAGTATTAGTACTTTTAGTTCCTTTGGGTTCGATAATTCGGTCTTGCCTAAGCTATACTACTGTTCGATAGGTACACTTACCTTAAAGTCGTTGTCAGACACTACACCAAAGCGGACTTTTAGCGGCGTTTTTTGTGGCGTTTCAACAAAAAACGTCGCAAATATTATACATTAGCGGCGTTTTAAACAAAACGCCGCAAAAAGTTGAGCAATAGTGGCGTTTTTCCACCAAACGCCGCTAAAAAAAAAAATAGCGGTTTTTTTCCCACACGCCGCTAAAGATCTAAGCATTAGCGGCACTTTTGTAAAAAACGTTGCTAAAGATCTCAGCATTAGTGGAGCTTTTGTAAAAACGCCGCTAAAGATCTGAGCATTAGCGACGCTTTTGCAAAAACGCCGTTAAAGATTTGAGCATTAGCGGCGCTTTTGCAAAAACGCCGCTAAAGATCTGAGCATTAGCGGTGCTTTTGTAAAACGCACTAAAGATCCGGCGAAAGAAGTGCTTTTGTAAAATGCATACAAAAATGTTAATCAATACGACGACGTTTTATATTTGAGCTATAGTTGCTAGATCGAGAAATAGTGGCGTTTGTTGTTAAACGCCACAAAAAGTCTTCATTAGCGGCATTTTTTTGTAAACGCCGCAAAAAAGTATGTCATTAGCTGCGTTTTTTTAAAAAACACTGCAAAAATAATTAATTTAAGGGTTATGATTTTAGGGGTTGGCTATTACGCTTTAGAGGTTAGGGTTATTAATAAAAAATTAATTTATTTTAGGGTCTATGTAAGCAGTAACATTCTATTTTAATTACTTTTATGTAACACCCCAAACCCGGCCCAAACACCACGACCGGATCTGGCATGTCACTAAGAAGATTTAATAAAACATGTCGCATTTTTGGAAAAACATTTTGGTAAAGTTTAACCTTTTATTAGGGAAAAATTATAATTTATAGTTTTAAATAAAATATGCCTTTATGAATTAAAACCCAAACTTAAATACATGTCTTAGTTCAATTAAAATAAAAATTTAAATAACTAAAAGTAAAAAAAGCCCGTAATAAAATAAAATATAAACTAGTGGCCCATGGCCTTATTACAACAGATTTAAAATCCATTAAATAAGAATGTAAAATAATAACTAGAGTCTTTTTTTTGGATCCAAATGTTCTTTTGCATGGCCACCTGCGCTCCTCTCCGGCTCGGTCCGATGCATTAAATGCTACCGAAATGTTAATTAATTGGTTGAGTCATGAGACTCGCAGTGCAACCCTCATGCACCATTAGATTTGGGCCTTAGGCCCATAAAACTAAAATAATCGAATTAATATACATAATAAAAATAATATGCAAGCCCAATCCAAATCCTAGGTTTCCATCCGCCACACGCCTGCACGACCATTCACACCATTGGGGATTTCTACAATCAACCCACACCACTACACGCCTTGATGGCAATCGTGTTGCTCATCATCGAGATCATGGTCGTAGCCACTACAACAGATCACGGAAAAAGCCGCTACAACAGATCACGGTAAAAACCGCTACAACAGATCACGGTGAAAACCGCTACAATATATAACTTCCTCCTTTCATCAAACCCAACCCATGCAATCACATAAAATCAATATTCTTATATCGTTTAATCAAAACATTCACTAACACGACTTGATGGTGTAACACCCTGAATTAGGGGTTGTTTGTAATTCAATTAATTTCCCATGTGTGCTTAAAGAAATAAATAATATGACTTTATTTGGCATGTTTTAGGGTCTAAAAATAATCCCGAGCTAGGCTTGACCTAGTATTAAAAATTTCTTTTAAGTATCTAAAAGGAGGGAGCTAGGTGAGATAGGGCCTAAATAAAGTTTTGGGTGAAATATGACAAAAAGAATGGGCTTGCACAATTGGCTTGGTACGCCTAAGGGTTTGCAAGGAGGTCTTGGGTTCGATTCTTGGGAGCTACAAGGGGAAATGCTTTTCTTTTGGGTTTTAGGCGTTAAAGTGAAGAGGGCTTTAAAGAAATTTGGGCAAGGTTTGAGCATGAAAGTCCGTGGTTGGAGTGGCTTGGGTGCCACTTAAGAGTTTAAGTGGCGTGTCTCGGGTTCGAGACACAAGAGGACATAAGGAACATTTTATTTTGTTCAGAAATTTCTAGCATTGTTGTTTCTTCTTAGCAATACACCTTTTCTTCTTCTCAAATTCCACCCTCCATCTTGTGCTTAGTAGAATCTCACATCCCCAACTAGGGTCTTTTGAATTTCATGGTGTGGTAAGGATAATCACTTCTTTTAGGTACAAAGTTATGGCCTATGATTCTTACTAATACGATAAAGCGATTGTAGGAAGCCATAGCCATTAAGGGAAGCTTTTGGATTTATTCTCCTAAGGTAAGTGGTGGTAAAGATCTACTTTAATAGACTATATTTTTAGTGATCGAAAGTCAAGGCTATTAATATGAATGGTTGCCGATTGTAGGGAAGTGAAACAGATTTACATATCGTGAGGTGGTTAGTGTTCAAAGGACGTGTAGGTAAGGTTTCGGGTTCGTGTGTAACCCTTTGATATAATTTTGGTTTGGCCGAATAGGCCTTTGATACTAACAAAGATGATTGGCCAAATATAGGGGCAAGATCTAGCGTTGCAGATCGGATCTTCGAGATCTAGGAATTTCGATAGAAACAAGTGTGTAAGAACTCACTACACACTTTATTAATTTACATGACTTTATTATTTGCCTTTAATCTTTTGGTTGTGATTAGCTTGTGGCATAATCATGGATTCCGGGTAAATCCCCTAACTTGCGATTTTTGATATATAATTTGAATGCCATCACATGATGATAAATGCTATGATACATGATATATGAGAATTGATATATAAGCATGTGATGGTGGGATTGATGAGAGGAGGGGGACGATTTATGGACTATCGTCAGTGGTTTTGACCACAAGATGGGTTGGCCCCATCAGATTTTTTGTGACCTATGGTCATCGGTGGTTTTGACCACACCGATTGATAATTTGTGACTAAGTCCGGTGGTTTGGTACCACCGGTGGTTTTGACCACACTTGATTATTTGTGACCTATGGTCATCGTGGTTTTGACCACAAGATGGGTTGGCCCCATCGATTATTTGTGACCTATGGTCATCGATGGTTTTGACAACACCGATTGATAATTTGCGACTAAGTCCCGGTGGTTTGGTACCACCGATGGTTTTGACCACACTTGATTATTTGTGACCTATGGTCATCGGTGGTTTTGACCACACGATGGGTTGGCCCCATCATTTAATTTGTGACTCTAAGTCATCGATGGTTTTGACCACCGGGGTAGTTGAGGAGTATGGATGGTTAGGTTGGGTTGCATATTTGCATGTTAATTAATATCTTGTGTATGAGTGCTTTTAAGGGTGGGGATTTACACATTGAGTCTTGGTGACTCACCCTTCCCTTAACATTTTGCAGATGAGTAGATCGCGAAGATGGAGCCGAAGAGGACTCGAGGCGGCCATGCTTGTCGTTGGATTTGCTTTTACTTTGCTTAAGTCAAAATTTATTTATTTTCTAAGTTTTATTTTGGGTTGTAATAAGGCCGCTAATTATTGTTGGATGTTTACTTTATTGCTTTATTTTACTCATGTTATATTACAAATGGAATTTTATAAATTTTAATTGAAGCAGGTTAAAAGCAACTTTTTCAACCTGAGTAACTACTACGAGTTTTCAAGGAAGTTACCATCGGTAACAAAATTTACCAAGTCACCAATAACTCAAAGCGATTTTAAAATGCTACATGATCAAATGTTTTCAAAAGGGTTTCTCATTCAAGTATTTATAAAAAGCCCAACTAAGTTTTCAAACCCGCTTTCATACCTTAGCCAAATTTTACCAAGTTTTCACCAAACTTTCAAAATGACTCAAATTATTTTACTCAGTGACATACCGAGATCCGGTCGGGACTCATGAGTAGAATTTTGGGTGTTACATTTTGGTATCGAGCAGGTTCAAAACTTCATTTGTGGGGCCCAAGGCCCAAAATGTTTTGGTTTTATTAGTAGCCTTATTATAATGTTTTGAGAAACTATTTTGGCTTGAACAGCATGGCACCGAGTCTCCGGCACCAATCCGCCCATGTAAGTACTTCTATCCATTTTTGTGAATATTTGATGAAGGGTAGAACAGTAAATTGGGAACGTAGACTATTAGAATAGAAACTGTTGAACCCTAGGGCTAGCATACCTCAACTATGCATAAGATTTAATAATTACCTAAACAACCTCGTGAGTTGCCATTAAGCAAAGGATGTGGAAATTGTTATACACATGTCTAGGATTGGATTCGATTGGGGCACGGTATTTAAGCGATCCCGTGACTCACCTCCTACTCACTCGAATCCTACACAGTGCGTAATAGCGGTTCATCCTAATGAGGCGACATACTCACAAGGCTAAACTCGATAACTAAAACCCGAAAGGATTAGCCGTTTGCTTTTGGAAATAATTAAAACTTTAGTTTTTAAAAAAATTTTGACCAAAATACCTCAATTTGAAAAATAGCCAAAATACCCCTGGCTTATAAACTACCAAAATGCCCTTCGAATGAAAAATTTTCAAATGAAAAATTTTCAGAATATCCTTCTTTTGTGAAATCACTTAGAACCCAATTTTTGGAAATCATTTTGTGAAAATGCCCTGATTTTGTGAAATTGCCCCTAGGGGGTAAAATTACGAAAACACCCTTGATTTATGATATTCCCAAAATACCCACAGTTTTAATCAAAATTTTCTTTTCATAAAAGTGATTAAAACCTTAAACTTCAAAACGTCATGATTTTGTAAAATTACAAAATTGCCCTCACCTGATAAAATTACCAAAACGACTTGGTTTTCAAAATTTTTGCAACACCATCAACTTGGGAAATAAATTCTTAAAAAGAACCCCCAAAGTTTTACAACTTTAGAAATATCTTTGATTTATTAAATTTTACAAATTCACCCTGTTTTGTGAAAAATTACCAAAATGCCCCTGAACTTCAAAATCACCAAAATATCCTCGAATTTCAAAATTTTTCAAAATACCTCGGGAATTTAAGAGTTCTAAAATAATTTTTGACAAAATCATCCGAAAATTTTCATTTTTGAAAAAATTACGAAAATACCCCTGTAGGACAAATTACGAAAATACCCCTAGGTAGTGAAAAAACAATCACCATGAAAACTACAGCGTCTCTTTGGATGAATGAATGAAAGACTGTGTGTTTGTATGATTATGAAAGAACCACTCTTAAAACTCTTATCATAAAATTTCTTCGCGGATAACCAAGTGAAATACTAATGCATAAAATTTTTAAACAGATAAACTCAACCGCTAGAATGAGTTCAAGAGGTCGTGGGCGTCCACCCAGCCATGTAGAGGTAGGATGACCTTGTCCGAGCCGGCAAGGTCAGTCACGGTCGGAAATGAGATCCGGATCTGCCGGTGAAAAGCGAGTTTCAAGATCAGACGAGTGATAATGACGTCGTATCTCAAGTCAGTATTATGGGTATTGGAGCGAGTTCTTCGAGGGTGGAGCAGATGCGAGAACCGTAAATCTGTATTTGAACGACTCCGACCAACGAATGAAGTATTCGAGGAGTTTACGGAGTGGCGCCCAGTCTTGCGAAATATTGGTTGGAATCCAGAGGATTATGGGTGATTTAGATTTCACGGTGAGGAGAAGTTGAAGGGTATCATCTCTTTGCCGGGATGAGTCGATTGGTGGCTCACCGTAAGGGATGGAGCAGTGGTAGAAAATCTTACTTGGGAATTCTTCAGGATGCCTACCGGAAGAAGTATATCGGAACCGATTCGTGGATGCAATGAAAGGCTTTCTTGAACTCGGTTCAAGGCAATAAGACGGTGGCAGAATATGAGGCCGAGTTTCTCCGGTTGAGTAGGTATGCTCGTGGTATTGTGGGTACCGAGCACGAGCGCTGTGTCAGATTTGAAGATGGCCTGAGAGATGAGTTAAGGATAATGATAGCTCCACAATAGGAACGAGTTCTTTGTCCTTGTGGAGAAGTCTAAAGTTCTTGAAGGGTAAGCGATCGGTTAAGCGGAACCAAGATCGAATTGGAATAAGAGGAGCTCGGGACCTCCAAAGTTTTCGGGTAATCAGCAAAAGAGGACAAGGTTTGGTGGGTCAGACCAAGCCGCTAGGCCTATTGCTGCTGCTAATCCCCAATGGCCGCCACGGTGTGATAGGTGTAGGAAGTCTCACAAGGAGGAATGTTGGAATGGTAATCGTGGATGCTTCGAATATGGGTCTATGGAGCATCGGGTTAGAGACTGTCCGAAGAAGGCGATTATTTGAAAATGAAAGGTCGGGATCGGTCTCGAATAGGCGGGATAATCAACGACAAGTGAGAGGTCATGGTGCGGTAGAGGAGGTAATGGTCTTTGGCAGAGGTCGGGGCACCGAGGGAAATCTGTGGTAGTCCGAGGCTAGACAACTGGTTTGGTCTATCCGCGAGGTGTCAAGAGGAGGCGGACGACCGGACGTCATAATCGGTATGTTCACGATCTTTGGTATGCCTTATAATACTTTGATAGACATTGGCTCAACCCACTCATACATTGCTAGTAGCGTAGTGGAAACTTTGCATCTAGACTACGAGCTTGCTTCTAGGAAGATGTTGTATTAAGCCCTCAGGTCACTCAGAAGTAAGTAGACTCTATAAGGCGTACCACAGAACTCCAAGGGTTGTATTCTTGGGTGATTTGATGGAACTACCATTAGAGAGTTTGACCTAATCCTCGGGATGGATTGGCTAGTGAAGTATTAGGCTTAGTGCGGATTACTTGCACTAAGCGCATGGTTTTAAAAACGATGGAAGGAGAAGAGGTGGTGATGATAGGTAAAAAGAGGGATTACCTATCCAACTTGGTTTACCTTTGAAGGCTAAAAAGAATGGTTAGGAAGGGTTGTGAGGCTTATGTGGTAAATGTACGTGCCTTAAAAGCAAAGGATGTTCTTCGGGAGATGTCCGGATATGCACGGGATTATGTGGATGTGTTTTCAGAGGACTTTCAGGGTCTACCTCCGGACTGTGAGGTTGAATTTGGTATAAATCTGTTACCCGTAATCGCTTAGTATCTATAACCGTGTCGGATGGCACCAAAGAATTGGTGGAGTTAAAGGCGCGAGATCTAGGAATTGTTGGATAGAGGGTTCATCCAGACCAAGTGTATCGCGTGGGAGCTCCGGTCTTTGTTGTCAAGAAGAATGATGGGATGATGAGGATGTGCATAGATTATCGGCAATTTGAACAAGTTGACGATAAAGAACCGTATCCTTTGCCCGAGATTGACGATCCATTCGATCAACTCAAAAGGGCATCGGTGTTCTCTAAGATTGACCTTAGGTCGTCGGTACCATCACTTAAGGTGGAGGAGGTCGATGTTCATAAGACGATATTCGTGACTCGGTATGGACACTACGAGTTTACGGTAATGCCTTTTGGTTTGACAAATGCAACCGCGTTTATGGACATGATGAACGGGTTTTCCAACCCTATCTGGATCGGTTCGTCGTGGTCTTCATAAACGACATCTTAGTGTACTCAAATTCGGAGGAGGAGCATGACGCACATCTTCATATGGTTCTACAAGTTCTAAGGGAGAAGCAGTTGTACGCCAAATTCAGCAAATGTGAGTTTTGGCTCAAGGAGGTAACTTTTCTAGGGCATGTAGTTTCAGCTGAGGGCATTAGGGTGGATCCCCGTAAGATTGAGCGGTGTTAGAGTGGAAGCCACCAAAGTGCATTACGAAAATTGAGTTTTTGGGATTTCTTTGGATATTATAGGAGATTTGTGGAAAATTTCTCCTTAATTGCGGCACCATTGACTAATTCCGAGAAAAGGAGTTCGTTTGTGTGGGTGAGAAGCGCAAGAGAGTTTCGACAAAGTCAAGAGGATTCGGAAGCACCGGTTTTAATTCAACTTTGAGGCGGGAAGGAGTTCATCGTAATCTTGTGATGCATCGCATCTGGGACTAGGGTGTGTCTTGATGCAAGAAGGAAGGTGGTTACTTATGCGTCACGGCAGTTGACGCCTCACAAAGCTAATTATCTGACACATGACTTGGAATTGGCTTCATTGTGGTATTGCTTTGAAGATTTGGAGGCACTACACATGACGGGAAAAGTCGATGAGTGTACACAGATCATAAGAGTCTCAAGTACCTCGACCTAGAAGGATTTGAATCGAGGCGGAGGTGGATTGAGTTATTGAAGGACTATGATTGCTCAATTGAATACCATCGGGAAGGCTAATGTGGTAGGTGATGCATTGAAAGTGAAAGGTGGTGGCGGTTTTGAGCTATGTTTGCTCATCTAAGTCTTTATGGGACGGAGCTTTTGGCGAGTGCGGGTGAAGCCGTCTTGGATTAATGAGGTCAAAGAAAGGCGGATGGTGATGAAGCTTTGAATACTCGAAGGTTGCAAGTCTGTAATGGTGAGGTAGAAGGTTTCACAGCGATGATGGAGTGTTGTATTTTCGGGGAAGAATGTGCATGTCTAAGGATAATGAGTTGAGGCGTAATTCTTAAAAAGCTCATAGTAGTGCGTACGCTATGCACCCGGGAAGCAGCAAGATGTACCGAGATTTGAGGGAGCAGTTTTGGTGGCCGGGTCTGAAGCGGGAAGTGACCGAGTTAGTGGGTAAGTGTTTGACATGCCAGCAAGTTAAGGCTAAGCATCAATTGCCATCGGGGCTGTTACAGCCGGTAAAGATTCCACAGTGGAAGTGAGAGGAGATTACTATGGATTTCGTGAGTGGGCTTCCCCTTACGCCTAGTAAGAAAGATCTTGTTTGGGTGGTAGTAGACCGTTGACTAAGTCACTCATTTTATACCGTAAGAGGTTGACTACTCGCTTGAAGCTAGCCAAGTTGTACATCGCAGAGATAGTATGATTGCATGGGGTACTGTGTCCATTATCTCCGCGGGGATCCTCGGTTTACGTCGAGATTTTGGAAGGCTTTACATCAGGAGTTAGGCACCAAGTTGAATTTCAGCGACTTTCCATCCACAGTCTGATGGACAATCGAGAGGGTAATCAAGTGTTGGAAGACATGTTGAGGGTTGTGTTTTGGATTTTCGTGGTAGTTGGGAGGAGTACCTACCTTTGGCAGAGTTCGCTTATAACAATAGTTATCAAGCGAGCATTCAGATGGCACCGTATGAGGCGCTGTATGGTTGAAAATGCCGTACTCCTACATGTTGGACGGAACTAGGAGAACATCGGATGTTGGGTCCAGAGTTAGTAGCAGAGATAGAGGATAAGGTCAAAGTGATTCGGGATCGTCTTAAGGAGGCGTCGGACGGTAAATCCCTGTGACCTTAAGCAGAGAGGTTGAGTATCTGATGGGCGATAAGGTTTTCTTGAAGGTATCACCTTGGAAGAAGGTGCTAAGGTTTGGTAGAAAGGGCAAACTAAGCCCTAGATTCATCGGACCGCAGTACACGGTGTTGAAGCGATGTAGGGGCCGGTAGCTTACCAACTCGAGTTGCCGGTGAAATTGAGCGGATCCATGATGTCTTTCATGTTTCAATCTTTGAGGCGTTATCGATCAGATCCCTTACACGTCGTGCCAATAGCAGAAATTGAGGTGAGCCCGGACTTCTCGTTCGAGGAGGAGCCAGTACAAATCCTGGATCGAGATGTCAAAGTTCTACGTAGGAAGTCAGTGCCTTTGGTGAAGGTATTATGGCGGAATCATGGTACGGAGGAGGCCACATGGGAACCCGAGGATGTGATGGCAATACCGACTCTTGATCCGGGTAATTTCGAGGTCGAAATTCTTTTTAAGGGGTAGGCTGTAACACCACAATTAGGGGTTGTTTGTAATTCAATTAATTTCCCATGTGCTTAAAGAAATAAATAATATGACTTTATTTGGCATGTTTTGGGTCTAAAATAACCCAGAGCTAGGGCGACCTAGTATTAAAATTTCTTTTAAGTATCTAAAAGGAGGAGCTAGGTGAGATAGGGCCTAAATAAAGTTTTGGGCAAAATATGACAAAAGAATGGGCTTGGCACAATTGGCTTGGTGCGTTTAAGGGTTTGCAAGGGAGGTCTTGGGTTCGATTCTTGAGTTACAAGGGGGAAATATTTTTCTTTTGGGTTTTTGGCGTTAAAGTGAAGAGGGCTTTAAAAATTTCTGCAAGGTTTGAGCATGAAAGTCTAGGTGGTTGGAGTGGCTTAGGGCGCCACTTAAGAGTTTAGAAGTGGCAGGTCTCGGGTTCGAGACACAAGGGACGCAAGGAACATTTTATTTTGGGCTTTTTGCGTTAAAAGAAAAAGGGCCAAGAAGAAGGTCTTATAAATAAATGAAAGGGTTATTTGACATGAAAGTCTAATGGGAGAAGTGGCTAGGGGCGTTGGAAGAGAGGGCTGGGGCATGAGGTCACTGGTTCGAACCTAAGAAGCAGCATATGGATTTTATTTTTTCTCTTTGCTGCTGGCGTGAAGGAGAGTAAGTGTTGGCAGCATATTGGACTCTTAATTGATAAGAGATAAGGCTTACTTTTGCTCTTATTCGGCTGGAAGGGAGTGGCATTAGCAAGTTTGTTTTCATTTAAATTGTATGAAGAGAGGATAGGAGATTAAAGTAAGATAAACCTTGTATAAATTTTTGATAATTAAAGGCTGGAATTTATCACCAACAAGAGGGTGTTTGCCGAATATTAGACTCCTTAGGGGCTGTCCATATTTGATTTTGTTATAGCATAGAAGTGCCAAAAATTCCAGCAAATTCTTTTCTTCTTTCTCTCTTCATTGTGCTGCCGAATTCTCCCTTAACTCTTAGCCAAAATTGTTCAGAAATTTCCAGCATTGTTGTTTCTTCTTAGCCAAATACACCTTTTCTTCTTCTCAAATTCCAGCCCTCCATCTTGTGCTTAGGCCGAATCTCACATCCCCAACTAGGGTGCTGCCGAATTTCATGGTGTGGTAAGGGATAATCACTTCTTTTAGGTACAAAGTTATGGCCTATGATTCTTACTAATACGATTAAAGCGATTGTAGGGAAGCCATAGCCATTAAGGGAAGCTTTCGAGATTTATTCTCCTAAGGTAAGTAGTGGTAAGGATCTACTTTAATAGACTATATTTTTAGTGATCGAAAAGCCGAAGGCTATTAATATGAATGGTTGCCGATTGTAGGGAAGTGAAACAGATTTACATATCGTGAGGTGATTAGTGTTCAAAGGACGTGTAGGTAAGGTTTCGGGTTCGTGTGTAACCCTTTGATATAATTTTGGTTTGGCCGAATAGGCCTTTGATACTAACAAAGATGATTGGCCAAATATAGGGGCAAGATCTAGCGTTGGAGATCGGATCTTCAAGATCTAGGAATTTCGGTAGAAACAGGTGTGTAAGAACTCACTATACACTTTATTAATTTACATGACTTTATTGTTTGCCTTTAATCTTTTGGTTGTGATTAGCTTGTGGCATAATCATGGATTAAGTAAGTCCCCTAACTTGCGATTTTGATATATAATTTGCATGCCATCACATGATGATAAATGCTATGATACATGATATATGAAATTGATATATAAGCATGTGATGGTGGGATTGATGAGAGGAGGGGACGATTTATGGATATGTCGTCGGTGGTTTTGACCACAAGATGGGTTGGCCCCATCGATTTTTGTGACCTATGGTCATCAATGGTTTTGACCACACCGATTGATAATTTGCGACTAAGTCCCAATGGTTTGGTACCACCAGTGGTTTTGACCACACTTGATTATTTGTGACCTATGGTCATCAGTGGTTTTGACCACAAGATGGGTTGGCCCCATCAGATTATTTGTGACCTATGGTCATCAGTGGTTTTGACTACACCGATTGATAATTTGCGACTAAGTCCCAGTGGTTTGGTACCACCAGTGGTTTTGACCACACTTGATTATTGTGACCTATGGTCATCAGTGGTTTGACCACACGATGGGTTGGCCCCATCATTTAATTTGTGACTCTAAGTCATCAGTGGTTTTGACCACATGGGGTAGTTGAGAAGTATGGATGGTTAGGTTGGGTTGCATATTTGCATGTTAATTAATATCTTGTGTATGAGTGCTTTTCCAGGGTGGGGATTCTGATGAGTCTTGGTGACTCACCCTTTCCATAACATTTTGCAGATGAGTATATCGCGGAGATGGAGCAGGAGAAGACTCGAATGCCATGCTTGTCGTTGGATTTGCTTTTACTTTGCTTAAGTCAAAATTTATTTATTTTCTAAGTTTTATTTTGGGTTGTAATAAGGCCGCTTAATTATTGTTGGATGTTTACTTTATTGCTTTATTTTACTCATGTTATATTACAAATGGAATTTTATAAATTTTAATTGAACAGGTTAAAATCAACTTTTTCAACTAAGTAACTACTACGAGTTTTCAAGGAAGTTACCATCGGGTAACAAAATTTACCAAGTCACTAATAACTCAAAGCGATTTTAAATGCTACATGATCAAATGTTTTCAAAAGGGTTTCTCATTCAATTGTATTTATAAAAAGCCCAACTAAGTTTTCAAACCCGTTTCATACCTTAGCCAAATTTTACCAAGTTTTCACCAAACTTTCAAAATGACTCAAATTATTTTACTCCGTGACATACGAGATCCGGCCAGGACTCATGGGTGGGTTTGGGTGTTATGAGATGGTGTGGAGAATTACACACCTGATATCGTGAAATCCAATATTCTTAGTCGATATCCTTGTTATCCCGATCTACAACTTTGCTCAAAAAGTCGGAAAGATGTGAAAATAGGGCCTCTACTTGAAATCCCGAAAACGACTTGAGTGTTCTTGATCTTTGACTTAGAGATCTAAGCGTTGGGCTTCTCTTGGATCCGAAATGCCAGAAAATAAGAAAAACCCTTGATTAGTCACTAAATAGCCATTCTGCTTAGGGACTTTGAAAAGTGGAGAAATATTGGAAACTCAAAATCGACACATACCTATTGTTTTCTTGATTCGGCACAAGAGACTTTCTTGAAGAAAATTCGGCAACTTCGGAGGTGAGATCTAAGAATTTCGGTTTTAGAAGATTTAAGAATTGAAGAGATGGCTAAGAGATATTTGGCCAATGAATATTAAGGAGAAGAATAGAATAATAGAGATGTGATTTCGCTTTTAGGGATTAGAAGAAAATAACAATAGAGGTTAAAAGTTTGACCAACCAGAAATTTTAGAGAGGAAGAAAGGTGAAGAAAATGGTGGTTTTCGCTTTTGAGAGGAAGAAAATGAGAAAAGAAATTAAAAGAAAGACTTCCAAAATTTAAGACACCCCTCTTTATATAGAAACCGATTCCTCCTTTAGCAGAGATTGATTTTCACCAACACTACCACACATGATAGCTCCTATCCTTTTCCTTATCTTAATCTATTATCTCCTCAAAAATAGTATTTATCCGCTTATTATCCTTAAAGACTAAATCCTAAATAATAGCCTTTATCCGCTTATTATCCACATAGAATAAATATAATAAAATTTCCAAAAAAAATAGCCTTGTGCCGTCCACTTCCCTAATCCCTAATGCCAAATTTAACTAACTTAAATTAGAAGATTTGGGCTCCTTAAAACTTAAAATTTTGGGGCCCTAACACTTAAATTAACTCATTCCACATATTCACCCATTAAACACATAGGCCCAAAAATTTAGGATGTTGCATTTTGTCCCTTATAAAATTCATATTTAAGGTTTAGCCACTACAAGAAAAGCAGACTTTATATATATATATATATATATATATATATATATATTATAGTTTAAATTATTTAATTTCTTATATATATATATATATGAAAATTATAATTATAGTTTAAATTATTTAAGAGATAATAGATAATCTTGATATATATTAAAATTAAAAAATTGGTAACAGATGCATCAGAGAAAACAAAATTAATTAGTAAATTGAAAATGTTATTTAAATTTCCTAAAATATTGAAAGAATATATAACATTAAAAATTTATCTAAATAATTTAGGGTTTGAGGTTACAATCAAGGGTTTAGTTTAGTGGTTTGTATGGGCTGACTAGGGTTTCGAGTTTAGTATTTCAAGATTTAGTGTTTAGAATTTATGGTTTACGGTTAGTCTTAAGATTAGGGTTATGGCTTGAGTTTATGGGTTTATGGGTTTGTGGGTGTATGGTTTAAGGTTCACGAATTTAGGGTTTAGGGTTTATCGAATGAAGACAGAATATCAAATTAAATCAAATTTGATTTAATCATTATCGAATGGGTTTGTGTTTTGAGATTGCATTTTTTACTTACAAAATTTCAGCCCTTAACAAAATCTGATTGTGCATCTGTTTATCCCTAAACCTTAAACTCTAAACAATGTAAACCCTAAACTTTAAACCATAGATCTATATTCTAAACCTTAAATAATAACTATGAATACTCAATCATAAACCCCTAAACTACAAACACTAAACCATTAACCATTAAACCCCAAAAATATTAAACACTAAAAATCTAAACCTTGAAAATTTATTTCATAGGGATATATATTGATATATATATATATATATATAGATATTAATGTAAAATCTTATGTTTATAATAATTAGTGGAAGCACTTAATATTGATTAAAAGTTTATTATAATTAATTAGAAATTATAATAAATCATAAAATTTGATTTTCTTTGTAATAAATAAATTATATTAAATAAAAATTATAAAAATAATTACCTAATTAACTATTCTCTATTTTACTCACAAACTGATCAAAATTTAATTAAAGTTAGTGTTTGCGATTCTATCAATTTAATCTTAATTTTAAAAATTTAATAAATTTAACCTATAACTTTACACATTCATTAATTTAATCTTTATTCTTAAAAATAAAAATTTTAAAAACCTAAAAACTTTGAAAAATATATATATTTGAATGTTTAATTTTATAAAATATACACAAAATTAAAAATATTTATAAATAAATGAATGCCCATTTTCAATTTTCTAACATGAAATTTATATATTAAAAATAAATCTAATACATAAAAACAACACTAATAAGTTATATGAAAACTACTAACGACGCCGTTTTAAGCTACAAGTTTAGTGGCGTTTTCACGAAAACGCCGCAAAAGAGTATACAATACCGGCATTTTTTATAAACGCCGTAAAATTGTATTTAAGAGTGCAAAATGCTGCGTTTTTTTCGTGTTTGTAATGGCATTTTATTGAAAAACGCCGTAGAAGTTGTGTTTTACCGACATTTTATTAATTCTGAGATGTATCTATATCAAAATTTAGGTGTATACATATAATTAAATGTCATTTATATAAAAAATCTAAACAACTAATGCAGACCATACTTAAAAAAATAATGTTGATGTAGAAAGAAAGGAAAAAGAAATTCCTAAAAGAGTTGATAATGGTAATTAAATTTTTAAAATTTAATAATAAAAATTAAAAATTAAAAACTTAAAACTTAAAATTTTAATATTTAGTATTTTAGTTAAAAATTCAATACTCAAAATATAATAAGAATAAAAATTTTAAAAAATAATAATCTCTGTAAAAAATTAAATATTAAAAATAGAAAAATATATATTAAAAATGAAAAATAAAAGTTATACTGGCGTTTTATTAGAAACGCCGCAAAGTTTAACTAAGTTGACTATCTTATAATCCCGATTTTTATTTTCCCAAACCCTAAATTTTCTAACTCCTCAAAATTTCTCTCTATCGGTTTCCATAATCCCCAAACTAAAATCCCCCAAATCGGTTTTCCCCACCGATCTTTTAATTGTGCTCTACTAATTTGGTGCAGGAGTGGGAGGTCATTAATGATTTGAGGATTGACATGGCTAGGATGCATCAATGGATGAATAATATGCAGATGATGCTGGAGTTTACAATGGTGTGAACCCCTCAACTAGGCAATTGATTGATGCAGCTGCCGGTGGAACCCTGAATAACAAAACCCCTGAAGCTGCTTACAAGTTTATAGAGGAGATGTCACTGAATAACTATCAGTGGCAAGTCATGAGAACAAAGTCGACAAAATCTGCCAGTGTTTTAAACCTCGACGCAGTTACCATGCTATCAAACCAGGTAGAGCTTCTAAATAAAAAAGATTGATGGTTTGTGTGGTTCTTCGCAGGTACATCCAGTGATGCAGTGCGATACACATGGAGGAGGGACGAACAATACAGAATATCCACCTTACAATCCTAGCATAGAAAGCGGACAGATGAACTATATGGGTAATAACTCCAGACCTCAGAATAATCCCTATAGTAATACTTACAACCTAGGTTGGAGGAACCACCCAAACTTCTCATGGGCTGGTCAAGGAAATCAGAGACAGCAACCCCCTCCAAGCTTTCAACAGCAACCCTACCCACAGGAAAACAAGCCAAACCTTGAGGAGATGCTAACAAAATTCATCTCGATATCAGAAACCCATTTTTAGAACACCAAAATAGCACTCAAAAATCAGCAAGCGCCAATTCAAGGGCTCGAGAGCCAAATAGGTCAGCTTGCTAAGTTAATCTCAGAACGACCACAAGGTAGCTTGCCAAGCAACACTGAAACTAACCCAGAGGAGCAACTTCATGCTATTACTGTTCACGATAGTGAAGGGTTAGACAAACCAAAAACGAGGCAAGAAAACATGGTAAACAAAGGTAAGGTTGAGGAAAGCTATAGTAAACCAAAACTGGTAAGTACAGAATACAAACTTCCTGTGCCATATCCCAATGCGACGAAGAAAGACCGCACAGATGAACAATTTAGTAAATTCCTTAAACTTTTAAAGAAATTACATATTAACTTACCGTTTATTGAAGCTCTTTCACAGATGTCTAATTCAGTAAAATTCTTAAAAGAGCTTTTGGCAAACAAACGAAAGCTAGACGATGCGTCACATGTAGAGCTAAATGTAGTGTGCTCAGCAATTTTACAAAATAAACTACCTCGTAAATTAAAAGATCCAGGGAGTTTTACGATTCCTTACTTAATTGGTGGTTTATCTGTTAATAATGCTTTAGCTAATTTAGGGGCAAGTATCAATGTTATGCCTTATAAAATGTTTAAACTGTTAGGTCTTGGGAAACCCAAACAAACTAGGATGAGCATTCAATTGGCTGATAAAACCATTAGAATTCCTAGGGGTATAATTGAAGATGTTCTAGTAAAAATTGATAAATTCATATTCCTAGTAGACTTTGTTGTTTTAGACATGGATGAGGATAGTGATGTTCCTTTAATTTTAGGAAGATCCTTTTTAGCAACAACTAGGACCATTATCGATGTTGATACAGGGGAATTAATACTTCGTGTAGCTGATGACATGATTAAACTCCAAGCACATGATTCTATCATATTATCTAGTGATCAAGATGATACTAGTCCTGTTAATGTAAGTGTACTTAATGTTCAATCTTTTGTGTAGGAAATCTCTCAGAAAAAGATGACAGAGCCATGGTCTAGCTCTCATACTGAGGACAAAACTGTTCATGAGGAACGAAGGCTCCAAATCAAGGAACTAGATGAATGGCCAACATAGTTCAAGGAGAAACCATGAAAACACGATAAACCAAAGTGACTCCATGACAAGCTTAAGGATGGGACAAACCAATTTAAGATCGAGGATCAGGTATTGTTGGAAAAAATAGACCCTCGAATCACCACCTTAAACCTTAATACTGAACGGAGCGATCCCTTTCATGTTACTCAATGTCTTTTCATACGGAACAGTCGAGGTAACTAATCCTATGTTCGGTACTTTTAAGGTAAACACTACTCGAGTCAAACTGTATAATGATAATAGAACTGATAGCAGGAGAGAGGAGTATCAACTCCTCGAACCACCATGAGTAGGAAAATAAGAGGTAAGTCTAGCATAAGAATTTAAATGAGCGCTTCTCAAGAGGCAACCCGAGCACTAACCCCACTAACGTCCATATTTTCGATTTTTAGCATCTAACTAAAAACTAACCAAATTAATAGGCACAGGTTTCCCAACCCACACGGGCGTGGCCGTGGCCATGTGGACACCACGGGACAGGACATCAGCGTGGCAGAGAACGTGTAAAAACAGAACAAAATTTTCCAATACATGGGTTGCGATAAAATGCCACAGCCATGCTTATATGTCGTGGGCGGTACTGGGTAAATGACACGGGTGTGCGACACGCCCGTGCCTGTAGGCCATGGTTGATACTGATCAATCAACATGGGAGTGGAAACCTCTACACAGGTGTGGGAGAAATGAACGGAGCATCACACAGCCGTGCGATTCGGCCGTGCGACCTAACATGCCCAGGGTACACGGGCGTGGGCCACATCTCTATTTAACCCCCTTCTTCTGTTCACTTTCTTCCCTAAATCTCCTTCTCCCAAACCCTAGCCACTGCACCCCTTTCCAACCACCGCTCTCCTCCTCTATTTTCTTCCTTCCTCCATTCTTTCTCAACCGAAAAATCCCCTTTTTACCTTTTCTTTTCCCGTTGTCTTTCTTCATTCTTTTTCCTATCCCCTTTTTCCCTTATTCCTTCTTTATACTACCACCACACCAACCACCATCCTTGCCATTGTTGGACCAATATCCATTTTCCATTATCTATTTTTATTTTTTCTTTTATTTTCTTCTATTTTCTTCTTATTCTTCATGCCATTTAGATTTAGCTTCGAATACCATAAGTTCATGACGGCTGCTTCATTGATTCGTTTTCAAAAGGTTCGAGGTGTTGCCGGAGTATCCTCCCCCACGTTCACTTCTAACCAATTTTATCCTGTTTCTTTTCATTGACCCCATCCAAAATTCAGGAAGTTTCACTTCTCTCCCTATCTTATGATTTTCTTACTATATTATCATTATTTATCTTTGTACATTGAGGACAATGTACATCTTAAGTGTGCAGAGATTAATTATAGTATTATTAAAAATCCCTAAATTATGTCTTGTTCTTAAGTAAATTTTCTCATATTACTAATTAGAATGAAACTTCTATTGACTTATGATTTTCATTGATATGTTTTGGATTAAGTCATAGGTAATTGTGCATTGATGGTTTAAACTTTAAGACATTAGAGAATCAAGCATGATAAGTCTATTTTCATAATTAAAAATTTCTAGGTTGTTTTCCTAAATTTAAATATTACTTTAAAGTTTGAAATTTGCAAGGTTGACATCAAAAACCATAATTTTGTGAGATTTTGAGCCTTTAGAGCATACACTTTTCTTGCTCACTTTATTGATTATGAGTGTGTCAATATTGATTTGTTATTCTAGAACTTGCTTCAATTATACATGTCGAGACCACACCTTTGATTTGATATACTGAGATGATAAAGGCACCTAGGTTTTAACCCACTTATTTCATTAAAAGCCTACCTTTATAATTAATCCCTAGCGAACCCCTTTGATCCTAATCAATCGTTTCTTGATATACCACTAATATTAACCCGAGACCCAGTTATTTGATTTGTTATTCCCATTTTCTTGACTCCCCTTTGGTTGAGATTTGATTTGATCAATTGCCTAACTACATTCTTTATTTCAGTGGTTAAATTCATCTTATATCATGTTCTTATTCTTTAAAAAAAAAAAAAAAAGAAAAGAAAAGTTAAAAATATATTCATTATTAGTTCTTTTTTATTTGAGCTTAAGTAGCTAATTTTACATTTTGAGAAGCAAGCTCGTGTTTTTATTGATAAGTTTTCAATTATTGTAATTATTCAGTATTAGTTTATTTTTCTAGTTAGGTAAATTGTCAAATCAATCTCGATTTTTAACCTTTTTTCAGCCTTTATCCACACCTTTAACCCAAGCCCCATTACAACCCTTTTAAAGACCTTTTGGTTTGTGTATCTGATAAACCGTAAAAGTAACATATTTTAATCCCACATTTAGCATACTTTTGGATGATTTATTCCTTGATTTATGTAAAAAGGTGCTCTTAATCCTTTTTTTTTCATGTTTTATACTCAAGAAAGCACCTAGGGATGAAAAGAACGAGAAATGGGCTTAAAACGGGCCAAGTTGGGCCAAAATGGAAATCAACACGACCTGGACTTCAATTTACACGGCCATGCCTCAATCAACAGAACTGAAACACGGCCTAACCATGATTTACACGGCCGTGCCTAAATCAATGAGCAAAACACGGCTGAAGTCAATTTACAGGCGTGTGCCATAACCAATATTACAATCGTGGAAAAGAGGAATTTCACTTGGAAAAGGATACTTAAGGAGAAAGAAACACATTCCAAGAGCCTATATAAAGACCCTAAGTGTAACTTTGAAAGGCGGTCATTAAGCGATCGGTTAGGCCAAGAAGCCGAGCGAATGCAGATTCGTGGAATCACTCGAAGATAACCAGTTGATCCATCTCAAGAAGTGAATTCTACTCATGACGGCGGATCTCTCCTTTAATTCCTTAGGGGGTTTTAGGGATTTCTTATGTTTTGTTTTATCTTTTCTCTTGAGATGTTTTATTTTATCATTATGAACTAAACCCTTCAGATACCTGAAGGGGATGAAACCTAGATGAATCTTGTTATTGTTTTCTAAACTATATGATAAATACTTAGTTTGTTCTTAATTATGTGTGCTTAATGTAGCGACCTAAAATTTTAGTACAGTAGCTAATTGAGGAAATTATTAAAATTTGAAAGCAGAGTTTCAATTTTATTTAAAAAGGAGTCGCCACCGATCTTTTTTAGGTGTGATCGGACACCTAATAAATCCTATTTTAAAGAAAAATCATTTTTTGAATTTTCTTAAAAGCGGCGAGTTTAAATGCGCTTCAAAATTCGGAGAAAAAAATAGGGTTAGGAGTCGGTTCTGTGAGGAAGGTATTAGCACCCTCACGACGCCCAAAATTGGTATCTCGTTAAGCATGTTGTCTTAATTTTCAAAATACAAGTTCAATTTAATATTTAATCGTGATCCGATTGAGGCACGAGAAATTTTTTAAAAAAGCGAGAATTTTAAGACTAGAAATTTTTTTAAAACCGAAAATTTTTGAAAACACGAAAATTTTTTTTGAAACACTAATTTTTTGAAAACACAGATTTTTGAAAACACGAAATTTTTAAAACATGGAAATTTTGAAAACACGAAAATTTTTGAAACACGAGATTTTGAAAATCTGAAATTTTTAACATGATTTTTTTGAAAACACTAAAATTTTGAAATACAAAATTTTTATATAAGAGAATTTTTAAAACACGATAATTTTTGAAAGCGAAAATTTTGAAATACAAAATTTTTAAAACAATTTTTTTTGAAACTTGAGAAGTTTTGAAATAAAATTTTTTTGAAAACGAAAAAAGAAATTTAAACACGAAACTCATAAAATACGAAATTTTCGAAAACACGAAAAGTTTTGAAAACACGAAAATTTTGAAACATTAAAATTTTTGAGATTACGAAATTTTTTTTTAGATTTTTTATTTTTTTTAAAAGGGCGTATCGTATTTAACACGAACCGATGATATTCACCCAACATAGCGATGAGATCAACGACAAGTGTTAAACCGATTCGTTGCCTTATTTATTAAAATTAATATCATTAAAATAAAATAAAATACAATTGAAAAATAAAATGCTAAAAATATCAATAATATTAAAAGCGAGATGTCATAAAAATACACAAATTAAATTAAAAGTGGGTAAAAAATTATCGAAAAGCTTAAAATTACGGACTTGAAGAGCGGGATACACGACCTATTTTCTCTCTTTTTTCTTCTTTCTTTTTTTTCTTTGTTCTTTTTTTCCCTTTTTTTCCTTTTTTCTTTCTTCTTCTTTCTTGGGCTTCTTTGCCTTTGGGCTGGAGTCTTTCTTGGTGTGGGTCATCTGCGGATCGGGTCATGGTCGGGTCGGGTCGACCAGTGACTTTAATTTTTTTACTTTTACTTTTTCTTTTTCTTTCTTTTCTTTCCTTTTTTTCTTTCTTTTTCTTTTTTCTTTCTTTTTTTCTTTCTTCTTTCTTCTTCTTCTTCTTCCTTTTCTTCTTCTTCCTTCTTCTCCTAGCCCATGCCGTCGCCATGGTCGCCGTTTCCTCCACCAGTGTGGCTTTCTCTTCCTCTTCTCTTCTTCTTCTTCTTCTCTTTCTCCCTTTTCTCTTCTTTTCTTTCTCTTTCTTTCTTTTTCGTGGTTTTTTTAATGTTGGGGTTCATTTTTTGGGAAAAATCCCATTTTATAGTGTGTTTTTGGTGTAGCGGTGGCTAAGGGAAGGAGGCCATCCCTTAGGGTGGTGGTAGAAAAATCGGGGTGTGGCTTGAAATCCATGATTTTTGGAGATTTTCTGACAGAAGAATGAGCTGTAAATCTGATAGTAATTTTAAGAAAGATGAGGGGTAAAATGTAATTTTGAAAAGTTTTGGGGCCAAAATGTAATTTTAGGAAAGTTTAGGGGTTAAAATGTAAATTTTTAAAAATTTAAATTTTAAATTTTTAAATAAACCCATAATTAAGCGGGCAAAATTTAGTGCTTTAATCGCCCTCTTTGCTCATCATTTGTGAAAGCAGGATAGAGCAAAGACTTAAAAGCACTAAATTTTGTTCAATTGTCAATCCTTATTCTTTATTGAAAAATAGAAATCGAAAATAGCTTGGCATGCGACCGAGCTTAATTCACCTCTCGGATTATGAGTTGATCTTTGAAAAGCGAAATTGAAAATACCTCGTGTGGCACGAGGCTCAACTTACCTCTCGCAATATGAGTTGATTTTTGAAAAGCGAAATTGAAAATACCTCGGCGTGTGACCTAAGACTCAACTCACCTCTCGCAATATGAGTTGATTTTTTGAAAAGCGATGTAATATGAGTTGATTTTTTGAAAGCGAAATTGAAAAATACCTTGGCGTGTGACCGAGGCTCAACTCACCTCTCGCATTATGAGTTGGTTTTGAAAAGCAAATTGAAAATACCTCGGCGTGTGACTGAGGCTCAACTCACCTCTCGCATTATGAGTTGATCTTTCAAAAGCGAAATTGAAAATACCTCGGTGTGTGGCTGAGGCTCAACTTACCTCTCATAATATGAGTTGATTTTTTGAAAAGCGAAATTGAAAATACCTCGGCGTGTGACCCAAGACTCAACTCACCTCTACTTAATATGAGTTGATTTTTGAAAAGCGAAATTGAAAAATACCTTGGCGTGTGACCGAGGCTCAACTCACCTCTCGCATTATGAGTTGGTTTTGAAAAAGAAATTCAAAAATACCTCGGCGTGTGACACGAGGCTCAACTCACCTCTCGCATTATGAGTTGATTTTGAAAAAAGCAGATTGAAAAATACCTCGGCGTGTGACTGAGGCTCAACTCACCTCTGCATTATGAGTTGATTTAAAAAAAAGAAATTGAAAAATACCTCGGCGTGTGACCCGAGGCTCAACTCACCTCTCGCATTATGAGTTGATTTTTGAAAAACAGAAATTGAAATGTACCTCGGCGTGTGACTGAGGCTCAACTCACCTCTCGCATTATGAGTTGATTTTGAAAAAGCAGAGATTGAAAAATACCTCGGCGTGTGACTGAGGCTCAACTCACCTCTCGCATTATGAGTTGATTTTGAAAAACAGAAATTGAAAAGTACCTCAGCGTGTGACCTGAGGCTCAACTCACCTCTCGCATTATGAGTTGATTTTTGAAAAAACAGAGATTGAAAAATACCTCGGCGTGTGACCCGAGGCTCAACTCACCTCTTGCATTATGAGTTGATTTTTGAAAAACAGAAATTGAAAAATACCTCAGCGTGTGACCTGAGGCTCAACTCACCTCTCGCATTATGAGTTGATTTTGAAAAAGCGAAATTGAAAATACCTAGGTGTGTAACCGGGCTCAACTCACCTCTGCATAATATGAGTTGATTTTTGAAAAGCAGAAATTAAAAATACCTCGGCGTGTGACCGAGGCTCAACTCACCTCTCATAATATGAGTTGATTTTGAAAAACAAAATTGAAAAATACCTCGTGTGACTGAGGCTCAACTCACCTCTCATAATATGAGTTGATTTTTTTTGAAAAGCGAAATTAAAAATACCTCAGCGTGTGACCCGAGGCTCAACTCACCTCTCACAATATGAGTTGATTTTTTGAAAAACAGAAATTGAAAAATACCTCGGCGTGTGACCCGAGGCTCAACTCACCTCTTGCAATATGAGTTGATTTTTTAAAAAAGAAATTGAAAAATACCTCGGCGTGTGACCGAGGCTCAACTCACCTCTCATAATATGAGTTGATTTTTTAAAAAGCAGAAATTGAAAATACCTCGGCGTGTGACCGAGGCTCAACTCACCTCTCGCAATATGAGTTGATTTTGAAAAGCGAAAATTGAAAAATACATCGTGAGACACGAGGCTCAACTCACCTCTCATAATATGAGTTGATTTTTTGAAAAGCGAAAATTGAAAAATACCTCGGCGTGTGGTGAGGCTCAACTCACCTCTCTTAATATGAGTTGATTTTTGAAAAAGAATGAAAAATACCTCGGCGTGTGACCCGAGGCTCAACTCACCTTTAAACTTATGAGTTGATTTTGAAAACAAAATTGAAAAATACCTCGTGTGTGACCTAAGGCTCAACTCACCTATCGCAATATGAGTTGATTTTTTTTTAAAAGCAAATTGAAAAATACCCAGTGTGTGACTGAGGCTCAACTCACCTCTCGCTTAATATGAGTTGATTTTTGAAAAAGAAATGAAATAATATTAAAAAGTATCGAATTTCAAAACATATCATCCGGTGGAACTCGAATGTCTTCCTTGTCCTTGGTTGATGCATTATCATCAAAACCTTTTGCTTTCTTTGGAATACTGTATATGTCATGCATGATGTTATCATGATATGCACATGTTTGGCCTTAAATGCTTTTATGCCTACATGATTATGCCATCGCCTTGGGCTTGTTTGCCATATATCTCTTTTAATTCGACTCTCATGATGTTGCATTCATTGCTTGATTCTTGACTTCCCTTCGGGTTTTGTACCCATCCTCGAGTGTCTGCGTTTTCGTGTATCACCCTTTTCCCTTGTTGAACTTTGTCCTTGCTTTGAGGCTCTTGAACTTACCAAATTCTCATCAAGGGTAATACTCAACATTCCTTTTGTTTAGAGTATGTCATTTCACTATTTATCATTTAGACAAACCACCGTGAGATGCATGAAAATAAGAAAGTAGGTCGAAAGAAATACCTCACATTCATATTTATTTCAAAAGCAATAAGCAAAGAAAATTGACAAGGAAAAGCTCAATAAAGAAGACATTATAAAGAAAGGAAAGCAGATTCAATTGACACAAATGCTCTAGATATTCAGCATGAACTTCTCCACATTTCTTCATCCTGGATCTCTTGAGCACGGCTTCTTGTGTAGAAGATTTGAGCTTTCGAGGCGCTTCAAATATTGTAATCTCGCCACATGACTCCCGTTCAAATCGTCTTGCTCATACCATCAGAACCTCCTTCATTAGGGCGCCTTTCGAGTTTTCATCCTAATTTTTTTTGTTTATCAAGGCGCCTTTCGAGTTTTCATCTTGATCTTTTTCTTCTTTTCCTTTTTTTTTTATCAAGGCGCCCTTTTTGGGTTTTCATCTTGATCTTTCTTTTTCTTTTTTTTATCAAGGCGCCTTTTCGAGTTTTCATCTTGATCTCTTTTTTTTAGGCATAGTACTTTTCACGACATCGAGTTCCTTTGGATTAGGTAACTCCTTCCCATCCATCTCGGTGAAATTAAAGCTCCACGAGAAAGCCTTCTTTCTGACGTCGGCCCTTCCCAATTTGGTGCCCATTTTCCTCAAAAGTCTTTTGTATTGGGAGAATCTTTCTCGATCTGAGCTCCCCTCGTGGAATTCTCTTGGCGCACCTTCTTGTCATGAGTAGTGATCATTCTCTTACGGTACATCATCCCATGATGATTGCCTTCAAGCATTTTCTTCAATAAGATTTAGCTGGTCATATCGAGCTTGAACCCATTCTGATTCTTCTAGTTTCGACTCCATTAAGACTCGTGAGAGGGATCTCAACTTCAATGGGCGACCTGACTTCCATTCCATAGACCGAGAGAAAGGAGTTGCTCCGTAGATGTCCGCACGGATGTGCGATATGCATCAAAGTGAATGGTAGCTTCGTGCCAATCTTTATATGTCTCGGTCATTTTCCCAATAATCCTCTTAATATTTTTGTTAGCCGCTTCTCTTTGCTCCGTTCATCTTTGGGCGATAGGGTGAGGAATTATGATGCTTTATTTGAAATTGCTCGCACACTTCTTTCATCATCTTGTTGTTCGGGTTTAAAGCGTTATCGAAATTATTCTCTCGAGCAAACCGTATCGACATATGATTTCTTTTTTAAGAACACACAAGCTGTAGTCTTTGTCACATTAGCAAAGCAAGCGGCTTCTACCTATTTTGTGAAGTAATCTATAACCACAAAATGAGCCGGTGACCATTAGAAGCTTTTGGAGAAATTGGCCTATAACATCCATGCCCCACATAGAAAAAGGCCACGGAGAAGTCATGACATGAAGGGTGAAGGGCTCATGAATTTTATCAAGTAAATTTAACATTTGTGGCACTTTAATGCGTAACTAATGTAGTCATTTTCCATCGTCGACCGATAATAATCGAGTCTCATAATCGCCTAGCCATAGTGAAACCATTGGCGTCGTCCCTAAATTCCTTCATGGACATCTTCAAGTATTTTCTAGCTTCAGCGACATCCACGCATCTCAAGAGCACTTGATCTTTTCCTCTTTTATGCAGGATGTCCCCATCAAGAACAAATCCTACCGCCATTCTTCCGATTGTTCTTTTGTCATTTTCATTTGCTTGTTCGGGATACCTTTGATTCTTGACATATTCTAAGATATCATGGAACCATGGCAATCCATCATCTCTTTTCAATGCTACAATAATGTCGGGGACCTCATATATGCTCATTTGAGAGGCATTATTTCGTTTCTCTGTTTGCTTTGAACATTGAAGCGTGGGTGGCCAAGGCATCACCAATTGGTTTTCTTCTTGTGGGAAGTAGTTAAAGTCACCTCTTTGAATTCTTTGACCAGCTCAGCCATGAGATCGCGATATTTGACCAATTTCAAATCTCTCACTTCCCAATCTCCACGGTTTGGTAAATCACCAACGCTGAGTCCCCGCACACTTCTAAGATTTTGATGTTTCGTTCAATAGTGCACGAAGGCCCATGATGCAAGCCTCATATTACGCTACATTATTGGTGCAGAAGAAATTTAATCTAGCGGTGAGTGGATAATGGTTCCTTACGGTGACACTAAGATTGCTCCAATCCCATGCCCCAATGCATTCGATGCACCATCAAAGCTCATCTTCCATGATTTCTCTTTTGACGACTCACACTCTTTTACGCAATGCACGTCAAATCCTTGTGCGGAAAATCAAATCTCAAAGGCTCATATTCCTCCGTGGTTCGAGTTGCTAAGAAATCAGCTATCGCGCTCCCTTTATCGACTTTTGACTCACATATACAATGTCATACTCGATAGCGAGGATCCGCCATCGTGCCATTCTTCCACGAAAGTGCGGTGATTCCATCATGTATTTTATTGTGTCCACTTTGAAATTAACCACGTCGTATGATACAACATATATTATGCGAGCCTTGAATGCGCGGACCAAAGCACAATGAAATTTTTCAATTGTGGGTACTTTACTTTATACTCTGTAAACTTCTTCTTGAGATAGTAGATCGCCTTTCTCTTTCCTCGACTCATCATATTGCCCGATCGCAACCCATTGAATTTTCGAACAGTTAGATACAATATTAATAGTCTTAGGAAGTTGGCGGTACTAGCGGGAGGTTAGACAAATCTTGTTTTATCTTGTCAAAAGCCACTTGGCACTCATCGTTCAACTCTCCGGATTATGTTTTGAAGGAGTGAAAAATTGGGTCCTGCTTGGTTGGTAAGTTGAGCAATGAATCGAGCGATCTGATTCAACCCCTAAAAATCCTCGACTTCTTTTTGTGTGCGGAGGTGGTAATTCTTGTATGGCTTTTATCTTATCGGATCAACCTCAATACCTCTCTCACTAACAATAAAGCCGAGTAATTTTCGAGGTAGCCTGAGCGTACACTTGCATTTGGATTAAGCAATTTGGAACTTTATTAGTCTTTCAAACAATTTCTTGAGGTTCCCAATATGCTCTCTTTCCCCGAGATTTGGCAATCATATCATCAACATAAACTTCTATCTCTTTGTGTATCATGTCATGGAATAGTATCACCATTGCCTACGATATGTTGCCTCGGCATTCTTTAATCGAAGCAGCATCACCTTGTAGTAAAATGTTCCTACATCGTTATGAAGGTAGTTTTCTCCATATCCTCGGGAGCCATCTTTATCGATTATAACCCAAAATCCATCCATGAAAGAAAACAATGAATGTTTTGTTGTGTTATCCACTGGCGATCGATGTGTGGCAAGGAAAATTATCTTTAGAACTTGCTCGATTTAGATCGCGATAATCCCGCACATTCGTACCTTCTTAGTCTTTCTTGATCTTTGGGACTATATTAGCTACCCATTACAGGTATTTGGAGACTTGTAGGAAGCTTGACATCAAATTATTTGGTCTCATTCATCTCAAACACATTGAATAGGTTTGCATTCGGTTTCGGTGGGAGTCTATGGACCACTACATCCTCGTTCAACCTGGCATGTCTTGATACGACCGCAAATACATCTTTATACTCACGAAGCAAGCGATCAAATCATGTTTGGTGTTATCTAAAATGGAGGTCCCAATCTTCACTTCTTGCCTCTTTCTTCATTTCCCAAGTTCAACATCTCAACATGATTCTTGATGGGGTATGATCTGTTTATCTTCTTGTTCTATCATTCTTTGTAAGTCGAGAGGCGAGACATAATCTTGACATTTTCCTCGACTTGAATTCTCCTAAACAAATAGTTTTCCAAATCGATTTCAAGACTTGTAGGATTGCTCATGTCGCTAATATCGAGCACACGATAGGTGAATGGAAAAGAAAACTATAGAGGAGTATCAAGGTATTGGAACCAACAAACATAATGTTATGGCATGATATGAGGTATATGTAAGGATAGGCTGTGAGAAGAAGGAATAATTATGAAGTTAACAAGAATAAAAAGGCTATGACGAAATGCATCTCCATTAATGTTCATTTAAATGATAAAGAGCAAACATAAGCTCTTACAAAAGAATCCCACTATTACTTAGGGGCAACAAAAAAGAGAGTTAACATTGAGCATTACTCGGAAGGACTTAGAAACTACAAGAAGATCCACAACAGTCCAATTATTCAAAATGAATCCAGGAGGACAATGGCGTATCATTGAAACATCTTCAATTGCATCATCTCCTTTGTCAATAACATTTATCTTGGCGTTACGAAGACCCCTTTCAATCCATAACATCGTGCTTTGTGGATTATCTGCACAGGTACATCATTCCTGCGAGATGTAAATGTTTTTGACAAAGGAGGATCTGTTGTGGGCTCCCATTCAATTCCGACCTAAGGCTCCTGCAAACCTCATTTTTTGATCTTTCTGAAACTGTAGATTGTATAGTTTTAGCCTCAGCGAATGATTAGGGTGATATGCATATGCAATGAATGGATGAATGAATAAATGAAAAATGCATGTTAATCATGAATAAATATGCAAGAATTTGGTGTTGATTTCAAGATAGCCCCATACTTAGGCATTTCTTCAATCAAAAGAGTCCATTACAAGACGTTTTGCCCTTTCTGATTTAATAGTTACACAAATTTCTTAGCCACATCGCCTTGTTTCTTTACTCGTTCTAGGAATTCTGACATGCTTGATCCTTGTCTCGGAGGAATTAGTAGCGAGATCTTACGCTTCATCGATAATTGCACAATTTGCCTAGCGCTTGCAATTTCATTAATTAAACCGCCAAGATACATATCTTTTTCTTGGAGAGCTCTTTCGTGAAGCACGAATGTCTACATCATCTTGGCCATTCTTTTCTTCTAGGGCTTTTAGGAGAGTATCCAAGTGTTCTTGATGAGCTTCTGGTATTTTCTAAATCTTGTATTTTTTCTTAGCTCTTGGCGCTCGGTGACTAGTCATTAATTCTGCAGACGTAGTTTCGTACTCAACATTCTTCTTCCTTAACTCTATCATAGCACGCAGCTTTTTTCCCTCTTCCTTCTTTGCTTTCCTCTCGAATTCCATCCCACCTTTGATGTTGCTTAATTCTTCTTTCCATTCCGTCGATGATTTGCCCAGCTCGCTATTCTTTATGGTGCCTCTTAATTTCTTATTTTCCAAATGAAGATCCTTTAAGTCATTTCTCATGATCTCAACTTCTCTCTGGACTTTCTCGTTTCTGGATTTTTCAATTTGAACATCTATCTTCAGCTGGTAATTTTCCTTTTGAAGAGAACTAATATCCCGTAACAGACTGGCCTTTTCACGTTCAAATTCATGTCTTGCTATTTCCAGTTCAGACGGTATTTTTTCTGAGAAAAGATTCTGAAAAATATAATCCGTTGGTGAGGTTTATTGACTATTCACTCGTCTTTGTCTCCATATTTCATAATCTTGGTGATAGTATCAGCATCTGAGCTAACTCCATTAGGTAGATTTCCTTCCAAGACTTTGCGATATCTGATTTTTTCATGTAACCTTCACTGTAAAAGCAAACTCGGATCGTGCTAATCCTCCGGTAGTTGGTATGAGCGTCGTGAAACAAGCTGCCTTTGAACCATTAACGGTGCATATCCAACTCCTCCCATAACTTGAGTAAAAGTACCCAATCTTGGCTTTCGCATTTGTATAGCGAGGCGAAGGACGGATCCATGGTGCTCTCCAAGTTATATCTTGACACGGAGGTTAAAGCGAAACCAGTCTTTGTTCGGTGACATTCTTGACCAATCTTTCTCAAGGTAAGCTTCCAATGGGCGAGTGTTTTCGAAAACATGTGGAAGGTGTGCGCTCCACTTTCGAAGTGGCTCGAAATCCAAACATTAAGTAGTTGCACATCCAGATAAAACGTCCTTCCCTTTTCTTCTACAACAATTTAGAGATCTAAAGTCTCGGCTAAGATAGTTGGGACGAGGTTGATTCCTTGCCTCAACTTTTCAAAGAAATCCACTACCGCAACTTCTATGTGCCCAAGAACTTTTGGGAAGATAATTAATCCGTAAATGGCTAAAGCAAACAGATCCACTCTCTTCATAATATCTGGATGGTTTTGAACTAAATCTCACAGAGAAAACCATGGAATACAACTGACTTCGTTCTTTTTCTTTATCATTTTTTCAGCCCATGTATCGGCTATTCTGTCAACTTCATTAGCTTTTTCTTGAAAGCCATTGGTTTGGGCTCTTTCACATATATCTTCTTGAATTGTGCATTGTTAACGCGAAGCAAGGCGGCATACTCTTCTATGGTGAGTCATATCTTCTTGGTTGAAAGTAAAACATTGATAAAATTTGGGTCCCGAATTGAACCATGGCTTGAATCAAGCTGTTCGTCTCGTTGCGATGATTAAGTGAGCTATATCCCCATACTTTTCGGTGAAGATGCCCCTAGTGTACGAGTCCCTTTGTTTCGAGATCCAAGTCAAGTCTTGAGGTTATTCAAGCGAACATTCATGGTCACATGCTCGGGAAGGTTAGAAATACATCCTTCCTTTAAAAGCATCTCCTTTTGCTTTACGGGTTTTCAAAGACAGGTCTCGAACCACTGGCGTTTTCTCGGTTACTTGTGTAATTGACTCCTCCATCAAAAACCTGTTTTTGGCAACAGATCTCTAATCAACACCTTCCTAACAAGATGCCTATGATGCATGATGAAAAATAAAAATGAAGACAAATAACATTGGTTAGTAATTACAACAAATATAAGCGGAGAAAAACTATGGAAAATCTAACAAATTAAGATATTTAATTTTGCATTTTGGTGAAATGACCTACTTTTTTTTAACCCCATCATATTTACAAAATAAACTTACCCCACATGCTCATCGGATAATCTACCCTCTCTAAATTATTAAACGGACCCAATTTGCTTGCATAAAAGTGTAAATGTAAAAGAAATAAAAAGGTAAGCGTTTCTCCCATGTACTTATTTTGGTAACTATTAGCAGACGGAGGTTCGGCATGGCTCTGTCGGGTGGCTCATACGGTTCACTATATGCAGTTTCGGTTCTAAAAGGTACTCGAATTGTCGTCTTGTAGCCTACTAAGGCTAGTCACTGAGCCTCAGGTTATCGCCCATCATAGGCTCATGAGCTCAATTCGAGGATTACATTTACTTATGCCTATCGGAGGGCGAGTTAACTCACAAAGCATAAGTCATATGTAACCGAAAGTATTCACTAGCTTGTGCGGAGGACGAGTTAACTCACGAAGGCATAGCGTTTACTTCCACTTAAGCGGACGGAGCAGGGTAAAGAGCTCATGTTATGCAAAAATGTAAGTGCTGGCGTGTGGGAGAAACTCACAAACCTTTTCGTTTTTATTTTAAAACTAAAAACTAAAAGCGGTAAAAACTTATGGTGAAAAACAAAAGATAAAACAAGTTAGAAAAATATTTACAACATGATGCAAGCATGACTTTTCAAAAAACGAAATTTAAGGATCACGACTAAGTATTAATTTAAACAAGAGTTTTGAAAATTTTGAGAACAGCGTTTAATTCAGGACTCGACTCTCAAAATAAATCCCAGTGGAGTTGCCGGTATGGCGACCTAAAATTTTAATACAGGCGCTAATTGAGGAAATTATTAAAATTTGAAAGCAGAGTTTCAATTTTATTTAAAAAGAGTCGCCATAGATCCTTTTTTAGGTGTGATCGGGCACCTAATAAATCCTCTTTTAAAGAAAAATCATTTTTTGAATTTTCTTAAAAAGGCCGGTTTAAGTCTGCTTTAAAATTCGGAGAAAAAATAGGGTTAGGAGTTGATTCTGTGAGGAAGGTATTAGCACCCTCGACGCCCAAAATTGGTATCTCGTTAAGCGCGTGTTGTCTTAATTTTCAAAAATATAAGTTTAATTTAATATTTAATCGTGATCCGATTGAGGCATGAGAATTTTTAAAAAAAATGAGAATTTTAAGACTAGAAATTTTTTAAAACCCAGAATTTTTGAAAAACGAAAATTTTTTTGAAACACAATTTTTTGAAAACACGAAATTTTGAAAACACGAAATTTTTAAAACATGAAAATTTTGAAAACACGAAAATTTTTGAAACACGAGATTTTGAAAATCTGAAATTTTTAACATGAATTTTTTTGAAAACACAAATTTTGAAATACAAAATTTTTAATATCGAGAATTTTAAAACACGATAATTTTTAAAAGCGAAAATTTTGAAATACAAAATTTTTAAAACAATTTTTTTGAAACTTGAGAAGTTTTGAAATAAAATTTTTTGAAAAACAAAAAAAAGAAATTTAAACACGAAACTCTTAAAATCGAGAATTTTCTAAAAACACGAAAAGTTTTGAAAACACGAAAATTTTGAAACATTAAAATTTTGAGATTACGAAATTTTTTTTAGATTTTGATTTTTTTTTAAAGGCGTGTCGTATTTAACACGAGCAGATGATATTCACCCAACATAGCGATGAGATCAACGACAAGTGTTAAACCGATTCATTGCCTTATTTATTAAAATTAATATCATTAAAATAAAATAAAATACAATTGAAAATAAAATGCTAAAAAATCAATAATATTAAGCGAGATGTCATAAAAAATACACAAATTAAATTAAAAGTGGGTAAAAATTACGAAAAGCTCAAAATTACGGGCTTGAAGAGCGGGATACACAACCTATTTTTCTCACTTTTTTCTTCGTTCTTTTTTCTTTTTCTTTTTCCTTTCCTTTTTTTCCTTTTTTCTTCTCTTTTTCTTCTTCTTTCTTGGGCTCTTGCCTTTGGGCACAGGTCTTCTTGGTGTGGGTCATCTTGGTCGGGTCGGGTCGACCAGTAGCTTTAATTTTTTACTTTTTCTTTTTCTTTTTCTTTCTTTTCTTTCCTTTTTTCTTTCTTTTTCTTTTTTCTTTCTTTTTCTCTCTTCTTTCTTCTTCTCTTCTTCTTCCTTTTCTTCTTCTTCCTTCTTCTCCTATTTTGTCACCGCACCGCCATGGTCGCTATTTCCTCCAGTGTGTGACGCTTTCTCTTCTCTTCTCTTCTTCTTCTTCTCTCTTCTCTTTTCTCCATTTTCTCTTCTTTTTCTTTCTCTTTTTCTTTCTTTTTCGTGGTTTTTTTGAATGTTAGGGGTTCATTTTTTTGGGGAAAAATCCCATTTTATAGTGTGTTTTTGCGGGTAGTAGGTGGCTAGGGGAAGGAGGCCATCCCTTAATTTGGTGGTGGGAAAATCGAGAGGTGGGTCTTGTGAAATCCATGGGATTTTGGAGATTTTCGTGAAGGATTGAACTATAAATCTGATAAAATTGTTGGGGTCGAAGTGTAATTTTAAGAAAGATGAGGGGTGAAAATGTAATTTTGAAAAGTTTTGGGGCCAAAATATAATTTTAGGAAAGTTTAGGGGTTAAAATGTAAATTTTTTAAAAAAATTTAAATTTTAAATTTTTTAAATAAACCCATAATTAAGTGGGACAAAATTTAGTGCTTACACTTAATTCTTGTGTTAATATTTCCGGGATATTGATTCAAGTTGAATGTGCTTAGGTGGTGGAGCAAAAGTCCCTGCTTAATAGTAGATCTACCATAATTAAGCGGAGTTGATCGCACGCCTAGAGATAGGGTGACGAGATTTTGCCGAATTAGGGTGAAACCTAATATAGGAGTCCATAGATCGAGTTAATGCGATTCTAGGGGTTTTAATTAGAAAGCGATTTCAATTAATCAACCTAGGATTAGACGTTATTCGCCTCGAGAGAGGGTTTAATATAAATTAGGGAGTCTTACAGATCAAGCTAAATGAATAAATCGTTTGGTTCAGTGTTAGATAACAAGTGAAGTCTAGGTGGATTCCTTCTAGGGTATCGTCGTAATCAACTGAGTTTTTCTAAAAGTTATTTCTTCAATTTGTTCTTTTTGTCTTTGAGTCTTAGTTTATTAATTAGTTTTTAGTTTAATCAATCAATCACTTCATATCTAGGCTAAATAATAGAAAGAAAGTGAGTATTAGTACTTTTACTTCCCTTGGGCTTGACAATCCGGTCTTGCCTAAACTATACTACTGTTCGATAGGTGCACTTTCCTTAAGTCGTTGTCAGAGTTAGTTTCCAGGTTCGATCATTCTCTATTATAAATTTTAAAACTCGACAATTTTAGACGATCAAGTTTTTGGCGCCGTTGCCGGGGAATTAAAATATTAAGAAAACTCTATTTTTATTACTTTAGCCATTATTTTTTTTATTTTTCACAATTTATTTTATTTTATTGTTTTTGCTAATTTTATTTCTTTCTTTTCCTAGTAGGTACCTCTAGTTTATGACTAGAAGGAACCCGACAGAACCTCTAATATACGATAGTGATATCGAAGCTATCGCTCGTAGGAATTGCAGAGAAATCAGGCAAGCCTTAAATTACCAAGAAGGCGAATCCAATCCTACTGAAGCGATGGATGAAAATAATCCACCACGAGATGTGGCAGAGAACAATGATCTGTGTACTATTTATGATTATGCTAAACCTTATCGAACAGGAGCAAAATCAAGTATTGTTAGGCCTGCTATAGCTGCTAATAATTTTGAATTAAAGCCTAACACTATACAAAATTCAACAATTTGTTCAATTTGATGGTTTGTAGGACGAAGACCCGAATACTCATATAGCTAATTTTTTAGAGTTTTGTGATACCTTCAAAATAAATGGCGTTCCTGACAATGCCATACTGCTTTGGTTATTTCCCTTTTCATTAAGGAATAAAGCTAAACAATGGTTAAACTCGTTACCACGAGGGTCAATAACCACATGGGATCAAATGACTGAGAAATTTTTATTAAAATATTTCCCACCATCCAAAATGGCCAAATTACGGAATGATATTTCTTCTTTTGTGCAGATGGATTTAGAGACATTATCGATGCATAGGAGAGATACAAGGATCTCTTGAGGAGATGTCCACACCACGGATTACCTTTGTGGCTACAAGTCTAAACTTTTTACAATGGTGTAAATCCCTCAACGAGACAACTAATAGATTCAGCCACCGGTGGAACTCTGAATAACAAAATTCTGAAGCAACCTACGAATTCATTGAAGAGATATCGCTTAACAACTATCAGTGACAAGTTACAAGGACAAAACCAACAAAATCAGCCAGAGTTTTCAACCTCGACGCAGTAACCATGCTATCAAAACAGGTAGAGATGATGAATAAAAAGCTTGATAGTTTGTGTTCTTCGTAGGTACATCCAGTAATGCAATGCGATGCAAGTGGAACTGTGGCAAATCCTGAGTACCCACCCTACCAACCAGGCATAGAAAGTGAACAGATGAACTATATAGGTAATAATTTCAGATCTAGTAATAATCCTTATAGTAATACCTATAATCCAGGTTAGAGGAACCACCCAAATTTTTCGTGCGGAGGTCAAGGAAACCAAGGAAATCAAAGACAACAACCTCCCCCAAATTTCCAAAATTAGCCCTATCCACAGGAAAAGAAACCTAACCTCGAAGAGATGTTGACAAAATTCATGGCAGCCACAGAAAATCGTCTCCAAGACACTAAGGCAACACTTAAAAACCAACGAACATTGATGGAAGGGATCAAGAACCAAGTTGGGGAACTTACTAAGTCAGTCGGGGAAGTTACAAAGTCAGTTGGACAACTTACAAAGTTAATGTCGAGCATTGCAAGGCGTCTACCAAGCAACAAGAGATTAACCCAAAGGAGCAAATCCAAGCCATAACAGCTTAGGAAAATGTAGAGTTAGATGAACCCAATTCAAGTCAAGAAAGTGAGGTAGAAGAAGGTAAAATTGAGGTGACACAAGAAAAACCAAAATCGGTAATTAAAGATTACCAACCTTGCATACCTTATCCCAAAGCGTTGGAGAGAGACGATACAAAGGAACAGTTCGGTAAGTTTCTTAAACTTTTGAAAAACATTATATATTAACTTACCACTTCTTGAAGCTCTGTCACAGATGCCAGATTTGAGAAAATTTTTAAAACAACTCTTGACGAACAAGCGTAAGTTAGATGAGGAACCACATGTGAAACTGAACACAATATGCTCAGCAATGTTGCAAAATAAACTACCATGAAAGCTAAAAGATCCAGGGAGTTTTACAATTCCATGTTTAATTGGTAGACTAACTGTTGATAATGCATTAGCTGAGTATAAAATTGGCTAGGTCTAGGTCTAGGGAAACCCAAACAAACTAGGATGAGTATACAATTGGCTGATAAAACTGTTAGAATTACTAGAGGTATTATCGAAGATGTTCTTGTAAAAATTGATAAATTTATTTTCCCAATAGATTTTGTTGTCTTAGACATGGATGAGGACAATTTGATCCCTTTAATTTTATGAAGACCTTTTTTAGCAACTGCCAAAACTAAAATTGATGTTGGTGCAAGAGAACTTATACTCAGTGTAGGTGATGAATCGATCAGATTACAAGCTCTTGACTCGGCCAGGACATCGAATGATGAAGGTGAGAAAGTAAATTTAGCTGATAACAATTCTATTCAATTTTAACCACAAGAAAAAGCATAAAGCTACAAACCAGAGCTGGATCATAAACCTCGTCCCAACAAAGAAGAAATATATGAGGAATGAAACTTTGATTTCTACAAACTAAGGGAGTGGAAGACCCACTTTAAAGAAGAACCAGAACCACACGAAGTAAAACCAAAGGAGCCCCTAGAAGAACTCGTAGGGACATCGAATCACTTCAAAATAGGAGATCCGGTAAGGTTAGATAAAGTAGATCCTCACATCACCACACCAAACCCAAATTCAAAAGTAGACATCCCTCTCGAGATAAGAAATATCTTCCCATACGGAACAATCGAGGTAAGTAATCTTATATTCGGCACTCTTAAGGTAAATGCACCTCGACTTAAAATTTATCATGAAAATAAAACTAATAGCATGAGGGAAGATGTTCAAACCTTCAAACCACCATGATTATACAAACGAAGGGAAAGTCTATCTTAAGACTTTAAACAAGCGCTTCTTGGGAGGCAACTCGAGAACTAACACTATCTCTTTATTTCTATTTTTGGTTATTTCTTTTCTATTTTTATTTTTCTCCTTCTAGAATTTTAATGAATCAAAAGTGCAGATTCCCAGACCACACGGCCTAGCACACGGCCGTGGCTGTGGCCGTATGGGTACTCCGAATCACCGTACTGATATGACAGGGATGGTACGAGTCAAAACGAATCAATTTTTCAAAGTCACAGACCCAACCACCGTGCCACGATCGTGCGATGCGGCCGTGGCCGACACTAAGAGTTCATACACGGCCGTGGAAAACTACACATGAGCGTGGGCAAAATGATATGCCCCACACCACGGCCTTGTCATATGGCCGTGGATGACACTGACTTGCCAAATACATGCTGGACACGCCCGTGCTACCCAACCGTGCCAACATATTGACTTTTCACCAACGGGCGTGGCTTACTGAAAAACGGGCATGGAGAATCAACACACCTAGACACATGGACGTGCGAGGCGGCCGTGTGAAATGACACGCCCTCGGGCCACAGCCGTGGGAACGTACCAGAATTGAGCCCCTATTTAAACACCAACCCTACCCTCCCCATTCTTCTACTTTCCACCTCTCTTCTCCCTTCCCACTACCAGATTTTCTCCTCTTCTTACTAATTCTCTAGACCCTTTAGCTATATCATGTCAAAGAAGCATAAGAGGCCAACCACAATCTCCTCAAAAGAGACCGATTCACATGAGTTCATGCCAGCAACTTCAGCTACTCAACAAACCAAAGGTCTTCGAAACCTTTTGGGTTCTATTTTTCTTTTCTCATCTCCTTTATTTTCCTTATCTGTACTTCTTTTTGCTTAAATTAGTTTATTTTATTCTAGTTTCTTAGTGTCAGGTTCATCAGGCTGCTAAAGAATCACACCGAAACCATGACCACAACCCATCCGCAGCCTTAAAATTCACACCCACTTCGCGAACCATCTATCAATAAGGACTCCTTAGTCCATTAATCTTTTCTTTTAATTTCATTTTTCTTCGTAGTCTCCTTCTCTTTATTTTTCTTGTCCTTAATTATATTATTAGTATATTTTTAATATTTCTTTAGATTTCCTGGCTATATCTTTACAGGCTCCCCAATTTCTTCATCTAGTATAAAGATTGTCGGTAGCCAACTTATCTTCTACCACGACCACTGCCAAACTTTCGGAGTCATCCGAAATTCAGGAAGTTTTACTTCTCCTCTTCTCTTTTGGTTTCATGATTATTTATCTATCTTTGTACATTGATGGCAATGTACATCCTAAGTGTGGGGGGTAAAAGTACCTAACTTTTTGCATTATTCTCAAAACCCTGAATTTTATCTAGTTTTTAAGTATTTTTCTCATATTACTAATTAGGGTAAAATTTCTGATGATTTATGATTTTTATTAATATGTTTTGGATTAAGACATTGATAATTGTGCATTGATAATTAAATTTGAAGAATACTAGAGAATCAAGTATGATAAGTCTATTTTTTAGAATTAACTTTTTTTTAGGTTGTTGAATTGAATTTGAATATTACCTTGAAGTTTGAAATTCTGAGGATTGATGTCAAAAATACCCATAATTTTGTGAGATTTGAGCCTTATAGAGCATATATTCTTTTCCATACTCACTTTATTGATTATGAGTGTGTCAACACTGAATTGTTATTCTAGAACTTGCCTCGATTATACATGTCAAGACCACATTATTGATTTGATATACTGAGATGATAAAGGCACCTAGGTTTTAACCCATTCACACCACTAAAAAGCCTACCTACATAATTAACCCCTAGTGAACCCTTTTTAATCCTAACAACCCTTTTTTATTGATTTACTCGCTAATATTAACCCAAAAACCCTTTGTATTTGTTATCACCATTCTTTTGACTACCCTTCTATCGAGAATTGATTTGACCAGTTGCCTAATTAGTTTATTTCAGTTGAGAAATTTCTCTCTTTATTATGTATTCATTTAAGTTTGTTCTTAAAAATAAATCAAAGTATATTTAGTATTAGTAATATAAAAAGTGAGCTTGCACATTTAAATTTCAATTATCGAAGAAAAAGTTCGCATTATTAGTTTCAAAGTTTCAATTGATGTAATCATTTATTTTCTAGTTCATTGTTTTAAGTTAGGTGATTTGTCAATTCAATCTCGATTCTAACCCTTCTAATTTAGCCTTTATCCACAACTTTAACCCAAGCCACATTACAACCCTGTTAAAGACCGTTTGATTTGTGTATCATCTCATATTACAGTGATGAAGATTTGATTTTCAGGCAAGCCAATAGGATTAACTTTTCAGGTTCGACTTATGAGTGTTTTTTCTTGAACCTTAAACACTTCGAGTGCTTTGAGTGAATCTTTAGTGAGGATGCCAATCCTTGTCGGTTTTGAATTAGAGGTAATCATTTAGATAAGGGGAGACACCTATGTTTTCATGCTACAAAATATATGACTTAGAATTATTTGAATCCTTAAGAGTCTTTGAGTTAAATTATCAATGTATGAATTATCTATGAATTATGATGAAACATTGTTGATGAGAATTATGAATTGTGGAAAGTTCGTTTTAATTGTAAGTTGAGAATTTTGCTTGAGGACAAGCAAAAGCTTAAGTGTGGGGGTATTTGATAAACCGTAAAAGTAACATATTTTAATCCCACATTTAGCATACTTTTGGATGATTTATTCCTTGATTTATGTAAAAAGGTGCTCTTAATCCTTTCTTTTCATGTTTTATACTCAGGAAAGCACCTAGGGACGAAAAGAACGAGAAACGGGCTTAAAACGGGCCAATTTGGGCCAAAGTGGAAATCGACACGGCCTGGACTTCAATTTACACGGTCGTGCCTCAATCAACAGAACCGAAACACGGCCTAACCATGATTTACACGGCCGTGCCTAAATCAACAAAATCAAAACACGGCCTGAAGTTGATTTATAAGGGCGTGTGCCATGGCCGTGGCCTTGTCGTGGAAAAGAGGAATTTCACTCGGAAAAGGATACTTAGGGAGAAAGAAACTCATTCCAAGAGCCTATATAAAGACCCTGAGTGTAACCTGAAAGGGGCGGTCAGTTAAGCAGTCAGCTAGGCCAAGAAGCCGAGCCAGAAGGCCAGATTCGTGGGAATCACTCGAAGATAACCAGTTGATCCATCTCAAGAAGTCAGAATTCTACTCATGACGGCGGATCTCTCCTTCAATTCCTTAGGGGGTTTTAGGAATTTCTTATGTTTTGTTTTATCTTTTCTCTTGAGGTGTTTTATTTTATCATTATGAACTAAACCCTTCAGATACCTGAAGGGGATGAAACCTAGATGAATCTTGTTATTGTTTTCTGAACTATATGATAAATACTTAGTTTGTTCTTAATTATGTGTGCTTAATTCTTGTGTTAATATTTTTGGGATATTAATTCAAGTTGAATGTGCTTAGGTGGTGGAGCAAAAGTCCTTGCTTAAGAGTAGATCTAGCATAATTAAGCGGAGTTGATTGTGCGCCTAGAGATAGGGTGACGAGATTTTGCCGAATTAGGGTGAAACCTAATATGGGAGTCCATAGATTGAGTTAATGCAATTCTAGGGGTTTTAATTAGAAAGAGATTTCAATTAATCAACCTAGGGTTAGATGTTATTCGCCGAGAGAGGGTTTAATATAAATTAGGGAGTCTTACGGATCAAGCTAAGTGAATAAATCGTCTCGTTTAGTGTTAGATAACAAGTATTGTAATAGCCCAAATTTCAGTGGTGTCAGAAATAGTGATACGAGACCACCAAATCTGAAAAATGAACTCGTAGACCATATTATTTAATATTTACAAGTCAAATGTAGCTTTTAAAATATTTTTAAAATAGTAAATTATGTTTTATAAAGATTTATTTGGTCAAGAAATTGAGAAAAAGAGGTATCGAGATCTCGGTGTTATAAACCGAGTCATAAGTATTTTTATGAATATTTACGGAATGTCAATAAGTTAGTATTAAAATTTCGTTAGAAAATTTTGACGTTTGGGTGGTTAATTAAATAAAAAGGACTAAATTGAAAAAGGTGTAAAAGTTGCTAGAAGGATTAAGATTAATTGTCAAATGAGGAAGGACCTAAAGTGAAAATAAGCCAAAGGAGATATTTTGGGTAGCAATAGCTGAGAAAAATCAGGAAATGGGTGAAATAAGGGCAAAATTGGAAAATTGCCAAAATTAGTTAAATAAAAATGGGACCAAATTGGAATATCTAGAATTCTCTTCATTTCTCTTCATTTTCTTCAGCTGAAAAACAGCCATGGGAGAGAGTTTCAAGCTGGTTTTCATACTCAAGCTTCATGTAAGTTTAATTCTTGCTTTCTCCTTGAAATTTCTATGTTTTTAGACTTTTACAATTGGGTCCAACTTACTATGTCATTAGTTTTTTATTCTATGGATAATTTTTAAAGTTGATGTGGATTAGTGCTGGAAGAATATGATGGATAAATATTGAATTGAAGCTTTAATTTTGTTATATGATGGTTTTATCAAGTAAAATTGATGAAAATTAGTTTTAGGACCTAATGGTGAAAGAGTTGAAATTAAGGCCTAGTGTTAAAATTCTGATTTTCAAAGGTTATGAAGTAGTTTAAAATGATATATAAAAGTATTAAATGAGAAAATTAGCTTAAATTGAGGGGTTAATTGAGCAAGGATTGAATTGTATGAAATGTGGAATTTGAGACAAAATAGAAATCAACATGTTATACTAAAGCAGTTTTGGACAGCAGCAGTTGTCTAACTTTGAAAAATCATAAAAAATTGTATAAATTGAATTAGAAGTTGAGTGAGATATAGAATTAAAGCTTGTTGAGTTTTTTCATATAAAAGAAACAGAGGAAGCAAAGGAAGTGTAAATTTTGAGATATTTAAATTTTGGTAAGACTGGTTTAGAATAACTTCGTGAGCCCCTGTTCTTACTTTAGAAATTCACTAAAAATTGTACAAAAAGAATTATGAGTTATAATTTATATGTCTGTATTCCTTAGTGAGTCTATTTTCATTAGAAGTAATCAGAAACACTATATGAAAATTTTACTATGAGATAATTGATTTTTAGTGAAGAGAGGTCAGAGCAGTAGGACTGTGTAACAGGGGAGAACTTAACTAATAAACTGTACTAATTGGACAAACCAAAAATTCTGTAAATATTATGGTAAGAAGATATGTGAGTCTAGTTTCAAATAAAATTTACAGAACTTAATTTTGAGTTCTGTAGCTCAAGATAAAAATAATTTAGTGACTACGACACGGATGGACAGTTTGAATATTCACATAAGTAAATAGTGAAAATTATAGATAATGTTACTTACAAGTGTGTTGTTTATACTAAGGATGTGGATGAAGAGGAGGAGGAGGAAAATAATAAATGAATGACTTGTGTATAAATTGATCACATGCTCGATTATAATTGATAAAGCGTTGAGGTAGAAATGATATAATGTTTTATTTCAAATATTTATTATGAAACTAAGATTATCGTTATGGTATAAAAATCGAATTGTAAGTTCATGTAACTTGAATTATATTCTTAAATGCTTGAAATGTATGTTATTGATATGAATATAATTTGAATGTCCATTGTATGAAAGTTGACGAAACATTGATATATTTGATAAAAAGGAGGAAGAAATCCCGGTTGAATGAAAGGAAAATTCGATGGATCTCTAAAAAGGAATTGACGGTAAAAAGGGTCTAGCCTGGACGGGTGATCTTATCTCGATATAGCCCTCCCGAAGAATATGTGTGAAAAGGATCTAGCCCGGACGGGTGATCCTGATATAGCCCTCCAAGAATATGTGGAAAATGGATTTAGCCGGACGGGTAATCCGAATTAGGTCTCAATTTAGCTTTGGGTGGTAATTCGGATCCAAGTTCGTTAAAGTAATTGTCGTTCAGGATTTAGCTTTGGATGGTAATCTCGACAATACTCTATGAGTTTATATTACAGGATTTAGCTCGACTGGTAATCCATTGTAAGGATGAGGTTCGGGAGTGTGCTCTCTTCTGGGATTTAGCTTTGAGGTAATGATGAGGTTCATGGAGTGTGCTCTCTGAAATGGAAATGTGCGCACATGAACATGAATTGACGTACCTGGATTTGTACATTAAAGTGTACCTCTGAAAATCCATCGAAAATTCCAAGAAATTCAACGGAATAAATATGGAAAAATATCAAGGAATGGAAATAATGGTATATATTATGAGATATAAGGAAATACGAGTTGATGAGACATGAACATAGAACTTGGTTGTGAATGAGTTCATTTGTGATTATATATTTGTACATCCTTGATTCTATTATCGTATGAATTGGTATTCCAAATGAGTTAATGAGAAGAGTTCTAATATGAAATAATCTTAATTCTAAATGAAATATTATGAAAGCGTATTTAAAATACATTAGTATGTATTGTATATGTTATTTGAGTTCATAATGTGCAAAGTAATGTATGTGGAAATATGAGATGATGATACTGTACATGGAATTTATTGGTGGATACGTACATCCAAATTTATATGATAGATTGTAGTGAACATTGAAATTGGGCTCAATAAGTGATTTGTCACTTTAAATTGTGATTGGCAGGAAGGGTTAGTGAATTGCATGTTTATGAATTGTTACACGTATTTGTCGAAATACGAGGAAATGATGGTAATTGATACATGGAAATATGAGACTATGATATATATAAAAACATGACATATGTTTGATAAATGTGTTCATTCATAATTATGGAATGGTGCACCTTAGGTGCACTATATGTGTAAAGAAACTTTTATAGTCAATTTCGATATTTGAGCGATAAATGGCTTAAATTGTCTGTGAGTATTCCGTACTCCTCGGTAATGCCTCATACTTTATTCCAGCAATGGATACGGGTAGGGGGTGTTACATTTAGTGGTATCAGAGCTATGGTTTAGTCGATTCTCGGACTAACATAGCATGTGCATGAGTCTAGCTATACATGCCATATGTGAACTGTGATAGTGTGATATCTCCTGGCTCTAACGAAATTGTCTTGTTAAGATAGAAATGACTTCTAAACGAGCTATTGTCGATAATGCTAAAAATGATATTGAGATGATTGAAATGTGCTTATGATATGTTGAAATATAGAAAGGTATGAATAGAAGTTCATGATATGCATCTGTTAATGTTCTTAATGAGATAACCATAAGTTGAGAAATGTGGAAAAGTGAAATGAAACGGAAGTCTATGTTGTGATAAACTCATCCATGTATGTTGGTATTCATATGATATTATGTGCCTAACATGCTTGATTAAGTGAGTGTTATGAGTAAATTTACTCAAATTTCATGGAATGTATGTTTAAGTACACTTGTTTAAATAAGATAATCGAAAAGTTTGTGTAACATGACTAAGTATGAAAATTTGCTTAGAGTGAATTATGTGATTATGATGATATTATGTTGATGATGAATGCTACGTCATATGTGTGTATTTATGAGAGTCAAGTTAGAGGCTTTACGACCTCACCCCTTTACCAGTGTTGTTTTATGATGAAAGTTTACGAGAATTATGTGGAATAAGTTCATAAGTGGGAAACTAAAGAGTTGATGGTGAATAATTAGTAATGCAAAAGAGTTGAGTATAATGTGACAAATGAACTCGGTTTTAGAAGAAATATCATATTATTTTAATAATTACAGATTATGCAATGTCACGGATAAAGAAGAAGTTAGTCTCGACTATTACGCCTCAATTGAGTATGAAATCTAAAGTATGTGTTTGCTAAGATTCTTCGAATTGGTTTTCGTTAGTGAATGGAATGATACGGGTACATGAAGACGTAATTAGTTAGAGAAATAATAATTGAGTAGTAAAGATGTTTGTGTGTGATAGTTATAGTTGAGATGAATATGATGATCTTTCTGAGTATTCTATATATATTCTTTTATCCTCAGAGATATGTGTGTGATTGTTCAGCTCTGATGGAGTTCTTATGTTATGATGCTGCTAACTATGATGTTATACGAAAGCCCTGTTGGTCAGGTCGGTTTATGATCGGTATTTCTTTATCTCTTCGGAATTCTATTTTATTATGTTGGAATAAAGTTGATGGTAAAAAAATTAAAAAAATTAAAAAATTATGTTGGACTATTCTTCCGTTTTTATTGGATATTATTCTGTCATATATATAAATATTTGGAAATATATCAACTCTGTTATGATGGAAGTCCAGTCGATAGCGGTGTTTTCTTTTGGCTTTCCGAGGAATCATCAGTATCTTTATTTTTTTTTTTTAGTTATGTCCTCGGATTTCTGGTATGGTATTGTATCTTGAATTTCCTTATCTTGGTTTTCCTATAATTCATACTTTGTAAATTACTAATCATGGCTTATCTTTAAAGTGTGTTCTTCAGCTTGTGATAACTATATCTCATTATGATTATGTTTTTGGTTTGATCATAGAAACGTGGTGATTACGGTATCTAGATTTCTCTAATTTTGGGCAAGGAATTGACATCGAAAAAGGTATAAGTAGTGAAAATATTTTAATCTCTCCTTTGAAGGAATTTTCGAGGACGAAAATTCTTAAAGAGGGGGAGAGTTGTAATAGCCCAAATTTCAGTGGTGTCAGACATAGTGATTCGAGACCACCAAATCTGAAAAATGAACTCGTAGCTTTTAAAATATTTTTAAAATAGTAAATTATGTTTTATAAAGATTTATTTGGTCAAGAAATCGAGAAAAAGAGGTATTGAGATCTCGGTGTTATAAACTGAGTCATAAGTATTTTTATGAATATTTACGGAATGTCAATAAGTTAGTATTAAAATTTCGTTAGAAAATTTTGACGTTTGGGTGGTTAATTAAATAAAAAGGACTAAATTGAAAAAAGTGTAAAAGTTGCTAGAAGGATTAAATAGATTAATTGTCAAATGAGGAAGGACCTAAAGTGAAAATAAGCCAAAGGAGATATTTGGGCGGCAATAGCTGAGAAAAATTAGGAAATGGGTGAAATAAGGGCAAAATTGGAAAATTGCCAAAATTAGTTAAATAAAAATGGGACCAAATTAGAATATCTAGAATTCTCTTCATTTCTCTTCATTTTCTTCAGCTGAAAAACAGCCATGGGAGAGATTTTCAAGCTGGTTTTCATACTCAAGCTTCATGTAAGTTTAATTCTTGCTTTCTCCTTGAAATTTCTATGTTTTAGACTTTTACAATTGGGTCCAACTTACTATGTCATTAGTTTTTATTCTATGGCTAATTTTTAAAGTTGATGTGGATTAGTGCTAGAAGAATATGATGGATAAATATTGAATTGAAGCTTTAATTTTGTTATATGATGGTTTTATCAAGTAAAATTGATGAAAATTAGTTTTAGGACCTAATTGTGAAAGAGTTGAAATTAAGGCCTAGTGTTAAAATTCTGATTTTCAAAGGTTATGAAGTAGTTTAAAATGATATATAAAAGTATTAAATGAGAAAATTAGCTTAAATTGAGGGGTTAATTGAGCAGTGATTGAATTGTATGAAATGTGGAATTTGAGGCAAAATAGAAATCAACATGTTATACTAAAGCAGTTTTGGACAGCAGCAGTTGTCTAACTTTGAAAAATCATAAAAAATTGTATAAATTGAATTATAAGTTGAGTGAGATATACAATTAAAGCTTGTCTATTTTCATATAAAAGAAACAGAGGAAGCAAAGGAAGTCTACATTTTTAGATATTTAAATTTTGGTAAGACTGGTTTAGAATAACTTCGTGAGCCCCTGTTATTACTTTAGAAATTCACTAAAAATTGTACAAAAAGAATTATGATTTATAATTTATATGTCTGTATTCCTTAGTGAGCCTATTTTCATTAGAAGTAATCGGAAACACTATATGAAAATTGTACTATGAGATAATTGATTTTTAGTGAAGAGAGGTCAGAGCAGTAGGACTGTGTAACAGGGGAGAACTTAACTAATAAACTGTACTAATTTGACAAACCAAAAATTCTGGAAATATTATGGTAAGAAGATATGTGAGTCTAGTTTCAAATAAAATTTAAGGAACTTAATTTGGAGTTCTGTAGCTCAAGATAAAAATAATTTAGTGACTATGACATGGATGGACAGCTTGAATATTCACATAAGTAAATAGTGAAAATTATAGATAATGTTACTTACAAGTGTGTTGTTTATACTAAGGATGTGGATGGAGAGGAGGAGGAGGAAAAATAATAAATGAATGACTTGTGTATAAATTGATCACATGCTCGATTATAATTGATAAACGTTGAGGTAGAAATGATATAATGTTTTATTTCAAATATTTATTATGAAACTAAGATTATCGTTATGGTATAAAAATCAATTGTAAGTTCATGTAACTTGAATTATATTCTTAAATGCTTGAAATGTATGTTATTGATATGAATATAATTTGAATGTTCATTGTATGAAAGTTGATGAAACATTGATATATTTGATAAAAGGGAAGAAATCCGGTTGAATGAAAGGAAAATTCGATGGATCTCGAAAAGGAATTGTCGGTAAAAGGGTCTAGCCGGACGGTGATCTTATCCCGATATAGCCCTCCCAAAGAATATGTGTGAAAAGGATCTAGCCGGACGGGTGATCCTGATATAGCCCTCCGAAGAATATGTGGAAAATGGATTTAGCCCGGACGGTAATCCGAATTAGGGTCTAAATTTAGCCTGGACTGGTAATTCAGATCCAAGTTCGTTAGAGTAATTGTCGTTGCAGGGGATTTAGCCTGGACTGGTAATCTCGACAATACTTTATGAGTTTATATTACAGGGGATTTAGCCTGGACTGGTAATCCCGCTGTAAGGATGATGTTCGCGGGAGTGTGCTCTCTGAAATAGAAATGTGCACACATGAACATGAATTGACGGACCTGGATTTGTACACTAAAGTGTACCTCTGAAAATCCATCGAAAATTCCAAGAAATTCAACGAAATAAATATGGAAAAATATCAAGGGAATGGAAATAATGGTATATATTATGAGATATAAGGAAATACGAGTTGATGAGACATGAACGTAGAACTTGGTTTGTGAATGAGTTCATTTGTGATTATATATTTGTACATCCTTGAGTCTATTATCCGTATGAATTGGTATTCCAAATGAGTTAATGAGAAGAGTTCTAATATGAAATAATCTTAATTCTAAATGAAAATTATGAAAACGTATTTGAAATACATTGGTATGTCTTGTATATGTTATTTGAGTTCATAATGTGCAAAGTAATGTATGTGGAAATATGAGATGATGATACTTGTACATGGAATTTATTGGTGGATACGTACATCCAAATTTATATGATTGATTGTAGTGAACATTGAAATTGGGCTCAATAAGTGATTTGTCACTTTAAATTGTGATTGGCAGGAAGGGTTAGTGAATTGCATGTTTATGAATTGTTACACGTATTTGTCGAAATACGAGGAAATGATGGTAATTGATACATGGAAATATGAGACTATGATATATATAAAAACATGACATATGTTTGATAAATATGTTCATTCATAATTATGGAATGGTGCACCTCAAGTGCACTATATGTGTAAAGAAACTTTTATAGTCAATTTCGGTATTTGAGCGATAAATGGCTTAAATTGTCTGTAAGTATTCCGTACTCCTTGGTAATGCCTCATACTTTATTCCAACAATGTATACGGGTAGGGGGTGTTACAAGTGAAGTCTAGGTGGATTCCTTCTAGGGTATCGTCATAATCAACTAAGTTTTTCCAAAAGTTGTTTCTTTAATTTGTTCTTTTTGTCTTTGCATCTTAGTTTATTAATTAGTTTTTAGTTTAATCAATCAATCACTTCATATCTAGGCTAAATAATAGAGAGAAAGTGAGTATTAGTACTTTTAATTCCCTTGGGTTCGACAATCCGGTCTTACCTAAACTATACTACTATTCGATCGGTGCACTTGCCTTAAGTCATTGTCAGAGTTAGTTTCCAGGTTCGATCATTCTCTATTTTAAATTTTAAAACTCGACAATTCTAGACGATCAGTATCATCTCATTTTATAGTGGTGGAGATTTTATTTTTATGCAAGCCTATGGTAATAACTTTTCTTGTTTGACTTTTGAGTGCTTTATCTTGAACCTTAAACACTTTGAGTGATTTGAGTGAATCCTTAGTGAGGATGTCAATCTTTGTTGGTTTTGAATCAAAGGTAATTATTTAGATAAGGGGAAACACCTAGGTTTTCATGCTACAAAAATTTGTGACTTAGATTGTTTGAATCTTTAGGACTCTTTAAGTTAAATTATCCATGTATGAATTATCTGTGAATTATGATAAGACATTATTGATGAAAATTATGAATTAAGGAAGTTAATTTTAATTGTGAGTTGAGGATTTTGCTTGAGGATAAGTAAATGCTTAAGTGTGGGGATATTTGATAAACCATAATTTATACATATTTTAACCCCATGCTTGGCTTATTTTTGGATGAATTTTCATTAGAGTTGATGAATTTGATGCTCCTAATCCCTTAATTTCATGTTTACATTCAAGAGAGCCTAGGGAGTTGAAAAGAACGAGAAACGGGCCAAAAAGGGGCAAAATGGGCTACCTTAGAAATCAACACGGCTTGGACTATCAAACACGGTTGTATGTTACGAGCAGAATCGAACAAAGCCTGGATCAACATACACAGCAAACCACACTGCTGTGTGGCAAGCAGAAGCGAGCATGGTCTAAGGAATCGAACACGGGCGTGTCCCTGCCGTACCAAAGTTTAATTCTATTCAGAATAGGCTCCTTGTGGGCCAAGAAAGGGGTTCCAAAGCCTATATAAACACCCTAGGGGGTGACCTAAAGGGGAACGCTGAGTAGAAAGCAGAAAATACTTGAAGACAGCCATCGGGAGCAGCTTGGAAAAGGGATCTCCATCAAGACTAAAGATTTCCTATCAATTTCTCTTGAAGTTTTTGGGTTTTCTTATGTTTTGTAGTTTTCCCTATTTTAAGATGTTTTCCTCTATCAGTATGAACTAAATCCCTTAAATACCTAAAGGGATGAAACCTAAGACGGATATTATTATTATTTGATTTATAAGATAAATACTTGTTCTTATTCTTAATTGTGAGTTTTTATTCTTGTTTTGATAATCCAGGTTATTGATTTAAGTCGAATGTGCTTATTCAGAAGAGAAAAAAATCCCTATTTAAGAGTAGATCAACACAATTAAGCGAAGTTGATTGTAACCCTAGAAGTAGGGCGACATAAATCTGCCGGATTAGAGTCAAATATATCAAACTAAGCGGATTAAGGTCCTTGCCAACCCCTCTTGATTCCACCCCTATTATTAATGATGTGATGGATTATGATGCATTAATAATGTATAAGACTTATGTATCGATAGTGCATCAAATATTATCCTTCAATCAATAATAATTTTATTAAGGATTAATGTCATAAATATTGTACCAACTAATAGTAATTTTTCGGAGATCTCAAAATTGTATAAAAGAAAACAACTTGTGAGGAATGCCAGTGGTATTATTGTTTCAAAATTTCCATAATATATGTGTATTTGTAATGAGAAAATTAAAGAAAAAAATATCACCGATGTTTTGTTCATTCTATATTATTATTTAAATTATTGAATTGGTAGTACAAGTTAATTAAGCATAAGTTTAATTAAAATAATTAAAAATCAACTGGATTTGAACCTAAACTACTATAATTTTAACTTTTAATTTTACCATTTCAGCCAAATCTTCATTTATTTCTTATACAAATTTTTAATATGATATATTTCTTAATTATTTTTCATCTAAATCGTGAGTGTATCATAATGTATTCTAAATAACACTTCTTAGAAAAAAATTTGTATCATTATGCTATTTTAGTTTGAAATTCTTCAAAACTTTTGTACCAAAACATGAAATATATATTGCCGAAACCATTTTTTGGATCGAAGTTTTAAAAAACGGGAATCAACTTTAAAAATATGGAAATGGAGTCGCCACTAATCTTTTTATTCGAGGTGTGATCAGATCACCTTGAGATGGATTATTTTAATAAAACATTTTTATTAAAACAATAATTTTGGTTTATGAATCTAAGAAAATAGGTTCGGGAGTCGGTTATGCGCGAGGAAGGATTAGCACCCTCGCAACGCCCAAAATTGGTACCAAATTGCTTAATTAATGTCCTGACGTCGAAAATTTGAAAAGATTTTAAATCACAATCCTTTTTGCTAGGGAAAACTTGAAGAAATTAAGCCTGATACCGAGACCTGCTTATTTCGAAGGAACAAAGTATCATACCCAGTGAGTTAGGATACAACATTTCATGTCCCCGAAAATATGCTTATCTTTCGACATTCAATACTCATATATTTAAAATTAAGAAGGATACTCCATTATTTGGGTCAAATGAAAAATCGAATCCCAGTCGAATACGGAATATTGCCTTTGTTCTTTTGAAATTCTTCTCTCGAGATGATAAAATATCACTCCCAGTAAGTTAGGGCGCAATGTCTCAAATTCCCAAGAATAAGTTTTTTATTTGAAATATTGTGCATTGGAACTTAAGAGAAAAAAGGGGCACTCGGTTGCTAGGTTTCAACGAGGAAAACAGGAACCCAGTAAGTTAGGGCACGATTTCCTCGAAACCCCCAAATACGAGCATTGCCTTGCTTTAAAAACTTTGAGTAAAATGATTCTAAAACTTAAAGATGTTAAAACATGACTTCTTAGCTTAATAAAATGCGATGGAATAATGACATACGACGTAGAGTAATTGTTTACAAATGAAATACAATGCTATTGAATCTCAAACAACAAATAAATATAAAACGAGAATTAAAGCACACATAATGGCAATAATTATCAAACATTGAATCAATGATAAGCAAAATAATAAGAATAATAAAATACATACACCAACAATATTACCAAAATCAATAGAATAATTTTCATACTAATTATGCAATTCTTTAAAACAAGAAACATAAAATATTTGAAGTTAAACATTTATATAATAAAAAAATATACAAATGATATATAAAAGTAATTGGAATAAATAAATACATAATTTTAAAATAAGATCTTTAAATGAGCAATTATATTTATATAAAATAAAATATATACATAGATGAATTTAAAACAAAATACATGCATAAATAATATGAAATTAATAATAGATACAATTATAACAATAATAATGTCACAAGTAGAAATAATAATAATAATATTTAAATGATAAAATATAGCAAAAATAATTAAAGAAAATAAAAATAGAAAAAAGGACTAAATTAAAATACGCATAAATAGTCAAGGATTAATCTAGCAAATATTTCAGTCTTGAAAACGTTGCGTTTAAGCGGGGACTAAAATGAAATAGTGCGTAAATTATAGAGGCCAATTAAGAATTAGCATGTTTAATCGAACAATAGCGTGAAACAGAGGGACCAAATACACAAATTCCCCACTGATAGGAAACACACGGATCCTGAATGGCGCGGGTCGAGTCGCGCGGGTCGGGTCGCGCAGATCGGATGGCCCCATACGGAGCCATTTTGAGGCCACTGAAACAGGCCCTAAACGGTGTCGTCTCATATGTCATATAAAAACTAAAACCAAACCTAAAATGAAAGTCCTCAGCCAATTCTGAAACAAAACAAAAAAGCGAAAAAAAAGAACCCTAATCCCCTTTATTTTCTTCCTCGGCTGCAACTCGAAACTTTTCTTAGCCGCCTCTAGAAAAAACATGGTCTGATCACTTTAACGCCATGGTAATCGGCGATTAGTGACAAGCAGAGACCTCTTTTGGCCAACTTGAAGCCACATGCGGGTTTTTTTCATTTTTAACTTCAAAGTCCCATCTTGAACTTCAATTTAGACGAAGAAGACGAGACCCCGAAAGCATATTTTCGCAGGTAAATCTTTTATCTTCCCTTTTTATTCTCACATGCAAAGAAAGAAGAAAATCGAATGCCAGTAGAATCAAAAACGAAGAGAAAAAAAAGTTGAAATCGAAAAGGAACACCTTTTGATTCTGATTACTGTATTGCTCTGTATATTTTTTTGTATGATGTGTGTAAAAACCCCAAAAAATCCTCCTTACAATTGTTTGCCTCGTTTTTTTATAACCGAATCTGAAAATTAAAAAAAATAAGCAAAATACAATTGTTTTTTCCTTGTTGCGCTGGTGATTTGTTCTCTTGCACAGGTACGAGTCGACGTGGAGGCACGAGAGGGCATACGGAGGCCGTACGATGGCAAACGTAGCGCGCGTGTGGACATGGAGGCTCGAGCGGCTGTTGCGGCGCAAAGGGTTTCTTGCCTAGGGTTTTATTTTTTTGCTTTGTTTTAATTTTTGGGCTAATCGGGCCGGTTTTAGAATTGGGCTTGGGCAATTTGTTTGGGCTGTAAATGGGTTAGGTTTATTGCAATTGGGTAGGCTGGTTTGGGTTAAATTTGTAATGGACATGGACTTTTATGGACTGTTTAATTATTTTTGTGTTTTTTGGTTTCTGTTTTGGTTAATGTTTTGTTTGGCTAATAGGCCCGGGCAAATTTTAGGCCCTACAGCTGCCCCTCTTTGCTCATTGTTGTGTAATGGGAATGAAGCAAAGACTTTAAATAGGGTCAAATTTGCCTGGTCTTGTAAGATCTTGACTTCTTGGCACTTCTTTTCTTCAAGTAGCTTCATTCTATCTCACCGCATCTTCAAGGGCATAGGAACTAGTGCTTCGATCTACTCCAATGTAATTTTAGAGAAGAGATTTGTAGCTTCGATCTTCTCCACTGGAACTTCGAGGAGATGAGAATTCAGAGAGAAGAGATTCGTAGCTTCGATCTCCTTACTGAAACTTCTCAGAAATAAAGTTGGATCCTCGTTGTAAACTCAGGGAGACGAGATTTGTAATTTCAATCTACTCCGCTAGAACTTTGAGGTGATAAAAATTTAGAGAAAAGAGATTTGTAACTTCAATCTTCTTACTGAAACTTCTCGAAATAGAGTTGGATCCTCGTTGTAAACTCAAGGAGATGGGATTTGTAATTTCAACCTACTCCGTTGGAACTTCGAGGTGATAAGAATCCAGAGATAAAAGATTTGTAACTTTAATCTTCTTACTGAAACTTCTAGGAAATAAAGTTGGATCCTCGTTGTAAACTCAGAGAGACGGGATTTGTAATTTAAACCTACTCCACTGGAACTTCGAGGAGATAGAAATTCAGAGAGAAGAGATTTGTAGTTTCAATATTCTCTGCTGAAACTTTAAAGAAATAAGGATTGATCCTCATTGTAAAGTCAGGAGGAGGGATTTGTAGCCTCAACCTACTCCACTGGAACTTCAAGGAGATAGAAATTCAAAATAAGAGATTCGTAGTTTCAATCTTCTCTGCTGAAACTTCAAAGAAATAAGGATTGATCCTCATCGTAAACTCATGGAGGAGGGATTTGTAGCCTCAACTTACTCCACTGGAACTTCGAGGACATAGAAATTCAGAGAGAAGAGATTTGTAGTTTCAATCTTCTCTGCTGAAACTTCAAAGAAATACGGACTGATCCTCATTGTAAACTCAGGGAGGAGGGATTTGTAATTTCAACCTACTCCGCTGGAACTTCGAGAAAATAAGACTTGTATAGCTTCGATCTGCTCCTGCAACTTCAGGATTGCCAGATCTGCTATCTTCGATCCGCTTCGTTCAGGAAGGCAAGATCTTCGAACTCACCGATGTTGCAACAACGTCCTCTAGGGGACCTGTCCTGTAAAATTAGTTTTTTGTTTATGCAAAATGGTTAGGATGTAATGATCAGAATGAATCTAATGCTCCTAACTAAATGTATTATGGACGACATTTGCATGAATGCATGAGAATGGTCTTTTTACAAAGATTAGGATGCAATGATCGGAATGAATCAAATGCCCCTAAATAGACGTGTGACATTTGTATGAATGCAGAATGTCATGAGAATGATTTCTTACAATGATTAGGACACAATGATCAGAATGAATCAAATGCTCCTAACTAAATGTGTTTTGCATGAGTGCAGAATTTCATGAGAATGATCCCTTTTTAAAAGATTAGGATGCAATAAACGGAATGAATCTAATGTTCCTAACTAAATGTGTCTTATGGATGACATTTGTATGAATACAGAATGTCATGAGAATGATTTCCTACAATGATTAGGATGCAATGATCGGCATGAATTTAATGCTCCTAACTAAATGTGTTTTGCATGAATGCAGAATTTCATGATAATGATCCCTTTTTAAAAGTTTAAGGTGGTCATCGCTCATTGTTTATCAGGGCCATATCACTGATGTCTTATGCTGCGATCTTGTCTGGCTGGTATTCTCAACAGAAAACCTAAGAAAACAAATATCCTCCTCAATAGATTTGCCCCACTATAACTTCAAGGTTCATCTCATTGTGACTTAGGGGTATAAGATTTGAATCTTTTCCCATCTATCCCATTGCGACTTCAAAATGTAGGTTTGTTTCTTCTTCAATCCATCCTATTGCTATTCAAAGGTATAAGATCTGTATCAGCTTCCCTCTATTGATCACTCCCCGGGTGACCCAACCAGATGTGTATGCATGATGCTCGCAAGGATGCAAAATATCATTTTTCTTGCGAATGATTCCCTTTTACACTTGGGTTAACATTGCCTATTTTCGTCTAGATTGTATCACCAACTATTTTTAACAGAAAATCCAACGAGATAGCCTCAATTTAGACTCTTCCTTAAACTTGGTGAGTTTTAAACAATAGTCCTATTTCGAGTTCTTGTATTATTCAGAAATTTCCAGAGTAATATGCGAAACTCATTTTATGAAAATATTATTAGTCCACTAATCATTATTTCAATGCAAAATGCCTGAAAAAGATCATAACCATGGACAAGAAGGAAATTAATTAGGAGCATAGCTTGAAACAAATAAGTTATGTAAAGATAGCAATCGCAATCAAGAAAGAAATTTATTGTGAGTCATATTTTGAAAAGAATAATATGATCACAAATAACAAATTTAAAATGGGTAAAATGGAAACTAGGTGTCCTAGATATCGTAGCCTTAGCTTCTCTGTTCAAACTTCTTGAGGACCATTTTAAGCTCAATATGTGTTTAGGGGACCTAGAGTACTTTGCCGATGCCCCAAGACGTAGCGTACTTCTTCATTGTTAATTCAGGCATAGCAAGACTGTTGTATGCCCCCTTTGATCAAAATTTGAGCCGCCCTTTTCAGGTTTTCAACTCAAATCCCATTTGGTCTCAAAGCGCCTTTTGCGGATTTTTGCCTTGGCCTCTCCTTTTTCTTTCTTTTTTTTCTTTTTTGAAATTTTTTTTGGATTCACTGGATTGGGCAGGTCATTGTCATCTATCTCAGACAATATCCATACTTCCCCATAACAGCCTTCTTTCTTTGCCTAAAGTCCTTCCCGATTTGGCATCCTCTTTCTTCTGAAGTCCCTTTTGAATGGGAAAAAATCTCCTTCAAAGCCCTACCATGAAATTTTCTAGGGCTAATCTTTTTTGTTGTGAGCTCGCATCACCTGACCGTGAAAGATAGTTTTTAACATCAACTGATCATATTGAGATTGGATCTATTATGCCTCATCCAATTTCATCTCTGACAGAATTTCGACTCCAATGGGCAAAACCAATGAGAAATGTGTTGCCCTCGTGACAGTCTTGGCCAAAGTTTGATAAGCATAGAGGGTAAATAGTAACTTCTGTATGCCAATCTTTTCAAGTTTCGGTCTTTTTATGATCTTTTGTTTTTCTTTTTGGCTGCCTTTGCTGTACTGTGATGTGGCAGCTGATCTTTGAACAGACCACAAACTTTTGACATTGTGCGATTAAATATGATCTTTTCGACATTTTTTTGTCGGTATTCTTTCTTTCTTTCTTTCTCTTTTCTTCTTCTTCTTCTTTTTTGTGTTCTGATGACTATTGACTTTGTAATATTAGCACATGAAGTGACTTTTACCATCTTAGTGAAGTAATCGACATCCACGAAAATGAATCGATGTTGGCTAGAAGCTTTTGATGAGATTGGCTTGGTAACATCCACGCCCCACATATAGGAAATCTTATTTCTGCATTGAGCTAGGCTTTGATTTTCATCTCCTTCATTGGCTCGTGACGTAGGATCTATTTTTCATCCAGTATTAACAAATCAGAAGATATGTTACAATTTCTGTCATCTTTAAAGTCTTGAGATCCCTTGGGCCCATATTTCATTCAAAAAGGGAGTCTATAACGACGTCGCTCATGTCATTGATATCTGGGTACCTAGGTACAAAGGTAATCCAAAGAATAAATGATTCTAAGGATAATTATTTTTATGATATGGTTATAAAATAATATTCTAAAACACAAAAGAATGTACAGTATGAAATGTAAAGAATGAAAAAATATTCACTTAATAAGATGCATTTTATTGAAATAAAAATTTTGGACACAAATCCATTTCATAAAATGACTCTTATTGCCTCTAGGCTGAAAGTAATAAGTGTGTTTTTAATTTTACTCTAGATTAGCCTTAAAAATACATGTCTCTTCCACAGTCCTATTGCTCAAAACACCCCAAATACGTAAAGGCAGAAGCTTGGAAAAGTCTATTCCCCGACTCACTCTTCAGATACGTCATTAATGTTCAAAATAACTAGTATTAGGTTTTGCACCAGAGCCTTGAACTTGACATACTCCTGATCTCATGCCCCCATTCATCATAGTGTTCACAATAGTTATCCTTTTAACAACATAGTTGAGTAACGGATCTTCTACACCAGAGGGATCATCGAATCTTATAACTCCTATTTTAATGAATCTTTCGACTAATTTTTGAAAGCGATGCAGTTTTCTATCGAGTGCCCCATAATTCCTGCATGGTATTCGCATTGGGCATTCACATCATACCATTTAGGGGTACGGGGGCTGCAATGGTGTCAGGTAATGAGGCGCTACAGCATGCATTTCAAATAAGCTCTGATATAACTCCCTATACGTTGTTAGAATAGGTGTGAACTGGGGTTTCTATGAGTTCGGTCTTGAATTGGGTTTTTCTCTTGGGGGGACCAGATAACTGGTAACTGCCTCCCTTGGCTGGTTTACTATAAATGACTTCGAATGGTCGTTGTTATACCCACTTGTATTATTCACATCCCTGTCATTCCTCTTCGGGGCCTTTGAAGTCCACTCTCCCCTTTCCTTTGTTTTTGTCAGTATAACCGGTTTGGTTCGATCATCCTCCGGGTTAAAACTTGAACCTATTGGGAAGTTGAACAGGGTCGAAGCATCAGTCTCACATTGGGGTCCAATAATGATGGGTACCCCATGTGAATGCGTGTTTGATTGAGTCGGGATACTTATCGGGGAATAAACGATGTCTTCATCATCATCCACACTGCTGACCACTGGGCAACTCTTTTTTTCAAGCCCCCTGACTAGTAGTTGGGTTAACTAGCGCATCATATTCATCTGATCTCGCATATCCCGTTGAATTTTGGCCAACTGTTCTTGCATCAGTATTTGCCTTTACTCTAATCTCTCCAACCTTTGTTCCATGTCTTCTAGGTTAACCGAAAATATTTCACCTAATCAGGGTCATTTTGTAAAAACTAATGCAAATGATGCAATGTAATGAAAATAGTGTAATGCAAATGATGTAATGCACATGCATGAAAGGCAATGCAAACATAAACAACACAAAACAAGTTAGCACAAGAAACATAAACAACCAAAAGATTACCTAAATGAGTAACCACTAGGGTTTGGCGCGGCTCTACTTAAGGTAGGCTCCTAGGTCTCTCTATATGTGGTTTGGTTCTAAAGAGGTACCTAAACCAGCAGATTCCTCGATCCTCACCCATTATAGGCTCATACGGAACGAGTTCGATTCAGGGGAATACATTTCCCTATGGCTACACGGAGATGAAAATCTCACAAAGACATAGGTACGGATGTATCCCGAAAGCGAATCACTATCCTGCACGGAGGTGAAAACCTCATGAATGAGTAGCTTCTCACTCCCACTTAAAAAGGTGTGACCCAGTGGTTATGCAATATGATGCAAAAATATTTTACAAGATTTACAGTAATCACAACAACATGAATGCAATAATAGGATTGTAATTTTTCAAATCAAATTTTTAGTTTTCGACGAAAGGACAAAAATTAATCAATTTTACAGCTTGACTCTCTTTTAGTGAGTCCCTAGTGGAGTCGCCAAGCTGTCGAAACCATTTTTTGGATCGAAGTTTTGAAAAACGGGAATCGATTTTAAAAATATGGAAATGGAGTCGCCACTGATCTTTTTATTTGAGGTGTGATCAGATCACATTGAGATGGATTATTTTAATAAAACATTTTTATTAAAACAATTATTTTGGTTTACGAAATCTAAGAAAATAGGTTCGGGAGTCGATTACGCGTGAGGAAGGATTAGCACCCTCGCAACGCCCAAAATTAGTACCAAATTGATTAATTAATGTCTTGGCGTCGAAAATTTGAAAAGATTTTAAATCACAATCCTTTTTGCTAGGGAAAACTTGAAGAAATTAAGCCTGATGCCGAGACCTGCTTATTTCGAAGGAACAAAGTATCATACCTAGTGAGTTAGGATACAACATTTCATGTCCCCGAAAATATGCTTATCTTTCGACATTCAATACTCGTATATTTAAAATTAAGAAGGATACTCCATTATTTAGGTCAAATGAAAAATCGAAACCCAGTAAGTTAAGGCACTATTTCTCAAGATTCCCAAATACAGAATATTGCCTTTATTCTTTTGAAATTCTTATCTCAAGATGATAAAATATCACACCCAGTAAGTTAGGGCGCAATGTCTCAAATTACCGAGAATAAGTTTTTTATTTGAAATATTGTGCATTTGAATTTAAGAGAAAAAATGGGTACTCGGTTGCTAGGTTTCAACGAGGAAAATCGGAACCCAGTAAGTTAGGGCACAATTTCCTCAAAACCCCAAACATGAGCATTGCCTTGCTTTAAAAACTTTGAGTAAAATTATTCTAAAACTTAAAGATGTTAAAACATGACTTCTTAAGCGAATAAAATGCAATGGAATAATGACGTACGAAGTATAGTAATTGTTTACAAATGAAATACAATGCTATTGAATCTCAAACAACAAATAAATATAAAACGAGAATTAAAACACACATAATGACAATAATTATCAAACATTGGATCAATGATAAGCAAAATAATAAGAATAATAAAATACATACACCAACAATATTACCAAAATCAATAGAATAATTTTAATACTAATTATGCAATTCTTTAAAACAAGAAACATAAAATATTTGAAGTTAAACATTTATATAATAAAAAAATATACAAATGATATATAAAAGTAATTGGAATAAATAAATACATAATTTTAAAATAAGATCTTTAAATGAGCAATTATATTTATATAAAATAAAATATATACATAGATGAATTTAAAAGAAAATACATGCATAAATAATATGAAATTAATAATAGATACAATTATAACAATAATAATGTCACAAGTAGTAATAATAATAATAATATTTAAATGATAAAAATATAGCAAAAATAATTAAAGAAAATAAAAATAGAAAAAAAAAGGACTAAATTAAAATACGCATAAATAGTCAAGGATTAATCTAGCAAATATTCTAGTCTTGAAAACGTTGCGTTTAAGCGGGGACTAAAATGAAATAGTGCACAAATTATAGAGGCCAATTAAGAATTAGCAGGTTTAATAGAACAACATCGTGAAACAAAGGGACCAAATACACAAATTCCCTACTGATAGGAAACACGTGGATCCTGAATGGCGGGGTCGGGTCACGCGGGTGGGATGGCCCCATACGGAGCCATTTTGAGGCCACTGAAACAGGCCCTAAACGGTGCCGTTTCATACGTCATATAAAAACTAAAACCAAACCTAAAATGAAAGCCCTCACCAATTCTGAAACAAAACAAAAAAGCGAAAAAAAGAACCCTAATCACCTTTATTTTCTTCCTCAACCGCAACCCGAAACTTTCCTTAGCCGCCTCTGGAAAAAACATGGTCCTATCACTTTAACGCCATGGTAATCGGCGATTAGTGATAATTGCAGAAACCTCTTTTGGCCAACTTGAAGCCGCATGTGGGGGTTTTTTCATTTTTAACTTTGAAGTCCCATCTTGAACTTCAATTTAGACGAAGAAGACAAGACCCCGAAAGCATATTTTCACAGGTAAATCTTTTATCTTCCCTTTTTATTCTCACATGCAAAGAAAGAAGATAATCGAATGCCAGTAGAATCAAATACGAAGAGAAAAAAAAGTTGAAATCGAAAAGGAACACCTTTTGATTCGATTCATGTATTGCTCAGATATTTTTTGTATGATGTGTGTAAAATCCCAAAAAAAATCCTCCCTTACAATTGTTTGCCTCTTTTTTTTATAACCAAATCTGAAAATTAAAAAAAAAATAAGCAAAATACAATTGTTTTTTCCTTGCTGCGCTGGTGATTTGTTCTCTTGCAAAGAGTACGTAGAGGCACGGCGGGCGACGGAGGTCGATGGTGGCGTAACGTGGCGGCGATGTGGACATGGAGGCCGAGCGGTATTGCTATGCATAAAGGGTTTCTTGCCTAGGGTTTTCTTTTTTTGCTTTGTTTTAATATTTTGGCTAATCGGGCCGGTTTTAGAATTGGGCTTGGGCAATTTGTTTGGGCTGTAAATGGGTTAGGTTTATTGCAATTGGGTAGGCTGGTTTGGGTTTTAAATTTGTATTGGACATGGACTTTTATGGACTGTTTAATTATTTTTATGTTTTTTGGTTTCTGTTTTGGTTAATATTTTGTTTGGCTAATGGGCCCGGGCAAATTTTGGGCCCTACATATATCAAATAAATTGTATTAGTTATATAAGAAATTATCTATTTATACTGTTTTTGAAGTGTTTGATTGTGTCAATGTCACTTACTAATCGAGTCTCAATTTAGTTATGAAATTATCAAGAACTTACTTTTTACGAAGCAATAAACATTTTCACTTTTTATATTTTTGTTAAAATCTAGTAAAATATATACAAATAAAGATATTTAAACTTGAAACATCACAATATTTAATATTTTAACTTTACTATTTTAATTAAAATATGATTTATTTTATATTAATTTTTATAAATATATTTATTACATGAGCTATTTTACCCACGTGGTAAACAAGAATTAATGTATTTCTTTGATAGAGAGCTTCTAAAATGTAAACATAAAATCATAATCAACCAATAACAGGATTTAGGGATGATAAAAAAAGGATTTAGTATTCTCTAAATTTAATTTGATATAATTAGTATTGGGCTTTGAACAAGATTTCTCATCCTCAAATTCAAACTTAAAATATTTATTTTATTGATAGTTTTTTAATATATATATATATATATATATGAAATAATGAACTAATATAATTGTTAAATAATATTTTAGAATAAATTTATAGAGACAAAAATGTCGAGAATGTTGACATTCAAAATCGTAAATCTACAGATATAATTTTTATATAATTACATAGATAAAATAAAATAAACTTTCATTTTGAAACGTCTTTTTAAAGAAAAAAGGACAAAAAACAATTGTACCACACGTTTCATGAAATGAAATGGCCAGCACGCAAAATGAACTAAAGATAAGATCAAAAACCAAAAACCAGCTGCTAAGAAAGTAGGTGTAAGAGGAAACGCCTTTGTTTGCTCCAGCCCCTTTCCCTTCTACTTCGTCTCCTTCACATTTCCTGATCATGGAGACTCATTACACCCCCTCTTCAGATGCGCCCTAATCAGGCGGATCCGTCCACCATCGATCCTCCTCTACCGCAGTCACAGCAAACATATGCACGCCATTTGACAGATAAGTTTCTTTCTATCTCCTTATCCCCTCTGTCTCCAATGTGTGGGCTACTTCATTTGCTTTTCTCGACGTATACCAGAAACTACAACTTCCAAAACCCCCTTGAGAATTTTTGAGTTTCTAATGGGTGCTCCTATTTTAAATCTATCATCACCATTTACCTACAACTTTTTGATAATTGTTAAAATTTCCCCCTCAATCTCTACCTCTCGATGGCCCATACACAGTCCCAACTACATTGCCTGGCAGCACACAAGGGCTTCCACCACAAATGCCAATGGTATGTGTTCGTTTATCAGTATTTTTTAGCCCAATACCCTTCTGGTGGCATCTCTAACCACCAAACCTATGCAGGACTTCTTGAAATGGTTTTGAAAGGCGACATCAAATTTTATCTTCACTACAAAGCTCTTCGGCGACCTCCATCTCTCCAACTCTAGCCTCCGAGGCAATATGTTTTGGGTAAGTGCCTCCATCTCCTGTATGTAACTGTATATTCAACTTACAACATCCTCAGCCCTCTGTGTTTCCTTATCATGAACCAATATGCTTTTGGCTAACCATATTGCCCATACTACACATCTGATTATTCCGCACTGGAATAGAGAATTGTTTGTAAAGATGTATGTCATCCACTATCTATAATTAGTTTCTAACATATCTTGCCGCCATATGTGTAGCAATTGCCATATCCCTTACGAAGCTAAGCAGTCCCGAAAGACATGTTTTGTAGTTTCAGATCCCTCACCACATCTGGAGCACCTAGTTTAAGCCATCACCCTTCTGTATTGTAATTTAGAAAAAGTAGAGATAAAATTATAAATATCTTTCCAGCTTGAAATCTTCATTTTTTCTAGTAGATTAAGACGCCATAGATTTTTGTAAAATGTTATATAAGTGAAGTGATTGTAGTAAAGCATAGTTGTTATAACTTATTGTAGCAGCAACTTGTACCCACTGTGGATAGTGTATATCTCCTGAGGCTTCCCCTCGCCATACTATTCTGTCATCATGTGGATCTCGTGCTAGGGATGCATAAAATTCTTTCTGCATCAACAGCATCAAAGGTAGAATTAATCAGTTCCTCCTTCCATAAACTTGTATTAGGGTCTATTAAATCTGCCACCAATCATAGATTTGCATCACTAACAGGACTCTGAATTCTAAAATTTGCAAACTGCAGTATCCAGGCAACATCTCTAATCTCCAGCCCATCCCTTCGTTCAATAGACCCTCAGCAGCCCAAATACTTTTCCAGGTATATGATGGGTGAGTTCCCAACCTTGATTCTAAAAAACTCGAATTCAGGTAATATTTAGCTTTCAAGGTACGCGTTAATAATGAATTTGAATTATTGATAAGTCTCCATCCTTATTTAGCCAGTAATGCTACATTGAATTTTGATAAGCATCAAAAACCCAAACCCCTTTCTCCTCAAGCTCACACAATTGGGACCATTCACACCAATGAATTCCCTGCATCCCATAGCTTTTTTGCCACCAAAACTTTCCATCTCTATGCAGAACGTGTTTGGCAGCAAGAAACATGACATTGAATCCATTGGTATTGTAACAGCCCAATTTTGGGCCTAGTCGAATAGTAGTTTCGGGACCACAAATTCGACAAAATAAAGTTTATTTTTATTATATTTTTATGATCTACAGTTTCACGAAAATGACTTCGTGAAAATTTCGTTCGAAAATTTTGGCGTTTGAGCACTCAATTTAGTCAAAAGAATTAAATTGTAAAAAGTGCAAAAGTTGAGTTCTACATGTTAGAGGTATCTAATTGTTATGAAATTTTAAATAGAACGTCCTTATATGATAATTAGACCATTTGTTAAGATAGTGGACAAAAATGGACATGGTAAGATAAAATTTCAAAGAAAGGTTTTAGGGGCATTTTTGTTATTTGGTTAATAAAAGAATAAAAAGGGATAAATCAAATCAAAAATTGGTGTACATCTTCTCTCCTTGGCCGAATTTTTCGAGACACCGTAGTTAGGGTTTTCTTCAACTTTCAAGTTTGATTGTAAGTACATCCTAGCCTCGTTTTTAATGCTCTTTACATTTTTTAAGTCGTTATCATCCGATCTATCTATTTCTACCATTAATTTAAGGAATAATTAAGGTCTAGGGTTTGATGTCTAATGGTAGAAAATAAAGGTTTGGTGTTAGATAAATAACTTTTACTAAGTGATTTTTGATGGAAATGCTTAAAAGGACCTATTTGTAAAAATTATAAAATATGTAGTAAAAGTGTGTTTTAATGGAAATTGTGGGCTGTTATAGTTATAAAAATAGTTCGATTAGGCTTGTACATTAAAGAAATTGTACACGTTTCATTTTACGAGCCTAAGGGCAAAAATATAATTTTATCATAATGTGATTTTTGGATTGAATTGAATAATGTGAATAATAAATTAGTTAAATTTGCTATTATAGATCAAGAGAAACGAGGTTCAGACCTAGACCAGGGGGAAAATAAATTATTTGACAATTAGGTCTTATTCCTACTATTTTTGTATCGAGGTAAGTTTGTATGTAAATAATGTATTGTTATTTATGCTTTAAATTGCTTTATCATTATATGAATTGTGATTTACTCTTGAATGAAATCGAAAAATTTCGACAAATGAGAAATCCGGTTGAACCTTAGGAATAGGTAGGATACAAATGTCATGACATAAGGTTAGTTAAGATTACGTGTAAGACCATATTTGGTATATGGCATCAATATGAGATTTCGTATAAGACCATAAATGGGTTATTAGCATCGATATGAGATCTCATGTAAGACCATATTTGGGATATGGCATGTGACACCCTTTACCCGTATTCTACGCCAGAATCGGGCCTGAGGCATTACCGGATTAAAACCATATGATCGTCACTTAGGCTCATCGTGACTACTCTCTTAAGTCACCTCAACAACTTTATTCTCGACTTACGATGCCTCACTCATACACACAAGGCTCTCGAGACTAAATCGGAACTTTTTGAATCTTTAAAATCTCTCCACCTAAACAGGGACTACACGCCTGTATGGTGAGACACGCCCGTGGAGGTCACACACGCCTATGCCCTCAACTGCATGAAAACCCAAGCATTCTGCCAATGCCCCACGACTAGGACACACGTCCGTGTTCATCACCGTGGTGAACACTGACTACACCACACGGCCTGAAGTCTATACACACGCCCATGTGGCTAGCCCGTGGCCTATATTGCTCGAATCTATCAAAGAGACACGGCCAAGGCACACGCCCGTGAGCTGGCCGTGTGTCACACATGGTCTAAACACATGCCCATGTGTCTATCCACATGGACAAGAACAAAGCTATGTGCTAAGCTCTTCTCACCCCTCAAGTTCATACAACATATACTTATTTAACTCACCCATAAACAACTCAAACACAAACACAATCTCACATGGATAACTACATCTTTTCATATACTAAAGTAGCCAACAACTATGGCATTATACAAAATATATTATCCATCTAAAGTCCAACACATATTAGCCATTTACAATAAAATTCACTAACTTGTCTAGCCTCTACACATGTCATATACAAAACATTGAGTCTAATGTACCGGAGTGTGCTGATAGTGTGGGTGATCTTTCGATTAATCTACGTATCTTAATTCAACCCTCTTTCTCTATAAAACAAGGGGAAAGAAAGGAAGTAAGCTTTGAGTTTAGTAAGTTTACACAAACAATTTAAGCATTCTAGTATAAGCTAAACAACAATTAACATTATACTATAAAATAAATTCACATAACAACTATGCTTACTCTTTCCATTCCTTATCACATTTCCAACACATCATGAGTCACATACTCATAATCATTGACATGCACCCTTGCATTCGATACCATATTTACTCATAATATAACACATCGTTATTTCTCAATAATACATCCATACAGCTAATTTACTCAATAATACATCCACATAGCTAAATTACTCAGTAATACTGTTACACAGCTAATTTCTCGGTGGTTTTGCACTTAGCCCACCACAATCAATTTATAGGGTAGTATCGCACTTAGCCTACCAACAAAGTAATCATAGTGGTTCAACACTTAGCCACTAGATAATATACTTAACGTTAGCATCGCATATAGCCCAGCTCATTGTCGTTAAGTATTAGGGTGGTATCGCACTTAGTCCACCGTCAAGTATTATCACTACACATTCACTTGTCTATTTTACAATTCATTCATCCATTCACAATATCTACTACATTCATTCCACTTAAACCACATCGGTTCTCAATCATTCTCAATCATGCTATATACTAGCTAGTATCAACAAATTGTACGTCTGAATACATTATTTACGCATAAACTTACCTCGTCACTCAAAAGTATAGATATGTGCAATTTAGTCCACCATATTGTTTTTACCTCGGTTTTGATCCGGGCTTCGTTTTTCTTGATCTATAATTTAAATAAATCAACTCATTCAAGACACACATTGACTAAATTGACCCTTATATCATACTTTAGTAAAATTATCATTTTGCCTTAAACTTTTTCATATTTACACTTTTGCCCCAAGACTCGTAAAGTGATTTTCATTCAATTTTTAGTCTTTCATGCTTAGCCGAGTCATTAATTCAACTAAATTAATCATTAAATCTCTCTAAATCACACATGTATGACCAAACTCAAAACTTTCACAAACAAGTCATTACTTGTATTTTTCATCGAAATCACTTAGCAAAAGATGTTTCTACTACATCAAACTTTTTATATTCTTCCATAAAACATCAAAATATATGCATGTCATACATGAGTACATTTTCTAACATCCATCTTAGCTCAACATATAGTTAAAAATAGCTTACTCATGCTAATAGGACTTCAAAAATACGAAGAATATCAAAAACGGAGCTAGAGTACACTTACTAGCTAGCTTGAAAAGTTGAAGAGCCCTAACAATGGCTTCTCTCAATTTTTGACAGCTTGGAGAAGAAGATGAATGAAATTCTATCATCTTTTTCCATTTTTAATAATTTAATTAACAAATGACCAAAATGCCCTTTTGTCAAACTTTCAAATTTTAACCCATTCATACCCAATTTTGTTTAAAAATTAAAATTTGGGAAAATTACTATTTAAGGACCGCTAATTGGTAATTCAAAGCTATATCACACAAATAGCTTCTAGAATATCACATTTTGCAACTTTTGCAATTTAGTCCTTTTGGACAATTCAACGCAATTTAACAAAATTGCTTCATGAAACTTTCACACTAACATGAAAACATGGCATAAACCTCAAAACTCATACATATACCTCGGATTTATGGTCTCACACTAGTATTCCAACTAGGCCCTAAATCGGGATGCTACATGGCATTGGTATAGTACTATATGTGTGAGATTTCTTGAGTATCCTTTAGTATTCTAAGTGGTTCAATGGGAAACTTAACGGTAAAGTTTAATTTGTGAAAAACCATGGTATGATTTGAAAAATTATGGTAAGTTGCAAGTTGGTACTGGTATGTACATAAAACTCATGCTTAATGAGTTCAATATGTGATGAAACCTCGGATTGGTTCCATTGAGCAAGTTATGATGTTAAGATCTTAATAACATTTATGCTAAGCTTGATTATGAATTCACAATGACATTTATGTTAATTTACTTTATTTTAAATATATGTTAAATTGTGTATGATGCTTATTATTTGCATAGGAATTTACTAAGCTTTAAAGCTTACTCCCTTTCTTTTTTTCTTGTCTTATAGTGTCACCAAGCCAGCTCGGGGATCGAAGACATTGGAGATCCATTCACACTATCAAATTATCATTTTGGGTACTTATGATTACATTATTTTAAGTTATGACATGTATAGGGACTTGGTCTTTTTGTTATGTGTCATAATTGATTTGGCCATAAGTGATGGCTTCAATAGTTGATAATTCATTTTGTAAATGACCGTTTGATATTGAATAATATTGGTTAAGTTTATATGCATATGATGATGTTTTCATGAATGTGGGAAATTGCATAGTTTGATATGCTAAGTATGTGATGTTTGTATGTGATAAATGATAACATGTAAATGATATGTGGATTGGTGCTATATGCTTGGATTGAAAGTATATGCTTGGATTGGTGCCATTTCCTTGCACAATTAAATACCTATTTACAGCCTCCTTACTGACCCATACTCAAGGCCCAATACTTCTAGGCCCAAATTCGGGGCGTTATAATTCTACCCCCTTAAAAAAATTTCGTCCTCAAAATTTTCAACTCTCAAAACAATCGCACAAACCAAACTACACCACCGCGCTTCCATTGCGCACTCTAATTCCAAAACGCACACCCAAGTTACCTATTCACTAGAGCAGATATATATCATACAAATACAATTTCCATATCCACAACATCACACAGAATAAATACAAAATCTAAATTTAAGCATCACAGTACAATCTAATATCTAAAGTAATCACAATATTTCCTATTGCATAACAGCAGACAACGATATTCAAAAACTTACGGATTTGGCACCGGAGACTCGGTGAACCACACTTTCAAAAAAACAGTCAATACAACATTTCAAAACTTCAACTCTTTTCAAACCTTTTTGAAACAATTCTTTTGGAAATTCAATTTTAAAGACCCAATCCACGGCTGATTTTTTTACAACCCGGGCTCTGATACTATTAAATGTAATACCCCAAACCCGACCTAGAAGTTAGGCCCGGATCTGGCATGTCACATTGAAATGTTTTTGAAAACCATGTTTTCATTGAAAACCCTTCTTGTTTAAAAGCTTAAGTAAAATCCCAGTTACGTTAGTTTAATTTTAAAACGTGATATGTTGAAAAATTATTAGTTTTATTCCCAAAACATCTTTTCAGTTGCGGAAGCAAATTTTGAAAGTAATTGATTTACGAAAAAGATTAAGTCACGAACCATTTCGAAAATGTTGTGAAAACGTAGTGTTGTTTTAAAAACAGTTAACATTTTGGAAAATCGTGATTTACTTCTAACTGATATAATTCAAAGTAAATAAAAACCCAAAGTTAAAATCCAAAAACTTAAAGAGGACTTATTACAACCCAAATCAAAATACTTGAATGTAAGCAATCAAAACGGAAAACATAAGCAGTGTGTGGCCTTCTCCGAGTCCCTCGCAGTCCGATCCGTCTAAGGCTGGAGATTACTTGCACAGTTAAAAACGGGATGAGTTTATGAAAACTCAGTATGTAATCCCCTTACTATAGTAACAGCCAGTATACAGAAATAAAAACCGAAACAATCTAGGCCAAAGCCCTTTAACCGTAACAGTACAGTCTAGATGAAAGCATACGTGGCCAAAACCCACTATAATATCATTTGGGTCACAGCCAATATCAGAATCAATTGGGCCCAGCCCAAACCAACACAGAACAAGTGGCCCTGAGCCCAGTACCATGAGAAATCTCATAAACAGATATGCAACAGTATGAGGATGCATCCCACCCCAATCCAGCCAACACACCATCCGTACCAACCCTACAATCCTGTGGGGATAAAATCGACCCACCCAGCCAACACACCAAGCTTAGCACCGGTTGCGGCACTAAGTCAACAGAACGGCTCAGTGCCGTGGATAGAACGGCTAAAAGCCATAAATATCGCAGCAACGCTGCCAGTTAACAAAACAAATGGGTCTACATCTAAGCATCCAAGGTTTTATTCACTTAAAACCAAAATTTTACTAAAGCCCAGGCTTGAACCCAGGACTTTTCCAACTCCTCTCAAGACCCTTAACCACTTGAGCAAACATTTAATTGTGTCATTTCCTTGCACAATTAAATACCTATTTACAGCCTCATTACGAACCCATACTTAAGGCCCAATACTTTTAGGCCCAAATTCGGGGCGTTACATGATTCCTGCCTTAAATCCCTCACCTATTCCTTATTATTTTTTTGCTTCCTGAACTGACTCCCATGAAATCTACATTAGTTTCCTCTTGGAGCCAAACACTCATTGTAGTAGTGGCTCTTCTCAACAGCGCTCTTAATGATAAATCCCATCGCAACTCTAACTCCTAACCATTTTAAGTAAACCGAATAGGGAAAAAGTTATCCCCATAGCCAAGCATCTATACAAAAAACAAAACAGTGTCAACCTTTCATATCGAAACTTAGTATAGACAAAATTCGACTGAGATATTAGAATGTTCTTTCTTCTTTTTAACGATATTCTGACATCCAATTGAAACCATATCCGAAGAAAATTCTTAAAGCCTCAGTTTAATTGCTTTGCGTCATACTTCGAAAACGAACCTATGAAGTCACCAAATTACTTTGCTACACTGTTTGAGAAAAAGCTTGGAGGGAGATCACGTACTTGGACCCAGAAAGGTGCCATAACCAATGAAACTTACACTAGATCATCATATCCCTGTATCCAATGAATGACCAAAATATGATTATTAAAAGTCCACAAGGCACGTTAATAGCTCGATCAATATCGACTTCATGATAGAATTTAAACAAAAAAATGCTTCTCCCCCAAATTCGAGATCAGAATCCCTCCAAGAGGTTGGCCATCGTATTCTGCATGGCTGGAAAATGAGCTACACTCTCTGTAAGAAAACACCCAACCAAGTAGAACTCATAAACCGATGGCTGAGATTTAGATCCATTATGGAACTGTCAAGCTTCCTCCTCCACATCCTCAATACTCAACATCACTAACTCTTTTCCACCAATTCGACAATAGAGCAAAACGAAGCAGAGATTCAATAGAAAAATTGTGATAAAATTGTGGGTTAAGAACGAGATCTAGAAATCAACAAAGAAACGGCACAAACCGTGCCATTATAGGCACACCAAAGAAACAGAGAAATGTGCCATTATAGGCAGACAAATTTTTAGCATTGTTATAAAAATTTGATAAACTTTTAGTTTTAAATAAATTTGTATTTGATATTGTAAATTTTAATTAAAAATATACTATTTACCTATAAGTGTTTAGTGTACACAACATTTTCAAAAAGAATATAATTTCGAATCTTAAAAATAATATTATTAAATAGAGTAATTATAAATCTCGAATATAAACAATAAAATAAACTTGGAATAGAAAAATGTACTGTTTGAACTTGTGGAAGTATGGGCTTGAAGTACTTGGGTGTTCTCATATTAGCCGAATTTGTCATAACAGGGCTTAATCAACCTAGCCCATGAGAGCAAAAATAAAATCCCAAATTATGAAAACAAATCCCTGCGTACGCCTGGTTTCCATTTTTTTAAGTATATTTTCATATTTGGTATCTATATTTTTATAAAATGTTTAATATGATATAAATACTTTTAAAATTTTAACGTGGTACTTAAATTATCAATTTATTATTATTTGGTACCTTCACTTTTATAAAATGCTCAATGTGTTATTTATACTTTGAAAATGTTTAAAGTGATAAATGAACTATCAAATTGTGTATTATTATAATACTTGAAGTTAACACCTTTAGCAAATGCTAAACTAACCAATAAAATTTGGCATGTGGATTTTTTTCAAATTATCAATTCCACATGAATAATATAACGATATGTGAAAAGTGAATAAAACAAAAAAACTAAATGAACTAATTTTGTGCTTTTTTTTAATGTTAAATTTATGCTCTTTAAGTTTAGTTATTTGTTTTTAATTTTTTATTTAGCTTTTCACGTAATGTTATCCATGTAAAATTGATGGTTTGAAAAAGAAAATTTCCACATGTCTAATTTTTAATTGGTTGATTTAACATTCACTAATGGCATTAACTCTAGGTATTATAATAATATACAAATTGATAACTCAAGTACCAAGTTAGACATTTTCAAAGTACAAGTACTACATTAGATATTTTATGAAAATACATGTACCAAATAATACACAAATTGATAATTCAGTATCACATTAAACATTTTCACTATATAGGTACCGCATTAAACATTTATAATAGTATAGGTATCAAATTTAATATTATCCCTTTTGAATAAAATATTAATTTATTAGTTCTAAATTAAATTCATTAAATGATAATTATTTATTCAATTTTAAGTAATAATATTAACATATTTTATTTTATTGATTATGAAATTAAATTATGATAATTATTAAGATATTGAGTGCATATTGATCTAAGTTAATGTGAGGGTTAAATATGAATACTAAATAAAACCGTGAGTAAATACATAATTTAATTCTTTGTATGCATTATTTAATAATAAAGAAAAATTAATTATAAGGTGAGATGTGATAGTTGCTCGCTTTATCCCTTAACTATTTGGTTGGGGTTGGATCCCTAATTATAGAAATGGAACACTTTTCATGGCCAATCATTTATCTTTTCGAAGAGCACTGACGACAAAAAAAATTAATCACTACTGTTGATAGTAGATACATTGTTTAAAAAAACAAAGTAAAATTAAAACATTACTTTTCCAAACAAATCATGATCTTAAACCAATCTATGAATGAATATATTAATCAACCTATTTAAATATATCATTTAAATTAAAATTACTCATATATAATTTTTCTTCAATTATTAAATAAAAAATAAACACACTACAACTGCTCGAATCCAAACAAATGTAGCGTACCATCGAAAACTAATACACTACAAAAATAAACAATTTATAAAAAAAAGATTTAATTTGATATCGTCTAAATACAATTATATTTATCAATAATTAGAAAAATAAAATATTCGAATCACGATATAGTTTAAATCAAATTAATTATGAACAAAACCTACATATGATAAGATTTAATTTGATGATTTAATTTACACGTATGTAAATATAAATTTGAATATTTAAGATTGACATGAGCAATATTATTAATGCAGAAGGATATAAGTTTAAATGTGCTAAAGTATGTTATCTTTCTATTTAAGAGTTAAAAAGACTAAAAATAATTTTAAACTTTATATCAAAAATTCCTAAAACTCAATCCCACCGCATAACCAAAGTATTGTATACTGGTATAAGTTTTAAAAGCACTTAATGGGAGAGCGGATGATAGAGCCCTAGTCTTTAGGATGCCAACTAGATGCTTAATTACTACTCCCTTCAGTAAATGTTCTTTTATTTCTGTTATGATTTCTTATAACAATAATAAAAAACGTTTTTGTAGTTAAAATACACCAACAGACAGTGTACATTGAATCTACCACACCAATTATTTCAACACAAATAGAATAAAATAATAGAAAGCTTAATAATCCTGATTACCTATCAAAATTTTAAAACAGTTTTTTTTTCTAACTTTTTAGAACATTTTGAAGGCTCATTCAACCAGGAAAAATAATAGTGTACTATCGTCTCTACCCATCAAATCTTTATCTCCTTTCTTTTCCCTGTAAATATTACTGTTTAAATGATTTCTTACAACGTGGCTATTTTCTCTACTTGTGCCATCGTACTGTTTACAGATTGTGCATGTCATTATCTTGGAAAACCTAAGTAATCATTGTATTAGGTAAGCATTTATATTATATTTTACTCTCCTCTATTAAAAATAAATAAATTAATTAATTTATATTTATTAGATTAAAGAGTAAATTATTTATTTTACTAATATTTTTATTTATTTCTACTATTAAAAATTATTCATTATATCTCAACATGAGATACACATAAGAAACCATATATTACTTGTTTTGTTATTCATTGTCATGTCAATTTTTAATGATAAAATCAGATAAATTTTTAATAAAAATAATTAATTTATTCTTTGATATAATATAAAAAATTTAATATAAAAATCTTCATAATATTTTTACCAATAAACTATAATTGGAAATTTGACTTTAAAATTTGCATATTCCAGACTATTTACAATAATGATTCTTTGACTAGATAAAATGGCATTATTTTAATTTAAAACGTTGAAATTACTTTCCTTGGTGAAAACATGTTTAACAGAAAAGGTTCAAAGTATTAGCACCAAATATTAAAAGTTGGACTCCAAATCATATAAATTGGGAAATACTTTTATATGGTATTGCAAAATTATTACAAGTACTTGACACATCATCTATTATAATATTAATATAATTATGGACTCATATGTAATGAAAAAGTTAAAAGTATCAAGACTCTGATACTATACTTGTAATATCTCTTTTGGAGCAACCTCTTTATGTCTCTTAACTAATTCAAGATAACAACAAACAAGACAACCAAATCAACTAAGTAGAAGCCCACATCTTAATCAATATATAAAACTCTATTTAAGTTAGGAATAAACATAAATATTTTCTTAATATTTTGAAAAAAATTATATTTTAAGTTTTTAAAAGCAATTTCAACCATAAATAGATTTTCCTTTCAACTTTTATCAAAGTAAAAACAATTTGTTACAATAATTTTAATTTTATTGTTTAAATTACTTTAATTATTTGAATATATTCTTTCTCAATTATTATTTTGAATATATTATATTTTCAATTATTATTTTCTAAATTGTATTTATATTATTTTTAAATTCTTTAAGTTTATTAAAAATAATGAATATATTTTAATAATTAAATACGTGCATCTCGCATGAAGGAAACTAGTTCATATATACATATATATTCTACGCATAAATATCTATATAACTATATATATAAAATGAACGTCATTACTGCTGTCGGGCATCAAGCCCAATGTAATCTCCTTTTTCATTTTACAAAAGAAAAAAAATGGTTAAATTTCACATTTGGTCTTTCTAATATGCTCAAATTTGATGTTTAATATATATTTTAATTTTTAATATAATTTGGTCCCTATATTGTTATAATGTTATTAAGTTGTCTAAATAGTTAACATCGTTAACTTTTCGGTTAAAATATTATATAATTATATATAATTTGAATACCCTAATGTCTAAATGACGGACACATGGCTTCTTATTTCTTTTAGGTTTACGTCAATACTTATATTTTTTTAGATTTAGAAAAATGGTTAAATTTCAATTTTGGTCTCTCTATTATGCCTAAATTTGATATTTAGCTACTACACATTAATTTCTAATGTAATTTGGTCCCTTTAGTTTTATAATGTTATTAATTAGTTTAAATAGTTAATATCATTAATTTTTCGATTAAAACATTACATGATTATATATAATTTGAATGCCCTAAGGGTCTTAGAGAGATAATGGTTTTGGTTTCTTTTATGCTTGCCTTGCTTCCTTTTTTTCTTTTTCTTTTTTTAATATTATAAGACAATGATCAAACTTCAATTTAGTCCTTACACTATGTTGAAACTTAGAATTTAATCTATATACCTTATTATTGGCATAATTTGATATGTATATTTTTATAATGTCATTAATTAATCTAAATATTTACTCATGTTAACTATTTCAATTAAAATGATTATGTCAATTTTTCTTAGGAACATGATTCCAACGAAAAAATTTATTTTATCACAACAAGTTCGAACAAATGTTTTTGAGAAAAAACTATATAAAACATTTTAATTTTTACATAGATTTTTTTAATTTTAAAATGTCACATGAATGAATTTAATAGAAAAATTTTAATAATAATAACAATTGAACCTAAATTTTAAATAAAAAATAGAAAGTAAAAAATTTAAAATAAAAATAAAAATAAATTATATTTTAGAGTTCAAATTTATATTCCTTAATTCAACACAAATAAACTATTAGTGTGAAAATAATATTAATATACAATAGAAGTAATAGTCCCAACTTGGTAATTAAAACCAAGAAAGTGACTTGTGATCTTGTTGGCACAACTTTTATGAAATATATGGATTGCATATTGTTTCACCAATTTGTCCACTAACATTTCTTAAATCTCAATATTCCTTCTCGCAACTTGAGGGGATTTTTTTTTTTTAGTGTAATGCAATTCAATTTTATTTTAATGAAATGAGTAATTCAAGTCACTAACACTATGCTTTGGTTTGCTGTAATGAAATAAAAGCAGTAATAGAATAGAGTTGTAATATAATATAGTTGTAATGAAATAAAACTATAATCAGTAATTTAATTGTTAGGTTAAATGGAATAGAATAGAATTGTAATAGTATTTTTATATTTGGTTGAATAAAATGATGTTGTAATAGCATAAAAAAATTAAAATGACTAGAGTATCCTTAACATAATTTTTATTAGGTAGATTATTATTATTGTTATTAAATTTTAATATCATTGTAGAGCCTAATTTCTGGCCCGGGCCTAAAATAAATCAAACAAAACAAAAAGTCTAAAAATTAAAACAGTCCATTTTACAAACTAGCTCAAATTTTAGCCCAAACCTAAACCTAACCCATAGCCTAACAACCTAAACTTTTTGGCAGAAACCCTAGCCCCCTCTTCAGCGCCGCTCCCCCACATGCGCCGCTACGCGACGCACTCGCACGCCTCCACATCGTGCGCCCCTCTACGACATCCTCACCTGCGAAGCAAAACAAAGGCCAGCAAATCAAGGAACATAAAGTAAAAAATGTTGTATTTTTTATTTTCGTTTTTCGGGTATAAAAACCCAAACAAACTATTGTAAAAGGGACGATTTTTTGAGAGAATATACTATTTTTTACAAAGATACGAAAGCAAAAAGCGCTCTACAATCAGAAAAACACAGAATTAATAACATAAAGCAGCAAATGTTTTACTTGTTTTTTTTCTTTTCTTTTGGCTTTTCTTTTTTATAAAGACTTTCTTTTTTTATTTTCTTTTTTTACTATATATATGTATTTAAAAAGAGATAAAAATATTTTTTTTAAATTCGCCATTCTTGACGGTGGCGGCATGTGGCGATGAGCCATGGTGATCGGCCGAGCTCTCACGATCTTGAGCCTCTGCAGAGAGAAAAGAGAACTCTCTCTTTCTTTTTTAAAAAACAGGTTTCAAATGAATTTTTTTTAGATTTTTGGCTTTAAATACCCACTTAAAACGACGTCGTTTTGGCTAGGGTCTTTAAACCCCAAAACGGCGCCGTGTTTCATGCCTCTGACCCACGACCGACTCGCTCCAAGGAAGAGATGCGTGTTTTTTTTTAAAAAATGGGATATTTACGAATGGTCCCTCTATTTTTTACTGTTTTACATTTAAATTTATTTTGTTTTCAATTTTGCCCGATAATTTACCTTGGCTTTCAATTGGGTCCCCCTGATGCTGTGCGTTTGGAGGGATGGAATATTTTCCCTCTTAGTCCCTCCATGTTATTTGTGCATTGCAATGGGATCCTTTTTCCTTTTTTTATTCCCAATTTACCCCGAAATTTCATTTTTAAGTTTAAATTGGTCCTTTATTTTATTTTATTTTTGTTATTTTGTTATTGTTTTAGCATTATTTTTGTTCTTTCTCCTTTTTTACATTTTTATATTATATATACTATTATTATTATATCTATTACTATTATTTTTATTATTATAACTATATTTGTTATTATATTTATTATTATTCTTATTATTAATATTATTATTATTGCTTTCAACATTACTATTTATTATTTCTATTTTCATTATTATTTTTATTTATCACTATTAATTTTAATATTATTACTATTATTTTATTATTAATACTATTTTTATTTTTACTAGTACTATTATTACTACTTTTATTATTTTTAATATTATTTTTTCTATTTTAAATTTTTTCCATTATTATTATTATTACTATTTATCATTATTGTTACTATTATTTTATTATTATTAATATTATTGTTTATTTTAATTTTTTCTATTATATTTATTATTTTCATTCTTTATTATTATGGTGTTTACATTATCACTATTCGCTAAGTATGACCATTTTATGTTTGAACCGATTTTTTTATTTAAAGGTTACATCGACTTTTTTCTACTTTTTACCCAAATTCATAAAAAGGGTTTTTAAACAAGGCAATATTTCATGTTTGGAAGTTCGAGAAATTGTGCCCTAACGTGCTAAGTTTCGATTTTCCGTTCGTCCAAATGACTAAATATCCTTTTAAGATTTTGACCGTGTTTTCTTAGTTTAAAAAATAAGGCAATATTTCATGTTTGGAAATTCGAGGAATAGTGCCCTAACGTGCTGGGTTCCGTTTTTTTTTTTGTTTGGCCAAATAGCAGAATACCCTTTTAAAATTGCAATGCATGAATTTTGGAAATCATGAAATGATCTTGGTGTCGAGGGTTTGAAACATCGTGTCCTAAAGTGCTGGATGTAATATTTCATTTTTTTCGGAACAAGAGAATTTCGATATCCAATTCGAATTACCCAAACATTTTCTCAAAGATTTGCATTTTAAAATCTTTTCCAATTTTCGATATTAGGACATTAATCAATCAATAAGGTGCCAATTTTGGGCGTTGCAAGGGTGCTAATCCTTTATCGTGCGTAACTGAATCCCGGACCTATTTTCTTAAGATTCGTAGATTAAAATATTTTCTAAAGTGACCCAATCACACTTCAAAAAAGATTGGTGGCGACTCCATTTTCCTTTTAAAGCCGGACCGTTTTCTAAACATAAAAAATGGTTTCGACAATGATTATTATTAAAATAATTTAATAATAAATAATAAATAATTTAATCATTTTAATATAATTATTATTAAATATAATTTAATAAAATAATATATAATTTAATCACATTTTTAATATAATTATTTTATATTAAATTATATTAAACTATTTTTTTAATTTTATATAAAATTATATTAAAATATTTCAAATATTTTTATATTTTCTAAGTCCAAGGACTAATTTGGAAATTAATTTTTTTGTTATTCAATGTTGCATGGAATAGTCATTCTTTTGGTGATACCAAAGAATAGTTATTATGGAAACACAATTAATAAGAAAGTAATGGTTATTTCATTGAGTGAATATTATATTCAACCAAAATTCAACCAAACAAAAAAATAATTCACCATTCAATGAATAAGGGAGAATGCTATTCCATTCCTTCCAACCAAACATAGTGTAATAGTATTAAAATATCGGACGTAAAGCGCTTTATTGTTGGGTTCAAATCTTACTAATTACTCAATTTATACTACTTATTCTTTATTGAATTTCAAAGGGCAATTTAATCCTTGAACGAATTTATAAATTAACATATTAAAAAAAAAAGAAAGAAAAGAACTTCACAATGTATATTGGACATTCGAGAAATTTTAATAAAGTTGATACTTAATTCACGATGCTTGATATTAATTCAATTAATTATTTAATATATAAAAATCTTAAATATAATTAGAAGTGAGTAAAATTTAATTTGATTTAAAAAATCGAAAAATTTTGAATTTCGAGTTAATAAAATTGAGTTATACTATTTTTTGAGTCAACTTGAATAAGTAATTTGGTTGAATATTACAATTTGAATAATTCAAATAATTCAAATAATAGATAGGTGTAAATACTCCTTTCGTCCCTAACAATTTTAAAATGAACAAATTGATCTTTTTCAAGAAAAATTACAAAATAAAATAAAATAATTTTCAAAATAAAAATATTTATAAAAATTCAAAATTTAAATTTAAAAAATATATAAAAGTTTGAAAATTTTAAAGAATATATAAAGAACAGTAAAACTTTTTAAAAATTATAAAATAATAATTATGGGTTCTTAATAAGTTAATTAAAGATCAAGTTTATCATACTAAAGTGACTTACGTTGGCTTGAAAAATTTTCAAATATATATAATTTTAAATTTATGTGCTCTAACATAAAATTAATTATAATATAACACAATTTTAATTTGACATGTTTAATTTTTATTTAACTCAAATAATTTCACTCAATTCGAATAAAAAATTAAATTAAATTAAAATTATATAATAAAGATCATCAACTTAATTAATTTAAATTATTTTTTACTCAATTCCACCGAATTCAATGTAATATTGTGAGTGTATAAAACAAATTCATATGAATAATTTAATTGAAGTTGTATGTACATATCTCAAACACCCAAATATTCCAGGATTAAAATTAGGGGATATACTCTTGGGGAAAATGAAAAAGATTACTCAACCCACCTTATAAATAAAAATTTAACCAGTCACTATCTGCCACGTAAGCAAAACAAAGATGAACCTAACCCTAGTTAAAAACTGACTCCGAAGATTTAAAACAAAACTTCCATAAAACGACAACGGAATTCGCGTATTTAAGTAGTTGGAAGCCGTTGAAGGGGAAAGAAAGAAGCGAGGGCCTCTTCGCATTTCGGAGAAGTCGCAGAAAAGAAATAAAAGAGAGAGTGAGAGAGCTGAAACGGTGTCGTCAAACAAATGGCTGTCTCCTCGTGTTCCTTTCCTCCTAGGGTTTTCAATGCTCATTCTTCATTCGAGTGCCGTTCCGATCCCGACTTCTCTGGTACGCCGACCGGGGAGAAGCCTCGCATCGGGTCTAACCGACGAGTAACGGCATCGTTGTTTTGTACCGGCGGTGGGGGTTTTTCGTCTTTGATCTTTCGTTTCCCCCCGAACTTCGTCCGCCAGCTCAGCGTCAAGGCTCGCCGCAACTGTAGCAACATCGGTGTCGCACAAGTTGTCGCGGCTTCGTGGTCGAACGGTCCCACTTCCGGTTACCCCTCCTCGGCGGCGGCTGCTGCTTCTCAGGCAGCCGCAGCCTCCGTCCCCGTCTCTGATGACGTGGCGGTTGTAGAAGGTTGTATTGACAACGATAGTGTACAGATTGGGGATTCATATGATTCCAAGACATCGTTTTTGAGCTCCGATGGGAGCATCACTGTTCATGCTGGTAAATGGATTAATCATTTCCTCTCTCTTTAAATATTGTTAAAACATTCCTTTTTGTTTTGATTTTGAAAGGAAAAGAAAAGATAGCTATATTTGTGGTTTTTGTCGATCCAATATTTACTATAATTGGCAAATATAATACTCAGCTTCTTTCTTATTTTTATTTAGATTAATCATTAATTCATACTTAATTATTTACAGTTTACTTTAATGATATCATATTATTAGTAATATCTCTAAATATTTTCAAATTTTATGTCACCTTATTACATATATATTCAATATTTTTCTTTTCTATCTCTACTATTGTTGGTTCTTTTTATTATTTTCAAGAGTTTCACTATTACCTTCACAAGTTCGATTAAATACAAATATATTATGTTATTTGTTTATTATGATTATTATTTATCTCACCAAATTCATATCCGAACAATGCAATTACAAATGTGAATATTTTGAATTGATGCAATTCAAATTACTCATCCAGACGCTTTTCTAATGGGTTTTACGTTTTATTTATGCAGGTGAAAGATTAGGTCGCGGTATAGTTACTGATGCAATTACTACTCCTGTGGTTAATACTTCTGCATATTTCTTTAAGAAAACTCAGGAGCTTATTGACTTCAAGGTATACTAATAGCATCGATTAATCTGTTTTTGCTGTAGATAATGTTTATGTTGATCTATTAGGGTTCTTGTCAAGGTTTCGTTTTCAAGAAATGTTTTGGTCTTTTATATGTTAAGTTGTCATTGTCAGGGTTTGGTGCTATATGTTTGCAGTTGTCAAGAAATGATGGTTGTCCCAAAAGTTTTGCTTTGCATTAACATTTTGTCTTGATATTATTGCAGGAAAAACGCCATACAAGTTTTGAATATGGGCGTTATGGAAATCCAACCACTGTGGTTGCAGAGAAGAAGATAAGGTTTGGCTGCCCCTATTGTATTTTTCATTACTTTTTGTTAAATGGCATTTGCTTGTCTCTTCTATCCATGTCATTGAAACATTCGTAAGGTGATCTTTCTTTGTTTCAGTGCACTTGAGGGGGCTGAGTCGACCCTGATTATGGCATCTGGAATGTGTGCTAGCACAGTCATGCTGATGGCATTGGTTCCTGCTGGCGGACATATTGTGACAACAACAGATTGCTACAGAAAAACTAGGATATTCATTGAGACCATCCTACCTAAAATGGGAATCTCGGTATGGCTTCAAATTTGTTCACGTTAACTTTCAGTGAATAGTATTTGAGAATTATGGTAACCAAAATGCCCTGAGTTTTTGTGCCAGTCTTGTTTTATTGGGGGCAATTATGTTGAGATATCTTCTCACCAAAATATAGATGTAGCTAGATGAATGTAGTTTTTAACTTAAAAAGCTTATACCAGCCCCTTTTATTTGTTGGATTTTTTTTATTATATGTAAGAAGTGAAACTTGATCAGCAACCCAATGAAGTTTGCATCAATTTTAATGCTAGACTTGTCTTGAATGTTTATATTTTTACAAAGTAGTATGTTGAAGTTTGGTTCATTTCTAATTGCAAACTTGCTATCATCCAACATGCAGGCTACTGTTATTGATCCTGCAGATGTGGATGGCCTGGAGTCTGCACTCAACAAGAACAAAGTTAGTAGCATAGGAAGTGGTTATCTTTTTATGTTTAGCTTGGACATAACAATACATTTTGAGTTGAGAGTGAATTATGATTTTCATGCAGGTTTCTCTTTTCTTTACTGAGTCTCCAACAAATCCGTTCCTTAGATGTGTTGACATAGAAAAAGTTTCAAAGTTGTGTCACAGCAAAGGAACACTTGTCTGCATTGATGGTACCTTTGCTACACCTCTTAATCAGAAGGCCCTGGCTCTTGGTGCTGATCTTGTTTTGCACTCTGCAACAAAATTTATTGGTGGACACAATGATGTAAACACTTTCTCTTGTTAATTTAGGCAGTTTGAATTACTTCTTCATTCATGTTTCAATAATCATTAATTCAAGCAGTAAACATGTGTAATTCTCGATGTTACAGGTCCTTGCTGGTTGTATAAGTGGTTCTGAGAAGTTGGTTACAGAAATTCGTACTTTGCATCATATTTTGGGTGGTACTCTCAACCCGGTGAGTTGGCCTGACTGAACATATTCTTGATGTCCCGTGTTTATGTCACCATATTTTCAGTTGCAACTAGATTAACATTTTAATTGCACCGAGTTAAGAGGGCTAGATTACTGAGGTGGTTGGTTGGATTTCTAGTGAGGAAGAATATGTTGTCATTTCTAGAATGATGCTTTAGTGACTTTCAACTTATTCTTTGAAGATTTGTGTCTGAAAAATTCCCCATTATAAGTTGCATGGTTTAAAGTAATCTGTTTGTTTCTATTGTTTAAACAGAATGCTGCGTATCTAATCATCAGAGGCATGAAGACACTGCATCTTCGTGTACAGCAACAAAACTCAACAGCATTAAGGATGGCCGAAGTTTTAGAGGCACATCCTAGGGTATGAAATGCAATGACATTTTAATAATTCCATTCTTGTTTATCCGTAAAATCCATTTAACGCCACTCAATTTAATAACATTTGATTTTTCATATCCTATTCTATTTTGAATTTATTTTCCTGATTCTTGGCTTATTAAATTTCTGTGGCAGGTGAAACGCGTCTATTATCCAGGCTTGCCAAGTCATTCTGAACATGAAATTGCCAAGCGGCAAATGACTGGCTTTGGCGGTGTGGTCAGTTTTGAGGTTGGTTTCTTCAACTGCTTTTTAGCATTTTAACTGGGAATTGATCTCTAACCTCTGTTGCTTTCATTTGGTGTTTTATTCATGTTAAGAACTTCTCTAACTTTTCATGCTGTCAAAATCATTCAGGTGAATGGAGATCTGATGACCACCATCAAGTTTGTTGATGCATTGAAGATACCATACATTGCTCCATCATTTGGTGGCTGTGAAAGTATTGTTGATCAGCCAGCTATAATGTCCTACTGGTATGACAATTTATCCATTTATATCTCGCTTTTGTTCATCGCGTACGCAACTACATTTATAGTTGTGAAGAAAAGAAAACATTTGATAGACATGGGTCTCCCAACATGGATGGGAACCTTTGTGGAGTTAATGTTACAATGTTACGTGATAAATATGTGGTTGTTTGTGCAAAAATATGAAACAGGGATCTTAGCCAAGCTGAGAGGAGCAAGTACGGGATTTTGGATAACTTGATTCGATTCAGCTTTGGGGTTGAAGACTTCGAAGATTTGAAGGCCGATATACTGCAGGCCCTGGAGACCATAGCTTAAATAGCGTTTTGTCGTGTTTAGTATTTTTCCTAGTTTAAATGGGGCATGTTGATCTCCAAAAGTATTTGCTGTTGTGTCTGATTTTGGTATATCTGCATTGGTTGAATGAAGTCATGATTTTGGTACCCATGAATAATTTGGAACTTTGGGGTGCTGAAAATTTGATCTACTGAAAATGTTTTCTGTATTTTCTTACTCTTATTTTATGAATTTAACTTATCAAGTGGAAAGTGATTTATTGGTTAAAATAAATAAGTCCATTTTATTGGAAAACGATTTTCCTCAAGTAATTTTTTAGAAACAATTTAATTTTCATATGAAAATTAATTTGAATAAAGTCATTATTATATAATACAATTTTAATAAGGAAATTTGTTTGTTACATTGTTACTGAGGTTTTTACATTTTAGGGTTAGGGTTTATAAGTATTTTATTTGGTAAAGTAAAATATTAAAAAAATATTCAAGAAAAAAGACGTGAATATTTTAAGGTTGTTTGTGAAATAAAAAACATTTTACTAGTGTATTAGATATTTGCCCTTTTAAAAATATTTATAATTTTAAAGTATTAATCTCAGATATAGTAATTTTCAATATTATTGATATATATATATATATATATATAAATTTAAGCATGTAATAAATTATTAATATTTTAGTTAATATTATAATTTAATTTTAATAATAAAATTTACCATAAATAATATTTTTAAATTTATTGAAAATTTTATATTAATATTTTAATAAGAACTATATATTACAATTTATAAAATTTAGTAATAATTGTTTTATAATATACAGTTTTGTTGAACAATTGTTTTATAATATATTAATTTATTAATATAAATGAATATTTATTTAAATCATATTTAATTTCATTTACCTCTAAAGTTCTAATGTGACGTATCACTGTTTGCTCTAATATATTATAAAATATATATCTTTAGGTTAAGTTTTAATTAGATATTGATTATTATTAGGCACAATAATAAATTTAATTTTTAATGTTTATAATTTTTGTCAATTTTATTTTTATTTATTTTAAGTTAAATTTGGACATTAACTTTTAAAAAATAGCCAAATCGCTTTTTAACAAAAATATTGTCTAAAACATTAATTTTAATGGTGTTTGTCTAGCAATTCATATGTATTTCATGCTGACACAACAATATTTTTCGTATATGCCACATCATTTAAAAATATAAATTATTCAAAAAATATATAAAAGTTCATAAAAATTTTAATAAAAGAATGATATTGCAATAACTCGGTTTCTAGTGGTACCGAAAAAGGCAGTTTTGGGGCCCCATTTCCATAAACCGAGCCTGTAAATACTTAATAGATATATTTGCAAAGTTATAATATTGTTGAATCGAAAATTTGTTAAGCCATTTAGTCAAAATTGTGAGTAATTAGGATCCAAGAACTAAATCGTAAAGTTCAATTACTAAAGGTTCAAAATAGCAATTATACCATGTTAGATTAAAAGCTAGTGGATTTTATAATTAATTAGCCACTAACTTAAATTAATTAAAGTTCATTTAGTTAAAACATTATTAACTAAATTATTTTACAATTTAATCCTAATATATATAACAATTTGATGGGAAGAAAGAGAATATCATCTTCTCCAATCCAATTCTAAGCAAGAAGAATTGCAAAACACCACAGCCAAGGGTTTTGAGCTTTTTGGCTTTAATTTCAAGTAAGCCCTAGCCATTTTTCTTTTATTTTTATGGAAATTGAATCATGAGAACTTGATCTAGCTAACCCATGTACTAATTTGAAAAATTGTTAAAGTTTTAGAAAGTTTCCATGGTAAGGAATTGAATGATTTTGGTGTTAAATTATAAGAAGTTAAGCTTAGTAAAAGAAAATGACTAAATTGTAAAGCTTAATTGTTAGTTTCGTACATTGGGTACTAAATTGAATAAAATGTAAAACTATCATGAATTATTTGTAGGAGTAAAAATAGAGGGACCCTAATGTGTTTAGGTGAAATTAGATTTTAATCCAAGGTTTTAAATTGAAACTTATGATTATCCCGATTTTAGGGATTAAATTCAATAATTTGTAAAATTTGTAAAAATTAGTATTTGATAATGTGATGTGTTTTATGATTATTCGTATCTAACGACAACACTAAATCGTGGAGAGGGAGAGGAAAAATGAAAGTGATCGACGAGTAACCAAAAATTTTGGTTTGTACATTTATAATTTAAAGTCATATAAATTGCTTGTATTTTCATATTACATGCATATGGGAGTACTGAGGTAAGTATACAGTAATGGTAAAAGATATTGGATCGATCTTGAATGTGAATTCTCATAATAGAGGACTAAATTGAACAAAATAGAAAATAGTATGAATCATTTAAAATATGAATTATGCTATAGAATTGAGTGAGAATATGTATTGGTGGATATGAAATACATATGTTATGTTAATGAATTGAATTATTATAGTATACATGATTGAAAATTTTGATATGTGTACTAAATGGTAAATGGAATTGAAATTTGATACTCTATTAACTAGTCGGGCTGAGTCAGATATAGGGCTGAGAAGTCAACTTGAGGCAAGTGGAAATCTTGTTTGTGGTGCTCGTTTTAGTTAAATGAATTAGAATTTTATCCATGTACTAATATGTATTGAGTAGGTACAACTAAAAACAACTCAAGATGATTTAGCAATCAATCAATCTTGTACACAACAATCAACAATTGAGGTAAATGGTTGTGGCCTTTTGTATTTTGTTTGATGGTTTAGCAACTAGCATTATATTTTTTTAATGTTGGAATGTCAAAATGAAAAACTAAGGCATCAATCATTTCAAGTTGCATCCCAGACTCCTCATGTATCAGTAATCGGTACAATTTCATCACAACAAGTGGAATGTCAACAAGGGCACCAACATTTAGGGAACCAACAACAATATGCATATGCAAGTAGATCGAGAAATGTTACAACATCTACAACACTAGCAAAAAGGACAACAACTAGGGCCAAGGTGACTCACTCCTAACCTCCCAAACAACAACCAATTAAGCATGTTGCACTTGGACCAAAAGGGTGAACAATCATGCAAGGCCTGAAAATGTATACAAATGACAAAATTGGTTTGTAAATCTTTAATGTAAGTAACTTGAAGTTAACCATGCTTATTATGTTGTGTTTAGTTGTTTTATTCATTTTTTATCCTGGAAAAGAAGGCTAGATACTAGTTTCAAGGCTTCACACTAAGCAACAAGTAGCAAAGAGAGTAATGAAAGCTTCAACAACTTTTATCCCTCTTACCCCAACAACTAGTGCCTCGCACTAGGCACCAACCATTATGCATCCTACAACAACCACCTCAAACCAACTAGCAACCACTAAGCCTCTTACAACAAATGTGCCTCCTACATTAACAACCTCAAACCAAGCAAGAACCACTAAGGAAAATCCAGTGTCATCTCATAGAGGTGATCTATTGAGTGGAATCACAAAGCTAACTCCAAGAAAGACAATCCCAAAGCAACCGCCAAAACCAACCATTTGGACATTGTAAGTATATTCACATTTTTGTGGGTTTCATAGACTTTTAGGTTGGATTGATATATTTTTGTGCATAGAAACTATTTTTGTGAGTTGTTTTAGTCTCAATTTAGGAAGCTTCTTTGCAATTTTGTTTTATCTATTGTTTAATATGTTTTTTAGAAAATATGTGAAAATATGAGAACTTGTTTGTCATTATATTTTGTAAACTGTTTTGGTCTTAATTTAGAGGGTTGCACAAGATTTCTTTGTGTTTGTAGTAGCTTCTAACATTCTATGTAATATGAAGCAAGTTAAGGAATATGTTTTGTAACACCCCTAACCCGTGTCAGTCGCCGGACTAAGGTTAAGAGGCATTACTGGACATATCAGAACATTTTTCAAATATTTCACAAACATACATTATGCATCAACAAATAATCATCATTCACAATCACTTTGTCCCTTTAGAAGGTCTACGAGACCTTAAACATGCTTTAGAGAGGGTTTGGGACCAAACCGATCTCATATGCAAACTTTACAAAACTTAGAATATTTTCTTTCAAAACAGGGTACACGTCCATGTGGCTAGGCTGTGTGCTTCACACGGCCATGCCTTGGCCCGTGCCTACGAAACTGACAAAATCACACTGCTTGTCACACGTCCGTGTGCTTGGCCTGTGTGCAACACTGACTTGAATCACACGGCCTGCCACACACCCGTGTGTCTGGCCAGTGTACAAGTATAACTTACTTCGAATTGGAACAGTGAAGGTCACGGTCAGAACACACGCTCGTGTGTTCAACTGTGTGGGCAATTATGGGCCATTTGCAAGGCCAAATTGCCACCATTTTGGGTCATACCTACAAGCATCCAACAAGAATCATTTTATGATTCAAAAACAACCAAAATATATCATTTTCAATATTCTAACCTCTCAAAAAAAAAAAAAACACACTGACCTTTGCATCACATAACATGGACTAAACTCATCCATAATCACATTCATTAACAAGCCACATCACATGGCTACATATATATTTACATATTTCAAAACATAACATAAGTTCTCTAGCCTATACATGCCATACTTCAATATGTACATTTCAAAAGAGTACCAAAACATAGTTTGATAGTGTGGTGATGATCCTCGACGATCCCTGAGCTTCCAGTAGCTTCGGTAATCTATAAAACAATGCAAACACACACAAAGTAAGCTTTCAAAAGCTTAGTAAGCCATATACAAATAAACTTTTCTTATAGAACATTTATAAACCATTTCATTCACAAAAACTATGGTATAATACAATAGCAATTTCATGTTTCTCCTTTGGCTCAATTGTTCTTAATAATTAGCTTACAAACATACCACATCTCCATGTGGTTCATTTGATCATAGCACACTTTATTTCAATATTTTCATACATGTATCTCGATTCCACAATTTCACATATACTTACTTTTCATACTCGAACTTTGCATACATTTCAAATGTACCTGCATCGGATACACATTTCACATAATCATTCATTTCTTGGAGTGCCTGTTGAACCGTTTAGAATTCATAAAGATACTCGAATCTCTCTGAGAGCTCGTACAATGCCAACGTCCCAGATGTGGTCTTACATGTAATCAAATACCGATGCCACTGTCCCAGACAGGGTCTTACACAAAATCATATACGATGCCAATGTTCCAGACATGGTCTTACACTTAAATAATAAATCAATGCCAACGTCCTAGACATGGTCTTACACAATAACAAATATCGAAATCCTATGTCATGACATACGTATTCTAACTATTCTTATAGTTCATACAGGGCTTTTCGGACATTGACACATTGTCGAGGTTTTCTCGGATTTCACATATGCATCTTCCATAATCATTCATCACCATTCAATTTCATATAAGCATGAATAAATCAAGTCAAACACATTTATTCGTATATAGACTTAGCTCGTACGGAAAAGAACAGAAACGAACGACTATTCTACTACTTTCGACTTCCCCTGATCTAATTCCGTTTTCTTTGGTTCTTGATCTATACACATTAAATTTAAATCTTTTATTCACCAAAACATTCAATTCAATCCATAAGCATATATTTAGGGAATTTTACAAATTAGCCCTCATATTTTCACATTTTGACATTTAAGTCCCTATTTCATAAAATAACCAAATACACATAACTTCATTTTACCCAAGCTAGGCGAATGTTACTACACTTCATATAAGCCCATATATTTCATTTATTTCACATTTTAGTCCTTCAACTTCTCATTTTCGCAAATTAGTCCATAATAGTCAAATTCATCAAAAATTCAAAGACAAAAGATGTTAACCCAACACATAACTTTCATTTTTCATCAACTACCATCACAAAGCTCACAATATCATCAATGAAATAACTCAAAATTATCATCAAATTCTAAAATTGAAGCATGGGCTTGATAGTATGCTAAACAACGATCACAAAAACATAGAAATTATCAAAAACCGAACAAAATCCATACCTTAATCACAAACACAAAGTGTGAACCCTCAAGCATGTAAATGGATTCTTCTTTCTTCTATTTTCGGTGCAAAAAGATGAACGAAGCATGTATTTTTACTTTATGTTTTATTTATTATCATATAATAACATAATTACACTTTTAGCCTTTTTAATTTCATTCAAAATCCACTAACCTTAGGGTTTTATGTCCATCCAATATTAAAATGGTTAATTACAACATAAGGACCTCACATTTAAAAAGACACATCAATTCGGCACTTAATCAAATAGAAGGCCACTTTTACATTTTTTGCGATTCAGTCTTTTTTCACAAATCAGCAAACAAATGATAAAATTAAATCACAGGAATTTCACACATATAAATTCACATATTATAAGCACGGAAAATAATATTAAAATATTTTTTACTCGGATTTGTGGTCTCGAAACTACTATTCTGACTAGGGTCTAAATCGGACTGTTACATGTTTCTTAATGTTTCTTTTCATGTATTACTTGTATTAACATTTGTAGAAACTAAGGTATGAAAAATCAAACTCTATATTCATTTTTACTTTTTCTTGACATTCATGTACTATTAAATTTCTATTCATTTAATTTCTAGAACTTTGTAAGCAATTAGGACATCCCAACTCAATTCATAACCATGGTTACCAATTATGTAGGTATTCCAACTAATTCCATTACCATTCATAAAATCCGACAATCATATAAAACATCCCAATTAAAATAATTAGAATCTATAACATTGGTTACCAATTAGAATAACAACATTCAATCTAATTTCAATACTAATAATGATAGTCAATAAGACAAAGAACATCCAAACTAGTTCTATGATAATTTTAACAACATATATTGACACCAATCTTACAAACTAAATGACAAATTTTATTACAAAGAAAATAATTCATGACACAAAGAAAACAACCTTATAAAACAATGCTTCTTTCTTACTCATTGCCACTATTAGCTTTTAAGTCTTTAACTTGTCTTCTTGATTGTCAACCTTCTTCAACAAACTTTGGGGTTCATTCAATTTCAAATTCTTCTTCAACTCAGTGTTCTAAATATGAGTTTCTTGATTTTCACTCAATATCATTTGAAGTTGAGCTTGCAATTCATCAACTACAACATTCTCATGCCTTTCGTCCTTTTTTAGCTTTTGAGAAAATATTCACAACCATTTCACTATATAAAATAAAAATCAAATACGAAAAAACTCTAATAGAATATGTACCCATCAACCCAAATAACATTTTTGCTCGCATTCATGTCTAAATAACCGATTTCAAAAGAATTAACAATCTAAATGTTTTTGAAAGTTGCAACAAAATTATAACTAAAAAATTCATCTAATTTAAAAAGCCAATGTTGTTGTCAAATTAAAAGCCAAATAAACACTAAATACCTCTTTATAGTTTGAACAACCATAATTTTTTTTCCCATTACTCCAAGGCATATTGGAAGTACAAATTAGTGCCCTCAAATAAACATGGCTTGAATTGATCTGAGATTTTGAGCTTCTAAAAATTGACATTCTTCAAATCTTGTGAAATATTGTAGATTTTGATACATAAGAGATGAGTAGAGGAAATATGAAACAATACTTGAAGAAAAAAGGAATTTATTTTTAGGTTAGATTGGATTATTTATTTTTATCCTTTTTTTAATTTACAAAATAAATATTTTATTTTATTTTTTTTCAAGTATAATTAATAAAAATACATTTTAATGGCATGTCAATTTTTTATTGGTTGCAAGGATTTTTCTAAACAAAGATAACAACTGAGGTTCATATTTGTTACGAAAATATAGTTTAAGTACTTAATTTGACCAAAAAAGGTCTAGGTATCTAAATCAAACAAAGGCTATATAGTTTGAGGGCCAACTATTCAATTAAGTCATTAAAAAATTGACGTTTTAGCAAGCATTTTCATTTAAAAATAGCAATTCGATTCTTTCTGAAAAGTTGGTGGTTAAATTCAACTTTTTATTATTATAAAAACTTGAGAGTCCAATTTAACTAAAAATAATAATAGTGAAATCAACAAAAGATATAAATGTTAAGGATTAAATCCATGGTTATACCTTATCATTAAGTCTATATAAGATATTATTTATTATAAGGAAAATGCTTCTATAATATTTCATAATAAATATATTTATATTGTATTTGTATCACTAAAAATCAGTTTAAAAATAATTTCATAAAAATTAGTCAAACAATACAAAATATTTTACATAAAATCATCCAAACATTAAAAATTATTTACTTTTCTAAAAAATCAATTTAATTTTCAAAATATTTTTTTGGAAAAGTGTTTTGTAAAACAAACCCATCCATTTATAATGCATTTTCTCAAATGGCTATTTGATGTTTATTTTCAATTTTATTGTGTTAAGACCTAACCATAATAAAAATTAATGTGTATGCTACACAAAGATTATATTGGTTCTACATATCAACCATTTTTCTTTTCATAAATTTATCAATGTTCAGATATCCGTCAAATTTTATAATCAGTCCTTGTACGTTACAATTTTGTAAATAAATTCAAAACTGTAAGAATTTTTTTTATTTGCATCTAAACTTACAATTTTTTTTCTAAAATTAAAACTTCAAAATTATTTTTTGATTAAATTTTGTTACATACTGTGGTATAAGTTCTCCTTGGGAGAAATTGCTTGATACTTGCTGTTGTCCCCATTGTGATCGTAGCAAAAAGGCAAGGGAACTGATTTGAATGCCCTGTATTTGCCCACATTGTTCAAATGCTCATTCTCCAACCTATCCAATTTCATATCATATGTTTACCAAAAATAACCATGATAGTATCTAGTAAAAAGAGAGAGAGTTTAAAAATACCCGAAGAAATTCCAAATTCCACGACGAAAGATCTCCAAGGAAGCAACAACAGCAGTCAAGGCGGTCCCGTGAAGGAAAAGTACAGTTTGAATACCTAAAACTTGTTGCATCCAAACCAGTCTCAACACACAGTTCAACGCCTGCAATTTTACACCCTTTAGTTCCTTAACCTAATCTGATGTTCATTCAAGAGATGGTATTACAATTGAAAATCCAACATCAAACAACCATGAACAGATAGGTAGAAAGAGAAATTAGTGGGATGATTTCTTACCATGGCTAAAAAATAAACAACTTTGTGTGGTAAAACAAGCTTAACCCTGAGCCAAGGATTGCTTGATTTTCTTCTAAGGAGACCCCAATCGATGGCAATGTCCCAATATGTATTAAAATGGTTGCCATCCCAGAAGTTGCAGCCGCCAAGACCAGCCATGTTGTTGTCTTCTGCTTTTGGAACTGATAAATTGTCCTAAGGGCAACCGCTGCTATGGTTGATAAGTATTTCAGACCATTCACCCCATGTGCTGCATCTTTTTCTTCCAATAAACGTCTAAGGCACTGCAAGATCGCCACTTCCATTGATCATGATGCACACCGGAGGATTGTTTTCAGATATTTCTTCAAACCCTCTTGGACCATCTTTGTAGTATCTAGTTTTCAAAGTCGATTTAAACTCCTTCCGAAGTTTTCCAATATGTGAGAGGATGTCAGAGTCCTCCACCTTGCCTTGGAGATCAAACTTTTCCTACACATATAACAAAATAATGTAACAAGTACTCATTACATACAATATCAAATAATGCAAAATTATTGCAATACTTTAAATTACAAAATGAATATGTACTACATACATGAACGATTCTCAATATGTTTTCCAACACATATTTAGGAAGATGTTTCAATGTTTTGTATTCAAAGGATGATAGAACTATCCTTGCAATTGTACGAGAAATTCAGCCAATTTGAAGCCTCCTTCCCAATAGGCTGCCCATATTGGTTGGCATCTACTACTATACGAGTTCCGTGTTGAAGATTCATATATCTTTCATGTTTGTAGGCCCTCGCTTTTCTTAGTACCCTTAGTAGCCTCATCAAAAGTAACAATTATATTTTAGATATGAAAATTAAAAAATAATAATGTATCTTGTTGAAATATTTAATAAAAAACTAATTTTTTCCAACAATAAAACTCCTTTCTTTTTGTTCAAATAACAAAAAATTCATAGCTAAAAACAAAGTGAACTCTAATTAATAAAAAGATTTGAGAAAAATCATTCCTTTGAACCCTTTGAAAAATCTTACAATTAATAATATGTCTCTTTCTTTAACAATGTCTCAAAATTGCTCCAGATTTACAACAAGGTTAATAGCACATGATAAAAATATAAATAATCTACTAGGATTGAAAGTGATCAAACCTCCAAGACTTAATAAGCTTTCACCACTAACGCCAATAATCCATTGCATCTTGAGATGTAAACTACTTTAAGAGATTTAAAAGAAAAAAAGAACATAGTTAAATAACTTCAACTAAACTAATGGCCAAGATACATTACTTGCTTTTCTTGACTGGTTTCAACGATATCCATAGCTCTCCTAGTTGCAAGATACTTATATATTTTTTGCTCTTGGTGGAATAATTAAGTTTTTTTTTAATAATCCATCTGATGCCTAGTTATGGTCCTTATTTTGCCTCTGGCTAGATAAACCAAGGTACTTAAAGACAAAGGGCATGCTATTAAGTTTCAGATACGTCAAAATATGGGTTCAACCAAATAGTGCATACTTTTTTTTTTTCATGGTCTTATTAAGTATAGCAGCAAACCAGAATGCCTGTATTTAGAGAGTTCAAAAATTAAGAGAAATGTATAATAGTTCAATACTTGTTAAACTAAAAGTCAATTACTATCAACCTTTCCATCAAAATTGTAAGCTAATCAAAATATAAAATATCTTCAATAAATTCAGATAAAATTTTAATTCTTCAAAATATGTTATTAATTAAAAACAAGATTTTAAATCTATTGAAGAACAAAGAAAATGTAAAAACCCATCAAATTTAACAAACAAAATAAATTGTCCGAAAGTTGTGAAAAGTCAAGTGTAGCGTAAGACTAAGAGGAATCTATGAAGGAAACCAAACAAAACCAAAAATTTGTACAAGAATGGAGTGGAAAAAGAGGAGCATGACAAATAGAAAGATATGTCCGCCAAAACCAAACACAAAGTATAAAGTAGCAGAAAGAATAAGTATAAGGAAAGAATAAATACTAGCGTAAGGTAATAAAGTAGTTTGAAACAAGGGAAAATAAGTGAGGACGAATGGAGGTACCAAATGAGTTGTGTACATCTTCCACGATTGAGTCGAGTTTCATCTCCCGTGCTTAGACTATCGGTAGCAACACTTCCCAATGTATTCAACTCGTCAAGAACCCCTTGAAGAGAATCGACACCTTTTAATGGTCGCTTATTGCCATTTTCCTAGAAAACAAATCGGTAATGGTTAACGATGAAGCACCCAAGAGAGCATCGAAAATTTCATGGGTTTTGAGGAGGAAAAGTGGAAAAATATGATTTTTCAACTTACTATTGCCGGAAACTTGAAACCCACCGTAATTTTGGAGAAAGGTTTGCTTCATATGCACCTAGGGATTGGCCGACAATTGCAATGGAATGTCCATTCAATTGGTTTTATATATTGTTTAAAATATTGGCCATTTATTAACAAACTAGGCCAAAACAAACCCCAAAAAACCCAAAACCAAGCAAAACAAAAAAAAAAAAACCAAATCAGGCCCAAAAAACAAAACAATAAAATACAGCCCAATAAAATAGAACAAAAACTTTTAAACATTAGCTCAATAATATATTTAAACCATAAATATCCTAATAAAAGATTAAATAAATAATTAATTAATATAGGAATTAGTTCAAACAAGTCACTATAATATAGGCGTAAATTAAGAAAATTAAGGGAGACATAATATTTCCATGGATGAGGATGATTTTCTACTATATTAACATGTAAAATATGTTAATAAAATTTTATAATTACAAAGGAAGGAGTTTTCGAGACATTTTTGGCAATATTTCCATATTTTACATCAACTAAATGATTGTTGTTTAACATTTTGGTGGTATAATTAAACCCATATTTTGATAAGTGTAGCTACTCAGATTCCAACCTTCATAAGCAATATGATTGATTTAGAAACAAAGAGATTCCCATAAAGTACTAATTGAATAGTAAGTTACTTCCCACCTAGAGACCTACATCTTTTGTTACTACAAATTACTTAGATAGGAAATGAGTCATACAAGTTATTTGTGCCGAACCTCTAACTCTACATCTCCTACTTCCCTTAACCATGTTTGAAATTTGACTCAATAACTTGTGGGCAACCATTTCATTGCATAATATGAAAAGAATCGCAATTCCTTTAGGATGTAGAGATGTTGATGCAATTTCTATTTACCACTTACCTTTCATGTTTCTATATTAAGGCATCTCTATTTAGTTAACTACTTCAATGGCCCACATTATCGGCTTTCACTTTAACTACAATTTATGTTTTCACCTAAATTTAATTAGCACTTGCCTTAACTAATTAATTCCTTTTTCATTGTTTTACGCCTTTCAATCATTACATTTCATAACATATCACCCAAACATACATTTCATTTTCATCCAACCAAGATATATTATATCACCCTAACATACATTTCATTTTCATCCAACCAAAGATATATTATATCACAAAACAATTCATTTCATTTTCATTCAAACATTTAGTCATTCATGCAACCTTGCAAACATACCTTTTAATTAGAGCTCAAACGAACCTAAATCGACCTCTTGAAAGTCACTTACTATAAAAATCATGAACCTTTTCATTCAAGGACGAAGTAGAAATCGTGGATCGACCGCCTTCCCGGATGGAAGGAATTTCAGTCCACCAGGACCTCACAGAGACGACGGCAAGAAGATACAAGAGAGTCCAAACTATAAAATCGGTCAAAACTGTTAAAAACAAACATAAAATGGTTAAACCCGAAAGAAAACACGCACACATTAGATTTAAAAATTACAAATTAAATACCGATAAAAGTCGGTCATAAGAGATGATAGGAAACGCTCTTTGATCGGCAAGAGAAGATTGATGAGGAAAAAATCAACCATTACCTGAAAAAGTTCCAGCTAAGTGCCACTTGTCCACAAACATGACATCCATTTATACGAACATCACATTCAAATTAACGGAAAAATCAAAACAAAAATCAACAAGGTATGAACCTTTTTTCTAAAATGAAGCAATGCAGTGCAAGCAAATGAACCATTGACACGAAATGAAACGCAGCAAGCAGGTGACAAAACTCGTTGCTTATAACATGTTAACAAGATAATCATGTCAACAAGGCATAAAACATCAAAAGGATGGAAAAGAAAATAATCCCAGTACTGAGAATGAAGCTTATATGCTGAATAAGACTATATTTGTGGCTTCCAACAGTATATCCTATTTAGTTAACTACTTCAATGGCCCACATTATCAGTTTCACCTTTAACTACAATTTATGTTTTCACCTAAATTTAATTAGCACTTGCCTTAACTAATTAATTCCTTTTTCATTGTTTTACAGTCTTTCAATCATTACATTTCATAACATATCACCCAAACATACATTTCATTTTCATCCAACCAAAGATATATTATATCACCCTAACATACATTCCATTTTCATCCAACCAAAGATATATTATATCACAAAACAATTCATTTCATTTTCATTCAAACATTTAGTCATTCATGCAACCTTGCAAACATACCTTTTAATTAGAGCTTAAAACGAACCTAAATCGACCTCTTGAAAGTCACTTACAATAAAAATCATGAACCTTTTCATTCAAGGACGAAGTAGAAATCGTGATTGACCAGTCTTCCGGGATGGAAGGGAATTTCAGGTCCACCAGTGACCTCAACAGAGATGACGCCGGCAAGATACAAGAGAGTCCAAACTATAAAAATCGGTCAAAACCGCTAAAAACAAACATAAAATGGTTAAACCTGAAAGAAAACACGTACACATTAGATTTAAAAAAATTACAAATTAAATACCTGATAAAAGTCAAGAAGAGATGATAGAAACGCTTCTTTGATCGGCGAGAGAAGATTGATGAGGAAAAAATCAACCATTACCTGAAAAAGTTCCAGCTAAGTGCCACTTGTCCACAACCATGACATCCATTTATCCGAACATCACATTCAAATTAACGGGGAAAAAATCAAAAACAAAAATCAACAAGGTATGAACCTTTTTCTAAAATGAAGCAATGCAGAAAAAGCAAATGAACCATTGACACAAATCGAGCACGCAAGCAAGTGGACAAAACTTGTTGCTTATAACATGTTAACAAGATAATCATGTCAACAAGGCATAAAACATATTCACACATGGAAAAGAAAATAATCCCAAAGATCGAGAATGAAGCTTATATGTCAATAAGACTATATTTGTGGCTTCCAACAAGATATAATTTCACAATTCCTATAACCCAAAATGACTTCAAATATATAAATGAACATATATAGATGTTAATATAATATAAATGTCAAATACACTAAATCTTTGCACTTCAAAACATCGCTCTTGTTCAAAATAAAACTAAAATTATTAAGTTACAATATGATGATCACATCATGGATATTCATCATCTTCTATGTGGGTTTCAACGCTTAGATTGAACAAATCTCTTGGTTTTATTCCGATAACATGGAACCATCCTTCACTTTTGCCATCCTCGACATAAAATACTTGTTTCGCTTGAGAAGCCAATATGTATGGATCGTCCGAATCATGATTCCCTACATGGATAAGCTCAGAAAATTTTACCATAATAAAACCATTTGCATCCTTCTTCATACTCCTAGGAGATTTAATATTCACCCAATCATATCTAAGCATGATAACCCAAAACCTTTCATAATAGTTTAGCTCGACAATTTCAATGCAATTGCCATAATAGTTTCTCCCACAAGAAAACCATCACGCCACTATTTTGAGTCTTACGATATTGCTCAAGTTTTTTGTATGGACCCTAAAACCATTAATTATAAGCCCATCATATGTGGAAACCACCTTATGCGGTCCTCGAGCAAGAGCAATTACATCAAGATCAACTTGTTCAACTTCCATCTTGGAATCTAACAATATAGTAGTAAAGTCAATTAACTCTTATTCTATGATCAAAATTCTACAATGTTCCTCATTACATAAATAATACAATAAATTATTTTAATAGTGACAATTTGCCTGTTTCGCAAGCCATCTTGGGAGCTTTTCAACCATCCATTTGTCCTCTCAGACGCTTACTAATTTGAATGCCACCATAAACAAATTTCGCATTTGACTCCAAAAATTTCTATAATATATTCAGATTTTGTGAAAATGTTGTCAAAATGTATACAAATTACGTGATAACTTTATTTGTCTATTTATTAAGAAAAATAACCGAATGACAAAATTTTGCTCAGGAAACTCACTGACGGTATGGTGATAACTTATTGCTATGCAATAGAACATAGCGGTTTGCTTGTGCAAGAGATCGCATGTCCAATATCTTCGTGTTCATGGTGCCAATTGGACGCCCTCCGTAAGAGAAAATGTACTGCTTTTTGAATATTCCCATCATTCCTGGAGGACGGAAAATATTGTCTCAACATCGAAAAATAACGGAGAAAATGTAAGACATTCTCAAACTATGTACCCTTCACATATGGAACCTTCAGATAAGCTCTATTTCGCACCAAAGCTTTCAATCCCATTAGATACCTACATCACATACATTTATTTTTACATACTTATTATATTCTCTATTAAAATAATAAAATAAAATATTGTGAAATATTATTGATATATTTCATATACCTTTCGATCAGGTACATCCACCTGTATTGAACAGGTCCACCAAGCTTAGCCTCCATCAGAAATGAATAATCAAATGAACTATGATTGTGAAGAAACCGGAGGAAATATTTTCTCCATTTCACAAAGTGTTAATACACTTGGCTTTGAAGTTGATCAACTTGTGGATCAAGACTTTTTGCATATAATCGTGAAGAAATCGATAGATTCGTAATAACACTTAGCACCTTCTTTTCTACAACTCCTCTTAAGCATATAGGAAGCAAATCTTGTATGAGAATGTGACCATCATGACTTTTGAGATTGCTCAACTTGTGTTTTTTCAAATTCACGATCGGAATATGTTCGATGCGTAACCATCGGTACCTTCAAGTTCTTCACGATGGAAAAAATATCTCTTTCCTTTGATGCAAGAGTGTAACATGCTCATGTAAGTACTTTTCCTGCTCCTCATTTTGGATGAAGATAACTTCGGATGCCCATATCTTGTAGGTCCTTGCGTGCTTTAACGTTATCTTTACCACCGCGCGAGAGATTAAGAAAGGTGCCAACGACATTGTCACATACGCTCTTCTCGATGTGCATGACATCCAAGTTATGTCGAAGTAGATTGTAACGCCAATAAGGCAAGTCGAAAAATATACTCCTCTTCTTCCATAAAGTCTCGCCTTGATTTATGAGATTTGCTTCATCTCCTCTACCACCAATTCATTATAGTTGTTAAACAAATCACACTCCTCGTGTACATCAAGTTCTACCGCCCTTCATCTAATTCTTCTCTATCCTCTTCGAAGTTTTTCCATAAATAAAATTGACACCTTCAACTTCCCTTAAGATATCTTCCGGATCGTGGTATGGAGCTACCCTATATTCTATAGTTCCATCAATTCACGATTGCTTCAAAAGGGTGTTCAACTGATAACCATCGACGATGACCCATATAACAAAAATTTCGACCATACCATAGCCATCGAGATTCAAGAGTTTCAAGACATACCGGGCAAGCAACCCGACCTTTTGTACTCCAACCCAAAGATTAGCGTAAGGTGGAAATCATTGATTGTCCAAAGAAGACAAGCCCGTAAAGTGAAAGACTAAGTCGATGAATCAAAAGCATCAACTCCTTCCACAATTGCTTCAACTCCTTAATTAAAGGGCATGTAGACATCAATGTCGTTGCGTGTCCTTTTTCACCGGGATAACCATTGAGAGTATCATTGATGATTGTTTCATGCATGCCCATGGTTCCAAATTATAAGGAATAAGAAGTACAGCCATGTATCGTGACTTGTACTCATTGTTCTAATGGATTGAATCCATCGCTAGCCAAACCTAGCCTAACATTGCGAGGATCGATGCAAAATCAGAAATCTCTTATCAAATGCATCCCGTAACCATCGATCGGATGTCTCAATATACCATCTTTGGTTCGTCTTCTTTATGCCATCTCATGGATTGTGATGTCTTGGAGGATTGAAATAATCTTTTAAGTCTAGGAATCAAAGGAAAACCGTAATACCTTGGCAAGTGCTTAGGACGGCGACAACTACCATCAACTTGTTCATCTACATCCAACTCATTAGAAGATTGCCACCTTGAGCTTTTACAGACATCACACCGATCTTTTTACTAGCATCGCCCAAAGATAACATACAATCATTTGGACATGCATCAATCTTCACATACCCAAGATTTAGTGCGTAAATCTTTTTCTTCGCTCATAGTATGTAGTCTGGATTGTGTTTCCATCTCGAAATGCCTCGCTTAACAACTCTAATAAGCATGTCTCGACCATCCAAAAGTGCTTTGAAGTGGTGTCAAGTAGGAATGAGACGATGAGAACTTGACACAACCGATAAAGCGGAATATCACAATCATCTGAAGAGTAGTTGTTTATCCGCGTGCCTTTGGTCCTCATTAACATCATACTCCGGACCAAGATTCTCAAACTCGCTTCGAACTCCATCAAAACTCTCAAGAAGAGTTGGGATATTGATACTAGAGCATCATTATGAGATCTCGAATCGCTTCGTTGTCTTGTGACAACGCATAAATTGAGGGAGAAGTTCTCATTGTTTGGTCGGTTTGCGTCGATGTTCTTTCAATGGATTCTCCATGAAAAATCCAATGCTTGTATTCTTTTATTATACCATGAAGACGAAGATGCTCACCCACAATATGTGGTTCGTGCAATAGCCTATTATTGCAACGACGCACGGACAATATATATTTCGTTAGAAAGTGATTTTCCAATTGCAAATGATAGAAATCTTTCTATTCCAACTAGGTGATTGGTGCTAAATCTTGGAGCATCCATCCAACTTGTATCACCCATCCGTTAAAGTAATTAATATTAAAATAGAGTATCTATTAATGCCTAATCCTAAGGTTCATGTGTGAAAATATACGAGCTTTCTAGTGAACTAATGTAAAAGGAAAAGAAAAGAAATGGTATTACAAGTTTACGTTTGATTTACCATAACTTTGTTAAATTATGGGTATTACAAGTGTGATTTTGATATATAGTAATAAAAAGAACAATAATACTAAAATGAATTGCAAGAATTACGACTTCATATGAAGATGAAGGGAATATATTTATGTTATTATTGGCACACCACACACACACACACATTATATATATAATTAATTTTAATGCCTTTCGCTTTTCATATGTTAATGAGTGGGATTGGCCACATGGTCTCTTTCTTCATCATGTACATCTCACAAAAGTTGGATGTGACATGTTTTTTGAATATTTGTAGAGCGTGAATGAGACAAATATAGAGTAAGAAATTAAGATTTGCTCAAGTGACCAAGTCATCTTAGAGAGATGTTGTCAACTTACTTACTCAAGAACATGATTTGTGGGTACAATTAAAATCGAATCATCAGTATTAAGATTCATCAATTAAAGTCATTATTTAAATATAAATGACTCAAAATATTCAAAAATTAAAATATATATTTTTATATTTATAAATTAATTAATTACTAACATGGTATATGTGGATGTCATGTAGCAAAGTTAACAAATATTAATTTTTCCATTCTTTTTAGGTGATCTCGACAAACAATGCAATAAAAATAAGTATAAACCGACAAACAATGCAACTACAAAGATAGAAAAATTTAAACGTAAATTTAACAAAAAAAAGGAAAAGATAAGGTTAACTAACCTTCCGGTTATATCAAACCGGTCAATTCAATATCACATATATCTCAATTATAGTAGAAAGGCATATGCTTCGGATCTTTAATTTAGCTTTAAAAGTTCACAAAATGATACAATGAACAATGAGGTAAAAAAAATTCATATGATGCAAGCTCAATGCTACTTAAGAAGGGCAAATAGACCGTAATTAATTAATTATTAAATTTATTTGTTTGTTTAATTTATGGGCAAAGCATGTAGTTTGAACACGCAGCTTGTATAATTTTGTTGATTTCGTCAGCAAACAAGAGTAACAAGCAGAAAGCAAGCACCGGACACCACATGTTCATCCGCCAAGGAATTCGGCATGGTGTTCGGGATTGATAAATGCCTTTGTGAATTTTTTAATCATGATAACACATGAGACTAGAAAAGACTTGGTTCAAACATTTCATGAATCATTTAGCCATGAAACCAATTTCATCAAAGGCAAGGCAATGATGCAAAATAATGTCTATTTCTTAATAATTTCCATTTCTTAATAATTTCAGTTGCAATTACTTAACATGAAGGGAATAGTCACACGGGTCTTGATCAGTTTGAGCAAGGAGTCATCTGAAGTGTACTGGGCACACCTTTTCATACCATACTTGGAAGCTCTTACACCCAAATTTCGTGAACTGGGTGCCATCGATTTGTTTGGTGCACCATCTATATCCCTAAGCATGTTAAGTAGAAAAGACTTGGCATCAAGGGACCACCTCTTCTGTAGCTGCAGATATTCCCCAAATAAAATTAAAAAAATCATAGGACGGCAAATGTTGTAGCTTTGGGGATTACTGAGGAGGGTAGTAGACTGGTAGAGAGGGACGGCAAATGTCTTTGAGCTGGTGTATGGCCCAATGGATCCCTCTCTAAAATGCATTCACCAAGTATATAGGATGTAAATCAGAATAAATTTCATTGTCGAAATGTATGTGTAATGTAAAACAATGTAAAATAAGACACTGCATTTTAGGGATGATGCTCATCATACAATCACGGAAAAATGGAAAAAGAAATTGCAAAATTAACAAAAGAGAAAATGAAGAGATTAGCTTACAATGATCAGAATCAAGAAGCAATCCTATCTCCTTTGGGAGCTCCCCGATAATGCATTAATGCCAATGTCCCTATTCAACACGTAAATTAACGTCCGAACTAGAAAGACTTATAATTGTCCTAAGGGCAGACCGAAAGGGCTGCTAGCGTTCCTCCGAAGAAACGGGTTTGAGAAATGTCAATATTCATCATCAAGAAACATGGACAATTGATCGTGGAGAACAATTCGGCAGACTAAATTTCAAGCTCAAAGCACCTTGATCTTAGCAGAGACATGAAAGGATGTAATGCACAACAAAGCTTTTCATAACAAATGAATATGTCTATTTCTTTTAACAATATTGTATCTAAGAATTAGGCCTTCATTCTCTTTGATAAATAATATGTCTTACTACTAATCTCAACATTTTGATAGTAACTATGTAAAAAGTTATAACTTTAATGCTTCATTTAGAAAAAGAAAACTATGGAAATCAAGACCACATTTATCGTGAATTCGCCTAAGATGGTAATGTAATGTCTTAAAACAACCATTATATCGAATTTGGATACTGTTGTTATGGATAGTTTCTTTAATTTCAACTTATAGTAGTCCAGAACAAAGTTATTACATGCTACTGAATTGGAGTCGGAAAACAATAATTATCCATTTTCATGTCCCAATACAAGCTTAAAGCTTCACTTATATACTTGGTGAATGCATTTTTTTTCTTTTCGTTGTTTCATTGTTCTTGCTTCTCATTCTTCATCGATAAAATTGACTGAACCAAGATTGGCCATTTTTCAATCAAGGTAAAATCTAAAGGCATCATATCATAATTTTCATGGAAAGGAAATAGAAGCACGACTTACTTTTGTGTCCGCACATTCAATTCATAATTTGGTTCTCAAACTGATAGTCTCAAAAGTATCCATGCCCAAACTAAATCCTGCAACATAATGCCACAAAGGCCAAAAAAATTTAAAAGAAGCTTTATATGAGAAGAGAGATTATTGCATAAATGGATTCTCAGATGCTTTAGAGAAGAAAGATTTCCCGACCACTCTGGAAAGGCTTCTATTCCTCGAAACCCTTCTATAGTCAATTTTTCAAGGGCAGAGAAGAACCAAAGTTTGTGACGATTCTCTATCGATGGACCCTCAATTAACACTGCCAATTCCTGCATTATTCACAAACTTGCATTAGTTTTTCAATTTGGCCATTTTGGAACCACAACTTCTACCCACAGAGAAAAAATGTCGAAACCGATTACCATGACAGACCAGTACCTGGAGCAAGTGGCGAGACGGCAGATGTACCAGTTATCGGAGCGGTGGTCGACGGAAAATGAACCATCGTTTGTAGGTGGTGGACGGTAGATGCTTGGTCTTCTTTGGCCAACTGAGTTTGGTTTTTTTGGGTAAGAATCAAGTAAGTTTGGCAATTGACCGATACTCCTTTGCCATGTCACCGTTTCAATCTTTTTTTATTAATTATTTACTAATAATCAAAATTAATATAAAAATCTTCATATTTTCTAATAATAAAATAACTATCACTTAATCGATTCCAAGCTTAAATAAATAAAAATTAAAATATAATTTTAAAATATATGTCTAATTAATTATAATTAAAATTACGAACTAAATATATAAATATATGAAATTTTATATACAAATAATTTTGATATATAAATTTGAATATATAAAAAATTAAAATCTAGTCAATAATTTAATAATAACATTGGACAAAACCGACTTATTGAAAGATCTAAGCTAAATATAAATCTTAATATTTGTACAAAATGAGAGGCTTAAATCTAAGCACTCGTCTCGACATCAATTTTTATCAAGAATACTTAGTGATATGTATTTTAATTTGGACGTGATTGTGTGATTGATTTTAGGTTTTTTCCCTTAAATATCTAAATCGAATAACTAAACAAACCAACACTAATATTTTTTAAATCGAACAGTTCAGCCACCAATTCACCAATCCGACCGGTTCGATTAAAAATCATTACAAATTCAAAATAAAACCCCAATTCAACTATCAATTTAATCACCATGCCAATTCTTGGTCTAACTGAATCAAGCCATTCTTCGACTAGTAACCTCGGCTAGTCGCCAATCCGACCAGCCAATATTGTCCGTTCAAACATCATTGACCAACATTTAAATAGTAAATTGATTTCTAGAATGGTATCATTATCCACCTAACAATGAATGAGAAACCAAAAACACGTCAAACCGAATCGATTACTTCTAATTAGATTAGTTTGATTTCTAACATGAGCACGAACATATGACATTTTAAGAACCTTACAAATAAGGGTGAAAAGGCTTGATTAAAAATAGCTCATTAGATTGACATCGGTTAACCGATTTCTGCACAAACCGTTCTTTAGTAGCATTGATCTCTCCATCACTCACATCTTCATTTGATCTACCCTAAACCCTAATCCTTATAATTCTAAATCCTAAACCCTAAAACACTCACTCTAAACCATAAACCATAAATTTTAAATGTTGGAACCCTAAACTCAAAACCATATCCCATGAACTACAAACATCTAAACCCTTAACTACAAACCTTAAACCCTAAATTAATGAGATAAAATTTTAATATTATATATTCTTTCAACATTTTAGGAAATTTAAATAACATTTTCAATTTACTAATTAATTTTGTTTCTCTAGAGAGGCATGAGTTACCAATTTTTAAATTTTAATATATATAAAGTTTATCTATTTTTTGTTAAATAATTTAAACTATAATTATAATTTTAATATATTCATATTAATGTTATCCCTAAACCCTAAACTCATAATCAGAAAATCCTAAAACCTTAAACCCCAAACCTATAAACACAAAACCCTAAAACATTAAACAATAAATTATAATCTTAAACCATGCACCTTAAACTCTAAACACTAAACCGTAAACCCTAAACTAAATTAATTTTTTTGCATTTTTTAAAAACCTTATTCACACTCAAAGCTATTAAGTTATTTTTAATTTGAATATATATAATTATTCACAAAACTGATTATGATGTAAAATTTTAATAATATATTCATATTTTAAATCCAATTTTTTGGTGCTACACATTCAAAAAAAGCCAGAATTAAGGAAATTTGGGACGTTACACCTTTATACAAAGAGTTAGCCAGAGCGTATGTTTACAAGTCTATCCAAACACTTAGGAAAGCGTCACCCTAAAACTGTCGTCTCAGGACTAGACAAAAGCCAACTCTTATTCAAGCGTTGCCTTATGCATACATATCCCAACCCTTATACAAAGAGTTGGCTAAAGCGTAGTCTATCGCAACACTTAGGAAAATGTCGCCCTAAAATTGTCGTCTTAGGACTACACAAAAGCCAACTATTATTCAAGCGTTGCCTTAGGCATACATATCCCAACCCTTATACAAAGAGTTGCCCAAAGTGTTGTCTATCGCAACACTTAGGAAAGTGTCGCCACAATAGTGTCATTTTAGGACTAGACAAAAGCCAACTCTTATTCAAGCGTTGCATTAGGCATACATATCCCAACCCTTATTGAAAGAGTTGGCTAAAGCATAGTCTATCGCAACACTTAGGAAAGTGTCGCCACAATAGTGTCATCTTAGGACTAGACAAAAGCCAACTCTTATTCAAGCGTTGCCTTAGGCATACATATCCCAACCCTTATTGAAAGAGTTGGCTAAAGCATAGTCTATCGCAACATTTAGGAAAGTGTCGCCAAAAAAGTGTCGTCTTAAGACTACACAAAAGCCAACTCTTATTTGAGCGTCGCCTTAGGCTTACATATCTCAACCCTTATACAAAGCGTTGGCCAAAGAGTAGTCTATCCCGACACTTACGAAAGTGTTGCCACAAAGTGTTGTCTTAGGACTACACAAAGCCAACTCTTACTGTAATTTTACAATAGTACCATCCCATACTCGAGTTTCAATACATAAGATTTTATAAAAATACATACCGATCTTGTAAGGTCTAAATTGAATTGAAATTTTATGGATTCAAGTTATTTTACCAACCTTAAATATGATCTTTTAAAACGATACAAAATATACGAAAATTATTAAAAATTAAAAATACCCATATGTAATATATACCCATAATCCATACAGATATTTAACATGCAATTTGAACTATATATGTGTCACCAATTACCTAAATGAAACGGAGCCAGTAAGGAACAATGGCGACAACAATGTAAAAAACTCTATAAATTTCACTGTCCTCACACTTGTTCGATCTCTCTCTAAAGTTTCCCCAAACATAGTAGCAAATGTAGAACTCCAATCTTCTAAATGCTTGAACCTGCTCTTATATATGTATGTATAATGTGAAGAGATTTTGACAAGAAAATAAGTTTAAGCAGGTTTCAACAGTTACAGTAAAGTTATCGAATCTGGCTTGTAAGTTGATCTGCCAAGAAGAAATCAGGGAGGGTGACCTACATGGTCATAACATGAAGATAATTTATATGTAAATTGGTCTCAGAACTATGCACTTTTTAACAATTGGATACCTAAATGGAAAGGGAAAAAAGGATCACAATTGAGAGTTGCAGGTACCTTGTAAACAGGTGCACAAACACAGCGAAATGCACATCCGATAAGTTAGAATCGGCTTGAACGATATATGATATTGAAAGGACAAAATGCTATTGAAACCACAAGCTGAAATTCACAATAAGAAACACTTGGTCATTTTTCAGTGAGAAAAAAGGAAAATATAGTAAATAAGTTATGTAAAAGACATACAATGAGGAGGAAGAGTGGGAATAATTCGGTTAAAGTTCGGAATGTTTGAGTGCGAGGGTCAATCTCTATATCCAAATGAGAGATGACAGCAGCTAATGTAAGCAAAGAAAGACCAGAAGTGAGGAGGAGGAGTTGTCGATATCCCAACTCGGTGCCTTGCTTGAAACCAAATATAAATGGAAAGTTGATTCGATAACGCTTCCAAAAGTATGTGTTTCCAGCATACATGAGCATGTGCAGTGCTATGTAACCAAACAGGCTGCAAAGAACAGTGATGAAGCACAATCATCAATTTCATCACTCAAGAATTAATTACTCTTATTAGATGGCATGTAAGCTGGCTCAAGTTGACGGGTTTTACATTCGAGTAACTGTACCTGTAAAGTGGAAAGATGTTGACCATATACTGATCACGTTCTACACTCTTAAGAAGAGCTCTTGCATGTAAATTCACAATGATTGCCACTATTAGTGCAATGGAGCAACCTGAGAACAAGCCTGCATGTCAACACAAATTTGTTATGGAGACAGAATAATCCCAATATAGTTTAACTCGGTTGCTTGTCCTCTAAAAAAATAAATAGGATTCAAATCCCAACATTTAAAACTTATTTTTCCCATCTCATTTAGTGCCAAAAGAAAAAGTGTTTACCATATAAAAATGTAATTCTATGTCTTTCCCTTTTAGCTTGAGGTCTTAGCTTTTTCATTCCTTTTCTGCGATTTCCATTAGCAAACAGTTTAGCATATGTATCCTCCACCCTTTCCATAAGTGCAGTAACCTGTCAAACATAAAACAAAAAAGAGCTAGGTTGGGTGGCAAAGGGGATGTAGTCGTACTTGAAAAGTCATATCCTTGTGGTACTTAGCTATTTCTAACCTCATCAGAGCTGCCAAAGTAAGACTTGTCCACCATCTTAAGTAAGCGTTTGATGCATTTCGAGATGTGATCTGCATGCTACCAGTTCGAATCAACCAACAATATTCTGATTTCATTTTATTTTTAACCCATAAAAAAGGTGAATTTCACTAACCTTGTCATATTTCTCCATGATCTTGGAAAATACCAATTGATTCAGAAAGCTGATAAATCAAACAAATACCGATATGATTGACTATCAAATGCCCCACCAAAAAAATAAACAGATTTTAATTTACTTATTAAAAATAGAAGGAAAAAAAAAAAAAAGAAACGGAGGAAGCCATTGAAATTACCAGTAGCTTTTCAAAAGTCTAAGCTTTCTGTAGAATTCAACAATAGCCCTTGTGATTTTCTCCTCAGCTGTCCTCAGTTCTTTCCTGCTGAATGATAAGTCTGATTTTGAAATTTTGATGACAGCTTTGAGTGTTGATAATGGAGTTCCAACCTCAACATTGATCTTTACATGATCCAAAACCTCTAATGGAGCTGCCTTAAAACCCTCTTTCTTATTACCTTCCCCTCCATTGATTCCATCATTATCTTCCTTCTTTTGCTCTTATTGGATAACATTCATCATTGACCATGCTACACACAACCAGAGTGCAACAACTTAAGAAAACTTGGAATCGGACTGCTTAAACAAAACCCAGATTTTTTTCCTGGTTTTCAGTTCACTTACCTTGATTTCCACCGTTAGTGGGATGATCAATTGATGATGAATTGGAAGAAAATCCATTAGGAACAAGGTTTACAACATCATTTTGTCCAATAACTGGATTATCAACCTTAATCCTAAGAGCAATCAAAGCATTCATTTGTTTACTCAACTCATCAACTTCCACAATAACTTCTGCAACGTTCTTCTTGTAAAACTTGATAACCTTATTGAATTCATCATCAAGTCTCCTAAAGGAAACAAGTTCATGTTCAGCTCCTTCTTCATTTGACCTGAGAAACATGGTCTGGTAATCCTCTTCTCCGTCTCCTTCTTGCACTGCACAAACCAATCTCACTTCATCTTCATTGTTCTTCAATGTTGAATCTGGTCGAAAAGGGCTTGTTAGTCCACTGAAAGCTCTGTAAAGTGATGCATTTCTCTTCAATTTTCCTTTTATTGTTGCTGCCATTGGAGAAGGTGCGTTGTTCAATTGCTTGAACCTTAAGATATCTTTCAGTATTGATTTCAGATTGCTGTAATCCACGTATGCTTCCTGCCATTCCTGCACCATTTGTGCTTCAAATTCCTTGCCAAACTTCATTTTCTTCCACCATAAATTAAAGAACCCCAAAGATTAAAACAAAGAAAATTGAGAATTGCAATGTGTTTATTTTTTTTCAATGATTTTGATGAGTTTTGAAGTTAAATACATAGAAACTTCAATTTGCAAACCTATGTACTACACTCTTTCTTACTTGCTTCCCTTATTAATGTGATGTCTTGCTGACCATTTCTCCTCCATAACCTCTATTAGTTAAAGGTTATTAATTAATGAACTTCATCTTTTTTTTTTTTTTGTTATCCTTTAACTTTTCCATTTTTTTTATTCTCTTCTGCTTCTCTCTCGTATTTCTTCCCTTCTCTATTTTTTAACATAATTTTTTATATTTTTATTTGTTAAAATTAGTCCATATACTTTTATTTTTTTAAAAAAATTAAATTATTCAAAAATAAAAGTATAGGGACTAGTTTTAACAAATGACAAATATAGAAAAGGGAGAAGGAGAAGTAGAAGAGAATAGAAAATAAAGGAAAAAAACTTAAAAGGATATAAAATAAAAATAATTATATTGCTCAAAATGAAAAAATATGGGGACGATTGTATAAATTAACCTAAAATTTTTGTTTGAAATGATGATTTAGCGCAACACGTCAGTTTACAGTTACACCGTTAATTGTTCAATGACTAAAATGTTACAATGCGATAATTAAAGTGACTAAAACATTACATTTCAAACATAAATACTTAAAATATAACATTTCAAACTCAAATGAATAAATATAAAATATTTTTAATAAAATTTTAACAAGTATTTATGTAATTTAGGTTATAAAACAAGTTAGGAAAATTGTACAAATAGCCACTAGCTCACCAAAAGATTTGATGAATCATAATTTTTCCATTTTGATACAATATTTGAAGTAAGGATGGGGTTAAGAAAAAAAAAACTCGGTCAAACCGAAAAATCAACTCAAACCGAGGTATTTAAACGGTTAATGGAATGTAAATTTAAAAACCATGATCATTCGAAATCGAATTGAATATTATTATTATTTATTTAATATATAATTAATTTATTTTTATGATATAAAAATAAATATTTTATATTTAAGATAGCAAAAATAATTTAAAAGTTTTTGAAAATTTTATTTTAAAAAAATATTTATAAAAAATTTAAAATTTCTTTAAAATAATATTCAAAAGCCATAAAAAAAATTGAATCTATCCTAATAAATTTAAAAATTATAAAACAATGAAGAATTTAAAAAATCTAACAAAAATTGATGGTACTGATATGACCCCTAGTTGTGTTATGGCTGCATCCGAAAATGAAATATTGAGGTGGAGAGCTGATTGCATTTGTGGATGATATTGAAAGGAGCCGCCCTTTGCATTGAAATCATTTTCTAGAATTTTCTTTACACATTTTCAAACGTTGAGGTTTCCACAATCCAGATCAATGTTTTCAAATCTTATTTTGAATTTTTATATTTTAATTTAATTTAATCTAATCTAAATTTTAATTATTAATTTACTAAAAAATATAAGTGATAATGATTTATTCTTTTCAACTTTATAAAATCTTACATTTAATTTTTCACATCTTTTAGTATTTGAAGTTGTATTATTTATCAAATCATTTTAGAATGGATAGAAAAATTAACATTGTTAATTTTATTGGCATAGTCCACGTGTATATTACATTAATAATTAATAATTTCTATACTTTTTAAAATAAATTTAATAAATTTAATTTTTTAATTTTAAAACTTTTAAACTTTATTAATTGTTGATGTGGCATACACGTAGATGCCATGCAGATATCATATATGCAAAGTTAACAAGCTTTACATTAAATTTTTATCTATTTTAAGATGATTTGATAAATAGATTTAATTTAAAGATTAAAATAAATGAAAATTAAATAAAATAACTAAAATAACTCTTTTAAAAAAATAAAAGGTAAATAAGTCGAAATAAAATAATGCGAACGTGAATGGAATTAAAATAATGAAATCCTTTAAAAAATATGAGCCTTCAATTGAATACAGTAAGATTTATAAGAAATGAGTTAGTATATAATCTTTTCAATCACATTCTAATATTCTAGTCATTTTGGGTTAAGTTTCTATTGTCCTTCCATTTATGATTTATATACAAGGCGTCAACAGTTATTATTATTATTGTGGTCTTTTTCTGGGGTGAAAATAAAATATTGTTGTGACCTTTACCTTTTAGCATAATAATAAATTTAGTTCTTTAATATTTTTAAATTCTATCGGTTTTAATTTTTAAAAATTAATAAATTTAACACTTAACTTTACACGTTCTGTCAATTTAATCTTGTAAAACCATTTTTTGTTTGAAAACGGGCCGATTTTAAAAAAAAAACGAGTCGCCACCAATCCTTTTTGAAGTGTGGTTGGGTCACTTTAGAAAACATTTTGGTCTCACTTAATTTTAAGAAAACGGGCTCGAGTCGGTTACATACGAGGAAGGATTAGCACCTCGCAACGCCCAAAATTGGTACCGTGTTGATTGATTAATGTCCTTAATATCAAAAATTAGAAAATATTTTAAAATATGAATCTGGAAAAATGTTTGGATGACTCGTATTGGATATCAAACTCTCTTGTTCAAAAGATGAAATACCACATCCAAGACGATAGGACACGATGTTTCAAACTCTCGATACCAAGATCATTTCCATGATTTCCAAAATCCATGCATCGCAATTTGAAAAGGGTATTTCACTATTTGGCTAAACTAAAACCGAAACCCAAAGACGATTGGGCACGATTCCTTGAATTTCCAATCATGAAATATTGCCCTTATTTAAGAAACACGATAAAAGAATCTTTGAAGGATATTTAGTTGTTTAGATGAATAGAAAATCGAAACCCAAAGACGATTGGGCAAGAATCTCTTGAACTTCCAAACACGAAACATTGCCTTATTTTCAAAAATACAATCAAAATCTTTAAAGGATATTTAATGATCTAGATGAACGAAAAATTGAAGCCCAAAGACGATTGGGCATGATTTTTGAACTTCCAAACACACAAAATACCTTTTGAAACATTTTGTAAGTTTTTGAAGAAAAGCAAAAATAAAAAAAGGAAAATGTAGACACGATGATAATAGGGAATGACAATAAATACAAAAAAACAATAGTATTACAATTATAAAAATGATATATAACAAATAAAGTAGTGATAATAATGAAATGTAAAACTAATAATAAATAATTAATAACGAATATATGGCAAAAATAATGATTAATAGTAAATAGATGTAAAAAAAAAGTTTAGGATATAAATAATAATAATGTAATAGTAATATAAAATAATAATAAAATAAAAGTAATAAAAATAATAAAACAACGATGAAATTAATAGCAATAATAATAAACTAGTAGTAGTAAAGCAATAGTATATATATATAATATAATAATACGTAATAATGTAATAATAGAAATAATATGATCATAATAATAATATAAAATAAAAAAAGGTAAGTAAAATAATATATAATAATAGTAAAGATACTAGAAAAATATAGTTTAGTAATATCATAACCAAAATATTTAAAAAAAAAATAAAATGAATGATTTAATGATAAAATAGCGAAAAATAATTAAAAGGGACTAAATTGGGTTAAAAACCGAATATTTGGGGCGATTTTAAAACAAATAATGATAGAGAGTAAATTGAAATACTGACAACTTAAGGGACCAAAGGGCAATAAACCCCACTCAGAAACGCAATACTAACCGAGGACTTAATTGAAATCAAGAGCGAAACTTTAGGGCCGAATCGTGAATAAGAAAACCGATTTTAAAACCGAGAAAAAGCGGAGGGCTAAACGCGCAATTAGCCCCTCCTAGCAAAGCGCGGATCTTAGCCCCTCAGGGTAATACCCCAAAGCCAAAACGCTGCTTGGCCTCACCCCAAAGCTCGTTTTACATGTAGTATAAATACCCAAAATCTTTTGAAAACTTCATTTTCATCCCTCTTTAAAAAAAATGAAACCCTCTCCCCTTTTTGGTTTCTGGTTTCGTTTCTCCTCCACTAAGTCCCCCATGCTCACCACCGTCGCCATGTGGTCGAAAAAAAAAAAAGTAAGTTTTTTTTTTTTTTTTAGAAAAAAACTCTTATATATATTATATAAAAAAAAGAACCTAAAAAAAACAGATTCAAAAAGGAAAACAACAAAACGAAAAAAAAAAAATAAACCTTTGCTTTTTCTCTCTTTCTCTAAACTCTTGTTGTTACAAGTGTTTTTTTCTCTTTTTCTCTCCATCTCCTAATCGACCCCGTTTTAATTGATATTCTTGGCTTTTATAGCCTTTTAAACTCCCCAGGACCGGGACTTTAGTTCCATTGTTCACATTTTCCTTTTTTTTGTAGGTGAACGTCTGGACGTGATGACGCTACATGAGCTGCTGGCGTGGGCGTGGTGTAAGAAGCGCACGCGCGAGGACTTCTAACTGCGCTTTAAATTTTGGGCTAGGGTTTTAGAAGTTTGGTTTGGGTGCTAGCTTTGATTTGGGCCTTTTATTCTTTTTGGTTATTGTATTTGGGCTCGCATTGGGTTTGGAAGTTTCCTCGGCTAAAAATTGGGCCTTACAGCTGCCCCTCTTTGCTCATTGTCGTGCAACGAGAATAGAGCAAAGACTTTAAAAGGACCAATTTTGCCCTAGCTTGTTCGATCTTGACTTCTTGATGCTTCCTTTTTCTAGGTAGCTTTATTCCACCCTTGCATTCGGAGGTGTGGAAGTTTTGTTTCGATCTGCTCGGTGGAGATAAGCTATCTTTACCGCTCCACTCCTGCTTAGTGGAGATAAGGCTTTGGTCCTTCGATCTGCTCTACTCCTGCCCAGTAGAGATAAGATCTGTTATCTTCAATCCGCTCCACTCCCTTTCGGTGGAGATAGGATCTACTATCTTTAGTCCGCTCCACTGCTCGGTGGAGATAAGATCCGCTCTTCGATCCGCTTACCCCTCAAGAGAGATAAGATATGTGGACTTCAATCCGCTCCACTCGCTTTCGGTGGAGATAGGATCTACTATCTTTAGCTCCGCTCCACTCGCCTCGGTGGAGATAAGGCTTCATTCTTCGATCTGCTCCACTTCTTTCGGTGAGAGATAAGATCTCATGCTTCGATCCGCTCTACTCACCAGTGGAGGTAGAGATAAGATCTGTTGTCTTCAATCCGCTCCACTCGCTTTCGGTGGAGATAGGATCTACTATCTTTAGCTTGCTCCTCCTCCCTTTCAGTGGAGATAAGGCTTCGAATCTTCGATCTGCTCCATTCTCGCCAGTGGAGATAAGATCTCATCTTCGATCCGCTTACTCCCGCGGAGAGATAAGATCTGTAATCTTCAATCCGCTCCACCCACCGCTCAGTGGAGATAGGATCTACTATTTTAGCTCTGCTCCACTCGCCGGTGGAGATAAGGCTAGTCTCTTCGATCCGCTTACTCCTCGCCGGTGGAGATAAGATCTCTCGCTTTGATCCGTTTCTACTCCTACCGGTAGAGATAAGATCATTATCTTCAATCCGCTCCCCGCTTTCGGTGGAGATAGGATCTACATCTTTAGCCTGCTCCACTCCTACCGGTGAAGATAAGGCTTCAATCTTGATCGCTCCACCCTCGCCGGTGGAGATAAGATCAAAGTTTTCGATCTGCTCTACACACGCCGGAGAGATAAGATCATATCTTCAATCCGCTCCACTTCGCCAGTGGAGATAGGATCTACTATCTTTAGCCTGCTCCACTCCTCGCCGGTGAAGATAAGGTCCGAATCTTCGATCCGCTTCCACTCCTCGCCGGTGGAGATAAGGCACTTTTCGATCCGCTCCTACCCTCGCCAGAGAGATAAGATCTATTATCTTCAATCCGCCCACTCCTACTCGGTGGAGATAGGATCTACTATCTTTAGCTCGCCCACTCTTGCTCGGTGAGATAAGGCTATGATCTTCGATCCGCTTACTCCGCCAATAGAGATAAGATCTAAGGCTTCAATCCGCTCCTCTCGCTTTCGGTGGAGATAGGATCTACTATCTTTAGCTCGCTTACCACCTCGCTTAGTGGAGATAAGGCTCAATCTTCGATTTGCTCCACTCCCGCCAGAGAGATAAGATCATACTTTTCAGAACTCCCATCAACTTTGCTACATTGTCCTCTGGGGAACCTACCTGTAGAAGTGATTTCATGGGGTCTATGCATATGTCAAATGATTAGGATGTCATGAAAGATGCTCCTAACCATATGTATCATGAATGTTATGAATGGATGCAAAATGTCATGAGAATGATCCATTTTTAACACTTGGGCTGTTATTGCTTGCTGCTTATTAAGGTGACCCCTGACGTATGTCTTCTCTATTCAGCTGATACTTCTAACAACTAATCTGAAGATGTCGTCACTGCTTAAACCCTTATCTCAAGTCTCTGAGCCCTTTTAAGCCTGGTTAGTTCTAAAAAATTATCCTGCTTTGATTCTTGTATTTTTAGAAACTTTCGAGTAGTGCATAAAACTTCTTTTGTGAAAGTATTATTAGTTCAAGAATCATTATTTCAAAGAAAAAGGCTTGAAACAAGACTATAAAAATGAATAAAATTGAAATTTATTCGGGATAAAAACCCGTGAAAAATGGGTTGAACAAGGAAAACAAATTCCATTAGGGTGCAATATGAATAAGAATGGTATTGATGCCCCAGATATCACAGTCTGAGCTTTTCTGTATGTACTTTTTGAAGACCACTCTGAGTTCAACATGCGCCTAGAAGATCCATGGTACTTTGTAGATGCCTCAAGACGTAACATATCTCCTCATTGTTAATTCAAGTATAGCGAAACTACTGTATGCCCCCTCACGAGTTAATCATACTTTGAGCCGCCCTTTTTTGGGTTTTCAACTCAAAGCCCCTTTGGTCTCAAAGTGCCCTTTGTGGGTTTTCATTTTGGCCTCTCCGATTTTTTTTGAACGAAAGATGTCCTTTGTGGGTTTTCATCTTGGTCCACTTTCAAGCGAAGTACTTCTTGACTGAGTCTGCGTTAATTGGATTTGGAAGACTGTTGCCGTCCATCTCGGCTAGTATCAAAGCTCCTCCGAAAAGGCCTTCTTTACAACATAGGTCCTTCCCAATTAGGCATCCACTTTCCTCAAGTCCTTTTGCATAGGGAGGATCTGTTTCAACACCAAGTCTCCTTCATGGAATACTCTGGGGCGGACTTTCTTATTGTAAGCTCGCATCATCCGCTTCTGGTACAATTGACCGTGGCGGATAGCTCTTAACCTCTTTTTCTCAATTAGATTCATTGATCATATCGAGATTGAACCCATTCGCTTCGTCCAACTTTAGCTCGACAAAACCCGAGTGAAGGGATCTCAACTTCAATAGGCAAACCGCTTCCATCCCATAAACCAACGAGAAAGGAGTTACCGGTAGAGGTTCTAACCGATGTTCGATAGGCGAGAGGCAAGCGGTAACTTTTTATGCCATCCTTGTAGGTCTCAACCATTTTCCCACAATTTTCTTGATATTTTTATTAGCCGCCTCAATCGCTCCATTCATCTTGGACGATATGGCGACGAGTTATGGTGCTTAATGTTGAATCGATCGCAGATTTCGCTATCGCTTTATTGTTCAAGTTTAGTGCATTGTTAGACACGATCCTTTCTCGCATACCGTAGCGACATATGATCTCCTTCTTCAAAACTTGCTAATCGCCGCCTTCGTGATATTAGCATATGAAGTCGCCTCTACCCATTTGGTGAAGTAATCAATGACCACGAAGATGAAACGATGTCCATTAGAAGCTTTGGTGAGATTGGCCTAATGACATCCATGCCCCACATTGAGAAAGGCCATGGAGAAGTCATAACATGAAGAGGTGAATGAGGCACATGGATCTTGTCTCCATAAACCTCGCACTTATGGCACTTCTTGGCATAACGAATGCAGTCTCCTTCCATCGTGGACCAGTAATACCCGAATCTCATAATTTGCCTGACCATCGTAAACCCATTGGCATGTGTTCCATGAGACCCATCATGGACTTCTTCCAGATTTTCCTAGCTTCAACAGCATCCACACATCTGAGCAACACTTGATCCCTCCTCTTTTTATACAGGATCTCTCCATCTAGGACATAGTCACTGGCAAGTCTTCTCAATGTCTTCTTATCATTTTCAGTCGCTTGATCGGGATATTCACGGCTTTTTACATATTGCAGAATATCATAGTACCAAGGATGATCATCTCTCTCTTCCCCTTCGTCAATATTGAAACAATGAGTCGGAGCCCCGCAAATACTCATTTGGATAGGCTTCATACCCTCCTGCTCATTCACTTTGATCATAGAAGCTAGAGTGGCCAAAGCATCAGCCATCTGATTTTTATCACGCGGGAGGTAGAAGAATGTGATATCATCAAACTCCTCAATTAGTTCCAAAACTAACTTTCGATAGCTGATCAATTTGGGATCTCTTGTTTCCCATTCTCCTTTGAGCTGATATATGACAAGGGCAGAGTCTTCGTATACCTCTAGCACCTTAACTTTGTGGTCTATGGCTGCTCGGATCCCTATGATACACACTTCGTATTCTGCCATGTTGTTTGTGCAATGGAAGTCCAACTTGCAAGTGAATGGATAGTGTTCTCCATTTGGGGATACCAGGACTGCCCCAATTCCATTACCAACGGCATTTGATGCTCCATCAAAGTTCATCTTCCAGGGATGATCTTCTAAGATATCTTCTTCAATTGTAGCTACAAACATCAGATCTTCATTAGGAAAATCGAAATTAAGGGGCTCATAATCATCTAGCGCCCTGCTGGCTAAGAAATCTGCTATTGCACTCCCCTTCACCGCCTTCTGGTTCACATAGACAATGTCAAACTCAGAGAGCAAAATTTGCCATCGGGCCATTCTTCCATTCAGGGCCATCGACTCCATCATGTATTTTAGAGGGTCCAATTTCGAGATTAACCAAGTCGTGTGGTACAACATGTACTGCCTCAACCTCCGAGTTGTCCAGACCAATGCACAACACAATTTCTCAATTGGCGAGTATCTCATTTCACACTTAGTGAATTTCTTACTGAGGTAATATATCGCTCTTTCTTTCCTCCCTGTCTCATCGTGTTGGCCTAGCACACATCCCATTGAGTTATCGAACACTGTCAGATACAAAATCAAGGGTCTATCAGGACTGGGAGGCATTAACACTGGGGTGTTGGACAAATATTGTTTAATCTTGTCAAACGCCCTCTGGCATTCATCATCCCAAATGCCTGGATTGTGCTTCTTAAGAAGACGGAATATTGGATCATATTTCTCAGTCAATTGTGAAATAAACCGAGCGATGTAATTCAATCTCCCTAGAAAACCTCGGACTTCCTTCTGAGTGCGCGGCGGAGGCAATTTTTGTACGGCCTTGACTTTATCCGGATCTACTTCAATTCCTTTTGCACTGACCACGAAACCCAATAGCTTCCCTGATCGAGCCCCGAAAGTACATTTGGCTGGATTGAGCTTCAGCTGAAATTTCCTCAATCTCAGGAACAGCTTCCTCAATACTTGCACATGCTCCCTTCCGTTCGAGACTTTGCGATCATGTCATCGACGTAGACCTCAATCTCCTTATGCATCATGTCATGGAACAAGGTTACCATAGCCCTTTGGTATGTTGCTCCCACATTCTTTAACCCAAATGGCATCACTTGGTAACAAAAAGTCCCCCATAAGGTTATGAAGGTGGTCTTTACCATGTCTTCAGGATGCATCTTTATTTGATTGTATCCTGAAAAACCATCCATGAAGGAGAAAAATGAAAACCCCGTCGTGTTATCCACTAAAGTGTCAATGTGAGGTAGTAGGAAATTGTCTTTTGGGCTGGCCTTATTTAGGTCCCTGTAATCGACACACATCCGGACTTTTTCATCCTTTTTGGGGACAAAAACCACGTTGGCTACCCATTCTGAGTAATTTGCTACTCGTAAGAACCCAGCATCAAATTGCTTCTTGACTTCTTCCCTTATCTTTACTGTGACATCGGGTCTCATTCTTCAAAGCTTCTATTGGACCGGCTTACATTCTCCTTTTATGGGGATACGGTGTACCGCAATATCAGCACTCAACCCTGGCATGTCTTGATATGACCATGCGAAGACATCTTTGAACTCTAGCAGAAGTCTAATGAGGTCCTGCCTTGTCTCATGGGTTATGCAGGTACCGATTTTCACTTCTTTCCCATCCTCTAGAAGCACATTTTCAATTGTCTCTTCGTGAGGTAAAATCGGCTTCTCCTCCCGCTCTACCATCCTTAACAAATCCGGGGATAAATCATAATCTTCGCCATCAGAAGTCTTGAGATCCCTTGGGCACGTGTCTTGCTCATAAGGGAATTTCGAGTTCATAGCGTTGTCACCATGACGTCAATATCTAGGGACCTATGGTAGGTATAAAAGAATATTCAATGAAAATGAATTTAAGGACGACTTATTTATGCGTTATGATTATGAATGGCGTGGAACAGAAGTAGAAGAATAATTGCACGAAATGGAAAAAAAAATGCACTTCTTATTGAAAATAATGATGCGTGAACATGCCTATTTCACAAAAGATTCTTATTGTTCCTAGGCTTGAAACAACAAGTGTGTTTTGAACATTACTCTGTTTTAGTCCTAAAACTACGTGAATTTATTCCATGATCCGCTTGTCCGAACACTTCCAGGCTCGTGAGGGCGAATACCCGCCAAGTTTCCTCTCCTTGAACTTCCTTCAGACACAGTATTGATGTTCAAACTTCTCATCATGTCTTCAGCTGTTTCCTCATTTATGTCCTCCTGTCCTGAATGAATAATCCCTCTTGACACGAATGTATTAGATATATGGGAAAGGTCATTGAACCCCACTCAATCTCAAAGACCATTCAATCGTGCCCTTTGTCTTTTACGCTTCCTCTCCAGCTCCTCCTTTCTCTGTCTGGTATCTGGTCTATACCCTAGACCAAAGCGATCATGTTTGTTAACCAATCCTGGTACTCTGACTGGGCCCTGAAGGTATTTTTCGAGTCCCTTTTCAGGTACTGCTCCTTTTCCTGCCGTCAGCTGTAGGCCCATCCTTGTGGCTTTAGAGATTTTTGGCACCGGGACCTTGTCACCTTCATTGATGAAAGTTGTATTTACAAACTCTAATGACCTGAAAGAGCACTCTATGGCCTCCGCATCATTCTCTATGTACGGTGTATCACTAGTAACAGACGTGATGATATCTTCTTCTGCATTTATGGATATCAACCGGCCCTCTGTTACTAATTTTAACTTTTGGTACAATGACGATGGTACAGCTCCCGCTGAGTGGATCCACGGCCTCCCCAATAAGCAATTATAAGAAGGCTTGATGCTCATCACAAGAAAATCTACCTCGTACGTATTTAGCCCAATTAAGAGGGGTATCTCGATCCTCCCCATTACTTCTCTCTCGGTGCCATCGAATGCTCTCACTATATTTTGGCACGTTTTCATGTGAGAGCTGTCTACAGGTAACCTGTCCAGTGTAGACAGGGGCAAAACATTCAGTACCGATCCATTGTTAATTAATACCCCTGGTAGTGTATACCCTTTACATCGGGTAGTGATGTGCAAAGCCTTGGTAGATCTCCTGCCCCCCGGTGGTATTTTGTCATCACTGAACGAGATGAAATTATCTGCGCTTATGTTATTTACAAGACGGTCTAGCTTATTTACTGAAATGTCATCAGCAACATAAATCTGGTTCAATGCTTTCATTAACGCGCTATGGTGTCCCTCTGAGTTTAGCAGTAAGATCAATACCGATGTGCGTGTCAGCTGCTTGTGTAACTGTTCCACCACACTGTACTCACTGTGTTTTAAGAACTTCAAGAACTCTCCGGCCTCATCCTCTGTTACTGGTTTATTAACAAGTGGTCCTGTCTTCTCATCTCCCCTTCTCGTCATGGAGGACTCGACACGGGTCAAGTATGTTGGCCAATTTTTTTTCGAAAACTGTCATAGTGCTATTGTAATTCCAAGGTACCCTCTTGTCATCTTTATAAGGAAAAGTCAAGGGTTTCTGAATTACAATCTTCGGTGTATTCTTAGAAGGAGAAATTACAGGTTTTCTGATTACGACCCTCGGTGCCACCTTCACTCCGGCCTCGTCGACCCCTGGCCGTGTGATAATCACACGTGGGTGATTGACTTTAAGGATCCTTTCTGCTGACCCTCCTTCTGTGGAACATACATCCTCTCTTTCCACCAAGTCAAAGAACTCCAGCTCTTTATTATCCATTAGCCCTTGTACTAGGGCTCTAAATTCGTTACATTGCTGGATTTCATGGCCTTCCTTGCCATGGAACTCACAGTAGTTCCTTGTATCTTGAGATCTGCTCACATTCTCTTGTAAAACTAATCCAACCTTCTGCATTTCTTTCCAAACCATGCTCAATGGGGTTCGACCTTAGCAATCTCTGCTTGAACCTCCTCCCCTGTTTTCAACTATCGCTTATACCCCATTATCGCATGACTGGTAAGGATTTCCTCCACGTGTGGGTCATTGAAGTCTACCACCCCGCTTTGATAAGTCTCTCAACTAATCTTTTGAATGAAATATAATTCTCTATCGAGTGACCTACTACATCCGCATGGTACTCACATCGAGCGCTTGTGTCATACCACTTAGGATATGGAGGTTGTAGCGGTTTCAAACAAAATGGGGACACGACGTGCGATCGAATAAAGTCTTATACAACTCCTTATACATCACCCAGATAGGAGTAAATTGAATTTCTCGATCCTCCGCCTCGTGTTGGGCTCTTGTCTTGGTTGCTCATTGCCTGGCCTACCTACCACTCTCAATTAGGTAATAGTAATGGGTTTAGGATAGCTCGAGCTTATATTCCCTACTTCAGCTTCCCTTTTCTTCAGCGCTGCTCTTCTTGTGCTCTCTCCTGCCTCTATCTTCCCACACCTGATCGCGTTCTCTATCATCTCACCTGACATCACCATATCTGCGAAACTCTTAGTCGTGCCTCCTAACATGTGGTTAATGAACGGTGCCTTCAGGGTATTGATGAAGAGCATGGTCATTTCCTTTTCTAGTAACGGTGGCTGGACCTGCGTAGCGACCTCCCTCCATCTTTGGGCATACTTTCTAAAGCTTTCACTTGGCTTTTTCTCCATGTTTTGCAATGTGATCCTGTCAGGTGCTATATCGGTTACATGGCCGTAATGTTTGATGAAAGCCTGCGCCAAATCTCTCCACGATTTGATTTGGGTACAACTCAACTGGTTGTACCATTTTACCGCAATTTCAATTAGACTATCCTCGAAGCAATGGATCAACAATCGGTCATTGTTGACATATCCCGTCATTCTCGCACGTAACATCGTAATATGAGCCTCAGGCGCCTAGTCCCATTGTACTTTTCGAACTCTGGCATCTTGAACTTTAGAGGAAGTACTAAATCTAGAACTAGACTCAGCTTCTTAGCATCCACTTCGCATTGGTGATCAGCACTTTCCAATGCTCAAAACTTCTCCTCCAGCCATTTGCATCGATCTTCGAATTCTTTTGGAAGCTCTGCTTTTACTTTCTCCCCTTCTGCCGCCTCATCGAAGTCTGGGACCATTGGTTTTACCAGATTGACTTCGGGGTTAGAGCTCGAGCCCGCGGGGAAATTTCCCAGTGCCGGAGCATTGGATTGGTGCTGAGGTTTGATATTGACCGATACTCTTGGTGGTTGCACTTGGGAACTTGTTGGGGCCAGGCCCGGAGGGCAAGCAAAATCTTCATTATCTTCTCCAGTATCGACCATAGGCCTTTTTTCGTTTCCAGGCCCTCCAGTCAATAATCGTGTTAGCTGGCTCATCATGCTTCTCTCGATTCCAAGATTTGATCCCTCATATCCTGTTGGATCTTGGCTAATCGCTCTTGCATCTCGAGCTGCAGTTGGTCTTGCATCTCTTTCTGATCTGCTCTAACCTTTCCATCCTTTGATCCATTGCTCGTCTTTTTCGAGTGTAATAGCGGTGTTCAGGATAACTATAGTATGACCTCTAGTTAATAGAGTTGTCTTATAATATTTAATGCAAATGTAGTGATGCAAAGTGCCAATGCATAAAATGTAATGCAAATGAATGAAAAAAAATAAAAGAGTCGATTCTAATTCAATTTCTTTTAGAATACTCATTGAAAAAGATAAAATCCTTTACATAAAACAAAGTCACATATACGACCTAGCCCTTATGCCCAAAGTTTTGACTTTCTCAAGAAGTGAAGCTAGCTCTCGACCCTGGTCTAACTTTGACTCATAAAATATACTTAACACATCAGCCTGAACTGCTAGGGTTTGTAGAAGATCGGCCACCTCTCGTATCTGAACCACAGCTTCACCCATAAGGTAGTCTCTTTCTCGACTTGGTTCGAGATCATTGAAATTGTTCTTTCCTCACGGGTTATCTCGCCTCTAATAGTTGGATCCAAGCTCACTATTTTGCAAAGACTGCTTTGAGTTCCACCACCTCTCCCTTCAATTCTTCAATCTGGCCTAGGCTTGATTCCAACTTCACCCTAGAGTTGTGACTTTAACTCAATGCCTTCTCTAATTCCGCTACTCGAGCCCTTAGCATCTTATTTTCGCTTTGGCTCTCCCCCACCGTCTTTTTTAGGGCATCTTTTTGTGCTTGAACCCCATGAAATCTCTTCTTCCACTGGTCAACCTTGGTCTTCTCCTCCTGAACTTCTTGACGCCATTGTTTCGAGGTTTTACCCAGCCCAGCAGTCCTCATCGATAGATGCAACTTCTACTAATCGGTCTTCAAGCTATCCAAATCTTCTTGCCTTCCTTTTCCTTTCTCACTTCTCACCTCGATTTCGGATATCAATATCTAACATCGATTCATTTTTTCCCTTCCAGTTGTTCTATCTTTTTCCTAACTCAATTTTACTTTCAAAGTCCTACTTCATGATCTCCAACTCGAAGGACTACTTGCGTATTCTTCTATCGATCGAAGCAAAGATCCTATGCCTACTGGAGATATTATCGTTCACTCACCGCTCCGTCATGTGTTATATTCGAGGTTACTATTGGATTTATCGCAACTCTTTTCATTCGGTGAATCTGCTTTCACGCATCAGAAACTTCTCAAACTTTTTTCTTATAATTATTCCCACTATACGAGAATTCAAACTGAGCTAACCCGTGTATTACCGGTATAAATTATCTCGATTGGTATTGCCTTAGCACGAGCAAAGGAGCATACCCAACAGCTCCCCAGATCCCTAACAGAGGAACCCAATCATAACTCCCACACCGGTAGAGGATTTCATTGGGAATGAACCAAGGAGCTCTCTATTCCACATCCTTTTCCTGAAGATTCTGAAGAAGCGCGATCCAGTTCTCTTCTGATATGTCATCTCTCCTAGGCGCGACGGCCAACTCCTTTAACGGGGAGTAATTCACAAAAAAGACCCGACAAGAATTTCTATCTACTTTCCAGAAATGGCTATGGAACCACCCCAGCAACAGTTGTGCGCATCCCATGAATCTTCCCTCACCTGCTCTCCGGCACGAGCTCAAAGATCTAAATGTTTCGGCGAGAATCGCTGGTACCGGCGTAACCCCTTTGTCAAGACGGTCGAACAAATCAATAACTGCTTCGTCTACATGCCTCAAAGCCTTGGGAAAAATTACCAAACCATAGATACTTAAGGCAAAAATGTCGACTTTCCTCTTCATATCCGGGTGTGCCGTCATCAGGTCCCTCAAGTTTACCCAAGGAATGCATTTCCCTTCACCCTTCTGCTGAATTCGTGCCATAACCCACTGTTCGCTCATCCCAGTGATACTCATCAGCTTCTTTACAAAAGTCGGTGCATTAGCGGCCTCAAGTAGATTTTGTCGACCGAGCCCTTTGACTGGAAGCAAAGTCAGATATTCCTCCACAGTAGGCACCAAGTCTACTTCCCCAAACGTAAAAAATGTATAAGCGGGATTCTAATATTGAGTCATAGCCCAAACAAGTGCTTGTCCACTCGATGTCGAGTAAGTAAGGTAGATCACCATAATTAGTGTAGAAAATGGTTGCCTAGTTGCTTCATCCCAACCAGCCCATATATCTCTTAGTTCTTGTAGCTCATTCTGTCACACTGATGCGAGTGAAGTCCAATAATTCTGATGTGTAGCCTTCAGTTAGGCTATCCCCCTTCTCAAGCTGTGTCTTCTCTGACCATATACGCACGGCCGCATTATCCTCTACTTTATCAAGGAATCCGTCCCCCATAACAAGTATTCTAACTTAGTAATTAAAACAGGAATCGACGCCTTTTCAGTATGAAATGACATGCAAATATGACCAAAATAAAGCAAGTTAGTATCACATACAAGTAACCAAAGCAAGTGAAAAAAGATGTCTAACCACTACATAGGTAGCCACTAGGGTTTAGCATGGCTCTACCTAGGGTGGGCTCTTAAGGTTCACTATATGTGGTTTGGTTCTAAAGAAAAAAAAGGGTACCTGAACCAGCAGATTCCTCAATCCTTACCCATTATAGGCTCATATAGATCGAGTTCGGTTCAGGGGAATACATTTCCCTATGGCCATGCGGAGATGAAAACCTCACGGAACCATAAGTACGGATGTATCCCGTAAGCGGTCCCCTAGCCCATGCGGAGGTGAAAACCTCACGAAGGCATAGTTTCTCGCTCCCACTTAAGGGTTGTGACCATAACGGTCATATAACATGAATGCAGAGGTATCTCATGTGTTTCAAACCCAAAACAAATATATGACGCGACAAAAACTCATGCAAATGGGAGAAACGAAAAAAATTTATTTTCAATAAAAAGGACATTAATCAACCAATTTTACGGCTTGACTCTCTTAAATGTCCCCAGTGGAGTCGCCAAGCTGTCGAAACCATTTTTGTTTGGAAAACGAGTCGACTTTAAAAAGAAAATGGAGTCGCCACCAATCCTTTTTTGAAGTGTGGTTGGGTCACTTAGAAAACATTTTGGTCTAATTTTAAGAAAATGGGCTCGAATTGATTCTGCACGAGGAAGGATTAGCACCTTGCAACGCCCAAAATTGGTACCGTGTTGATTGATTAATGTCCTTAGTATCGAAAATTAGAAAGTGTTTTAAAGCATGAAAAAATGTTTGGATGACTCATATTGATATCAACACTCTCTTGTTTCAAAAGTTGAAATATCATGTCCAAGACGATAGGACACGATGCTCCAAACTCTCGATCCCAAGATCATTTTATGATTTCCAAAATACATGTAGCGCAATTTGAAAAGGGTATTTCACTATTTGGCTAAACTAAAATTGAAACCAAAGACCATTGGGCACGATTCTTTGGATTTCCAATCATGAAATATTGCCCTTATTTAAGAAATACGATAAAAAAATCTTTGAAGGATATCTAGTTGTTTAGATGAATGGAAAATCGAAACCCAAAGACGATTGGCGCAATTTCTTGAACTTCCAAACGAAACATTGCCTTATTTTCAAAGAATACAATCGAAATCTTTAAAGGATATTTAATGATCTAGATGAACGAAAAATCGAAGCCCAAAGACGATTGGGCACGATTTTAACTTCCAAACACACAAAATTCCCTTTTGAAACATTTTGTAAGTTTTTGAAGAAAAGCAAAAGTAAAAAAAACGGGAAATGTAGACACGATGATAATAGGAATGACAATAAATATAAAAAAACAATGGTATTACAATTATAAAAACGATATATAACAAATAAGGTAGTGATAATAATGAAATGTAAAACTAATAATAAATAATTAATAACGAATATATGGCAAAAATAATGATATATAGATGTAAAATAATAGGGATAAATACTAAAAGGATAGTTGTAACAAGAATATAAAATAAAAGTAAGAAAAATAATAAAACAACGATGAAATTAATAGCAATAATAATAAACTAGTAGTAGTAAGCAATAGTATATATATATCTATAATAATAATATGTAATAATGTAATAATAGAAATAATATGATCATAATAATAATATAAAAATAAAAAAAGGTAAGTAAAATAACATATAATAATAGTAAAGACACTAGAAAAATATAGTTTAGTAATATCATAACCAAAATATTTTAAAAAAATGAATGATTTAATGGTAAAATAGCTAAAAATAATTAAAGGGGACTAAATTGGGTTAAAACCGAATATTTGGGGCCGATTTTAAAAAAATAATGATAAAGGAGTAAATTTTAATATCGCACAACTTAGGGGACCAGAAGGGCAATAAACCCCACTCTGTAAAACGCAGCGCTCAACTGAGGACTTAATTAAAATCAGGAGCGAAATTTTGGGGCCGAATCGTGAATAAGAAAACCTGATTTTAAAACCAGTAAAAAGCGGAGGGGCTAAACGCGCAATTAGCCCCTCCCTAGCAAAAAGCGGATCCTAGCCCCTCATGGTCGGGTCATGGGTCGAGGCCCAAACGACGTCGTTTTAGCCTCTGACCCCAAAGCCAAAACGGCGCCATTTTACATGTAGTATAAATACCCAAAATCTTTTGAAAAACTTCATTTCCCCTCTGTTTCGGAAATAAAATGAGGAGCTCTCCCCCCTTTTCCCCCATGCGATTTCCGGCGACTCCTCCGACCGTCAGCCGCCGCGTCGACCACCGTCGCCACCGTGAAAAAAAAGGTGAGTTTTTTTTATTTCCTTTAAAGCCTTTATATATATATATATATATATATTTTAAAAAAGGAACCTCAAAAAAAATAGATTCGAAAAAGGGGAAAACAACAAAACGAAAAAGAAAAAAAATAAACCTTTGCTTTTTCTCTGTATTTCTCTGAACTCTTGCGTTGTTACAAGTGTTTTTTTTCTCTTTTTTTCCTCTCCAAAAAACCCTAATCGACCCCGTTACAATGATATTCTTGGCTTTTTATAGCCTTTTCCCGAAACTCCCCCAGGGACCAGGACTTTAGTTCTGTTGCTGCTGTTTTCCTTTTCTGTTGTAGGTGAACGTCGTGGACGCGCACAACGCGGAGCGGAGCCGTGCGGCGTGGGGCATGGTCTCGCCAGCGAGACGTGCGACGCGAGGACTTCTACCTGTCGTTTTTTGTTTTTGGGCTAGGGTTTTAGAAGTTTGGTTTGGGTCTGGGCTGCTTTGATTTGGACCTTTTATTCTTTTTGGTTATTGTAAATGGACAGACTGCATTGGGCTCCGAGTTTCCTAAAAATTGGGCCTTACAATTATTATTGTGGTCTTTTTCTGGGGGTGAAAATAAAATATTATTGTGACCTTTACCTTTTAGCATAATAATAAATTTAGTTCTTTAATATTTTTAAATTTTATCGGTTTTAATTTTTAAAAATCAACAAATTTAACACTTAACTTTACGTTACATCAATTTAATCTTTATTCTTAAAAATAAAAATTTTAAAAATTAAAAATATGTAAATGTTTATTTTTTTGATAAAGATATATAAGATTTTATAAAATACATATAAAATTATATACATATTTATAAATAAATGAAGATTTATTTTTCCATTTTCTAACACAACATTTATTTATTGAAATAACAGTTTATAAATAAAACAAATTAAGAGAAAAAAAATAAAGAAAACTTAAGCAGATTCAAAATTTTCCTTTTTTCAACATTAATGACCATCATGTTCAGGTTGGGTCAATAGAGCCCGAGGTTAAAAAGGGTAAGAATCAAGGCTTTAGATTGTTTCTTATAACAAGTTTGCTCCATTTGAGGTTGTACTTGAGGCGAATATGATTGGAGACATATAGGTAAAGATGAGGTCTTGGAGACCTAGTAGGCAGAAGGCCATACCAGTAGCTCTACAACGACTTCCTAGTTCTATGGCACGATAATGGAGGATGTGAAAATCAAGGAGTTCAGAGTAAGAGTTATTAGTGTTGGTGAATGGGTGAAGGCGATGCCCAGTGCTTAACAAATTTGGTGAGGACTAAGGAACAAAACCATATATATAATAAATAAATAAATAATATTTATAAAATAAAACTAAAATAAGGAAATGATTGAATTTGGTAGGACTAAGGAACAAGACGAGAATAGAGTTTATTACTATAAATATCACAAAAGAACTTAGTTTTGAAAATTTTTAAAATTTTCACTATAACTATAAAACTGTTTTCTTAACCAATTTTTTTTAACATCTCGAAAACAAAAGTTATCCTTAAGATATAGTACCCTTCAAGCTATGTAAATACTATTAGTATCAAGGCAAAATGCATCATGGCTCGAGATAACCTGCCTCACCACCTCCATCCTTGAGTTTAAATGACCATACAGCTAATCCAAAGATGCCACAAAATGGTTACTCACTCCTTTATTAGGCTAACGTTACCCTAATTGTTGATTTAGCTGAACCAAGCAACATCAAGTTTAATTGTTGATTCTCGATTCAATCGGTCCGATCGACTAATCTAATCTAATTCAAATAACAATGTTTTAAATAGAGGGTTAAACTCTCCCAATGTTATTTTCTCTAATCATTAAGATTTGAACTTGAGAATTACTTAAGAGGTATTAGCATCATACCTCTCAACTCAACAAACATAGGTAGTTTGTATATGATTTGTTCTCATCATGAGTTTAATTTAGGTTAAAATATGCTCCAGGTCCTTGTAGCTTTTGCACATTTAGAAATTAGTCAATCTACATATATTTTAAGGAATTTAATTTCTCTACTTTTTAAGGAATATAGTTCGTTGCATTTCAGGTTTCAAGACTCAAACTTAATTATTAACACCATTAAATTTATTCTATTAAATTGACGGTATGACATTTTGGAATATATATAATAATAAAAAAACCTTCACTTGGTATTCATGTAATAAAAAAATAATGTTTTAATGAATCTGAATTTAAACAGAAGAATTTTAACAATTCTAACAATTTGACTTGCATTTTTAAATCTGAAAAGTTGACAAACTAAATTTCTTAACATAAAAGTAAGAAATTAAATTTCAAATGTAAAAAGAGTAGTGAATTTGAACATATTTTAACGGCCACTCAACTTTCATAAATTTTCATTTTGGGCTCCAAAAATAAAAATTTTGCAATTTAGGCACCGTCATTATATACTTTTATCATTTTAGTCACTACAGTTACATACTGTTATCATTTTAGTCATTCATCAGTAATTTGCCATTACATACATTCATTTTAGTTACCCAACTTTAGTAAGTTTTCATTTTGGTCACTCATTTTCTTTTTAGAATTAATTTTATTTAAAAATTGAATTTTTATAAGGAATTAAGTTATTCAATTCTTTGAGATGAAATTCACATTTTCACTTGTAACTCAATTTCATGTAAAACTTAAGTTTTTTCTTGTAAAAATCCCAAGTAATTCAAGTAAAACCCCAATTTTCCTTTTACTAAAAAAGTAAAATTAATTCTAAAAATGAAAAACTAAAGGAAATTAGAAAGATAAAGTTATTTTTCCTTGTAAAAACTAAAATTTTCCATTCTAAGTAATTTCCTATAAAACCTCACATTTTCTCTTTTATTGAAAAAAAAACTAAAATTATTTCTAAAAAGGAAAACAATAAAGGAAATGGAAAAGATAAATTGATTTTTTTATTATAAAACTCAAGTTTGTTTCTATAAAATCCAACTAATTCCCTATATTACCTTGGCTTTTTCCATTCCCTTTTACTAAGAAAAACTGAAATTAATTCTAAAACGAAAAATGAATGAAATTAAAAAGATAAAATGGTTTTTTTACCTAAAATTTCCCTTGCAAATTTTGGGTTTTTCCTTTATTAAAAAAATATTTTTAAAAAAGAAAATAAATAAAGGAAATTAAAAGGATAAAAAGAGTGACCAAAATGAAAATTTATTAAAGTATTAAGTGATTAAAATGAGTGTATATAATGACAAATTAGCGGCGAGTGATTAAAATAACAAAAGTACATAACAATAGTAAGTAAAATGATAAAAGTATGTAACAACATTGCCAAAATTACAAACTTTTATTTTATACCTAAAATAAAAATTATAAAAGACGGGTGATCAACTGTGTAATAAAAAATATTGGTATTTAATTGCATTGTTAACTAATCTTTCTTTGCTACTTTCTGGTTTCTTTGTACTCTTCTTTTAAGAAGTAATTAGAATGGTCCGTTCACATTTTGTTTTGGGTTGATTATTTATTTGTGTCAAATTATAGAGTAAAAATTTAAAAATTAAAATATACTCTAAAAAGAATTTTAAAACAAGATTAGTGGTCGAATTGATCACACCACTGATTCATATGGTTTGATTAAATAAATTATTAAAAAATCATAAAAAATAATCTAAAAAAAATAAAAAGTCAATTCAATTGGGTTTTTAACTTAGTTCAACTAGACCATTCCGATTCATGGGTAAACTGGTTTGATGCTTTTCTCTGGAAAAATACTCTGGTTGGTCCAATTTGATTCAAACAACTATGACTTTTTTGTAAATAATATCATTATAGGTTCTAATCATATCTACTCTTTTTGACACAATGTCTAAAACTACCCATAGCCCATCCCCAACTCATAAATAGGAGGATAATGCACTTTAGCGCAGTCAAAACCCACGTTCTCTTCCATTGAGAATAATGCCCATGCCAATCGAGTTAAGACTCAATCGATTTAAATAACCATGACTCTTAAGTCTCTACACATAATACATTTGGAATTTAGTCCTCATACTTTTATTTTCAAGAGTTTAACCCCTCTACTTTTTGGATTTAAAAATTTACTGTCAATTTATATATAACCATATAACATTTTAATTGAAAAGTTAACGATATTAAATATTTAAACTAATTAATAACATTATAAAAATGTTGAGATCAAATTATATTAAAAATTAAAGTTTAAGGTTTAAATATCAAATTTAAGCATATTAGAATAATCAAAACTAAAAATTAGCCATTTAAAAAAAGGAGCATGATGAGTGTATGCCACATGTAAGCATGAGGAAGGTAAAGGACCTTCTTTTATGTATATTTAATGACTCATTTTTGTCCGAGCCCAAAATCAAAAAACAACAAACTAAAAACAAAATAAAAATAACATTAAATAGTCCAAATCCAAATTTTACAAGCCCAAAATGCAAAAAAAAAATCAAAAAAAAAATTACAAGAACAATAGCCCACAACACTTAAACATTTTCAGCAGAATAGGAAACCCTAGCCCCATGTATGCTCCTCCCTCCTCCTCGGTCGACTCGAACCCTTGCGCCTTGCCCAAATGGCAAAGTTCCTCCTCGAACCCTTGGTCGCCTTGCACCGAAATGGCAAAGTTTCCTCTCCGTTGACCTCGCCAAAGCCTGCAAAAGTGACAGAAAAGAAGGCAGAAACACAACAGAGAAGCAGCAACAGAAGCAAAGACAAATAGTGATAGAACAGTGACTAAACAGCAACATGTAAATCGGCTATATAAGGCCTCAAAAAAAACAGATTGTAAAAAAAAAACACAATATTAATCAAAAATAGAACTCAAAAGTTGAAAAATGTGATTTTTTATATTTTGGTTTTTTTTTACGAATTTATTTTATAAGTAAAATATAAAACAAAAAGGAAAAAGGGTTGAAACTTACTTGCCCGGTCACGTTGCGCCACTATCGAAGGTTTCCTCCTACATCGCAAGCCGTCGAACCTACCAAGATAGCGTTCGGGCTTCGTCAAAAGGGGGATTCAAGAGGCGTCGGCCAGATTTTTTCTTTTCTTTTCTTTTCTTTAGGCTTTCGCCTGTAGATTTAGATCTAGGTTAAAAAAAGGGATAAAAAGGGGCATTCTTGGAATTTTTCGGCTACCGTGTACGACAGCACCATCGCCAATGATTGGCGGCCTCCACGATGGCCAGTGGCCGAAGCTTGGGGTGGGGAAGAGAGTTTTCTTTGTTTTTCTTTTAGAATAATGATGAAATGAATTTTTTTTAACTTAAATAGGGGGTACTAAACGACGTCGTTTTGAGCCGAAGTTAAGCGTCGTTTCACCCCGAGAATCTACGTGCCGACCGACCTGCTTAGAGGATCTGCGCGTTTTGGATGAATGAGTTATTTGCACGAATGGTCCTTCCGCTTTTGCGGCGCTTTTCAATTTAGTTCTTTTTTATTTTATAGGTTTGACTATTGATTTTTTTGCGTGTTTCAATTTAGTCCCTGGCTCGCCGATCTCCTGGAGAAGGGACTTGTGTCCAGAGGATCAAGATAATTTCTTAATTAGTCCTCGCTTGTTTTTCGCATTACATTTTAGACCTTTTGTTTTTATCTTATTCAATTTGTCCTTTTAATTTCATTTAAGTTACTATTAAGTCCTTTTTATTTTAATTTTGTTATTTATTTATTCATCTACTTGCTTATTTATTCTTTATTCCATTTATTTTATTCATTTACTCATTTATTTATATATTATTCATTTATTTGTCTATTTTGTTTCAATCCTTGTATTCATTTATTTATTATTCCGCCATTTTTTATATTAATATTTTATTTCCTTTCTTCAATTTTTTTATCTATGCTTTCATTATTATTACTATTTTATTATTATTTGTTCATCTATTTATTTATTATCCCTTTTCATATATTTTCAAAATTAGATTATTTATAATTTTTTATTTGTACATTTTGTTCATTTATTATCATTATTATTATCATTATTTTTATCTTGTTTTTATTACTTTGTCATTTCTTTTATCATTCTCGCATCATTTACGTCATAAGGCATCTATCATTTTATTTTTTTTTCATCATCATTTTATTTATTTTATCACTTTATTTATTTTATACCATGGATTAATATTCTTACTATTATTATAGTTACATTGATATTATCATGGCATTTCTTTATTCACTTACTATATGTCATTCAAATATTTTATCCAGTATAACCATTTTAAAATCACTACAACATGCATTATGTTTAAACGTAATTAGTAGCTTTTATATTATAACCCAAAATGAGATAAATACTTATCGTTTTAAAATTACACCTATTATTATTCAAAATAAATTTTCAAAAATAGGCAATATTCCGTATATTGGGAGATTCGAGAAATCGTATCCTAACTTATTGGGTTTTGATTTTCTCTTTGAACTTGAATAACCGAATATCCTTTCAAAATTAAAATACATAAGATTTCAAATAAAAATAAAGGCAAACTTATTCTCAAGGATTCAAAGTGTCATGTCCTAACTTACGGGATGTAACGTTTCGTTGCCTCAAGATTAGAGGGTCCTAAACATACTTTTGATTTATTCAAGCAATTTTTAGGTAAAATTAACATTAATCAAAAGAGTGATCGTATTTTAAACTATTTTTAAGTTTTCAACTTTTGACACTAAGAGATGAATTAATCAATTAGGTACCAATTTTGGGCATTACGAGAGTGCTAATCCTTCCTTGTACGTAATCGACTCCCGAACCCATTTTTTGGATTTTTATAGACCAAAAAATATTGTTTTAATAAATTGAACACCTTATTAAAATGATCAAACTACGAGGTGACCCGATCACACCTAATAAAAAAGATTGGTGGCGACTCTCATTTTTCATTTTTAAATAAAAGTCGATTTCAAAAAAGAGTTTCGACAATATAGATATATAGATTAATTAACTGTTGATACATAGGACAATAAGGGTTAAGATAAAAAGGAGGATGTGGTGATACTAAGAAAGTCGATTCACCTAAACAAGTAGAGAACCGGAGAAAAGCAAGAGGATAGGGAGAAGGCGGTGAGAGCTAAGAAAGTTAGGTTGCAAAGTGTAAGCGATCAAGGATTGCTTAAAGGAAGAAGGATCCCTTTCTCATCATTTGGGAGATATTTATAGGAGGTCCTCTTGTTTGTTAGTGTGAAGTGGCAGGTTGTTACAAAGCAGGTGGCTAGGTCCTGAGGTAAGCGGGTGGCTTACGACGGATAGTTGATCCGGGAGGTCAATCAACTAAAGATAGCTTGACAGATGGAGGGTAAAGGTCTACTCTCAAACATCCAATCGACACTTATTTTTAACTAATGATATACGCGTGTGATAAAATTCTTAATTTATATAATTCTAATTAACCAATGATATACAAGGAATTTAAATTAAAAATTAATACAAGCAATTCCTTTTTATCATTAAATTATGATTTATTATAATCATAAAATAATAATTCTGAATGCTTAAAAAATGTCGCAAACAGACTTTAAAAGACTTTGAAGAAATCGATTTTGAGTCAAAAAAAAAATAAAAAAATGGTGATTATCCCTTTCCAATAGATTTATGCCACATCGCGAATTTTAGCATTTTATCTTGAAGAATTTGATTTTTTCGATAAAAATGTTGAGTCAACAGCGAGGTTTCAAAATAAGGTGAAAATGTCTACTTGGGCTGTTTTTTTATATAGAAATAATAATATAATGGTTACTTCCAAGATTTGAGAATGTCACCCTACGAGTGGAAGCCGAAATAATGGAACAGTTCAATCTGTACAATTCTTTTGGAGAATGAAAATGATGCATTTTGTCCTGTCTCATGCAACATTGCACAATAGTACAAAATGATGCACCAAGTCCAGTAAAGTGTTCATCTTTGGGTTGGTTATATTTGCTTTTTGAACCCATAATTTAGACTCAAATTTGTTCAAACTCTTCTACATTTCCAAACACAATCACACATATTATTCATTCTTCGTTTTCTTTTTTAAACATACATTATTTAACTTAATTTTTAATTTGTGTACCAAAAACAAAAGTTAAATTCAATTGATTAGTTCCGATCTAAATATATTCTTTCTGAATAGTTATATTACTTGAATTGTATATATTTAATTAATTAAAACCCTAAAATGGATAAAATTTTGTTGGATTTGGTATCTTAAGCGTAGTATATTCATTTCAGATATTTGTATTTTTTGAACAAATTAGTTTAATAACATTCGTTAATTACATTAATACAATTTGTATATTTTCCTCAATGTTTTTGCACGCAAAGAAAATGTAAACAAATATTAGTTCACTAGTTATCTTATGTTTAACAAATACTAAGCAATATTATGTGGTCGGATTATAATACGAAAAGACAATTTGTATTAGGAGATTAACCTAACATGTCCTTAGTCTAATCGGAAATGAGCAAATCGATTAAAATACTAATATGACATCTATCAAGTTCGATTATGGAGATGTTTTGTCTTGAGCATTAAAGTGGATGACTCTCAGAAGATAGAGATATAAATGTGACTGACTGGACTAACAGTACATCAGATAGGATCCAAGTAGAATAGATCCTAGATCCATTTATGGATTTATTCACTTGTGACATTTATAGTGTGACATAGGTTAATTTGAGTGGATGATGAACTATAAATGCGTGACTCGTATACTTTGATGTAAGTAAAAGTCTAAGTTCAAATATATAAGGAACCGATAAAGCTGGTGCATTGGGTGTACAACCTCTACAATATGTAGCATCATTCACAATAATGGAATTCATAACCCAACTAATAGGTAAATGATATCCTCTTATCGGCATTACATGATAGATGAAAAGTAAACATGGTCACGGATTGTTTGTCTTTGTGATTAATGACTTAATTACTATTTGATAGTAATTGACTTTTCATGAAGGAAGATGTAATGGTTACTATGAGATAAAATATGATCATTTTGAATGAACAAATTTATTTCAAAAGATTAAGGATATCCTATAAGGGTAATACACTGATGATAAGGTCATTAGACGAGCACTACTTAAGGAGCGCTCGTAATTATGTGTAATTAGGGAGAGCACTTCATTACTAAATAAGTTTATAATTAATAGGAAAAAAACTAGAATTTAATTATAAATTATTTGAGCCCTAATTACATTTGTCTAATTAGTTTCTCTACTAGCTCGTTGAAACAAAAAATGAATTGCATGTAGAATCAAATGAACAAAATTGAATAGAAAGTTATAGAAATAAGTCACATTCACAAATGGATGAGTTTTCTCACTGAGTATAGAAAAGACTTGAGAATTATTAATTAATTAATTAATTAAAATTAAATAATTGAAGTTAAAAATGGAATAAAATTAATTAGTCATTATGAATCCATTGAATACGGAAATTGAATATATTTCATCGTAGATGCATTTACGATAAAGTCATCATGACTTTAATGGAATTAGAATTGGGTTGAGAAAATTATTTAATTGGGAAATTAATTTAGTTAATTTAATTCATTAATTAATATTTACTTTGGGAATAAAAATAAATATTGGGTTGGATTAAATTATAAATTGTTGGGTCAAAAGTTCAAGAAGCACATATAATTGGATCCAATACATGAGAGGCTCAATTTCCCTTTTTACATGTGAGGAACGACAACACTTGTGGTTTTACCTAGGATGTGTTGCCCCCTATTAGTTAGACTAGGAGAGTGTTTTTCTGTTAAATAAATATTATTTGTGTTAGGATTCTCCTATCTCTATTTATAAATAGATGAGTGATGAGAGGTGTGCATGGTAGGCTGACTGCCACCTTCAAGGCCCTTGAAATATGAGAGGATTTGGGCAAAATATAGGCGAAAAATAGGCTTGGACAAAAAATAAAGCCCGTTTAAAAATGGGCTGGTTAAGATAATGCATTTTTGGCCCGGCCCGGCCCGGATTCATTAAATGAAAAAAAACTATTTCTTTAATAATATTTTCTTATTGTTTTTCTCCTTATTTTACTATTTTACTATTATGTTTCTATTATTTTGTTGTTATTCTTTAGATATTATATAAAACTTATTTTGTTTTACTTTAAAGACATTTGTTAATTTTGTCATTATTTTAGAGGCATTTGCTTGTTAAGTTACATCTATTTTAGTGTTATTTAAGTCTACATATTTTTTAAAATTTATTTTCAATTTGTTGAAAAATATTTGTCGTAACCATTTTTTGATAAAGCGAGGAGCGACACGATTCGACTGGGTTTTGAAAAGCGAAAAGAAGGAGTCGCCACCAACCTTTTTGATGAGGTGTGATAGGCCACCTCGTAAAATAGTTGTTTTTAATAAGCAGTTTGATTTATCAAAACAACGATTTTGGTCTCTGAAATCCGAAAACGAGTTCGAGAGTCGGTTCATACGAGGAAGGGTTAGCACCCTCGTCGCCCAAAATTGGTACCAAATTGATTGATCGATGTCCTAATGTTGAAAACTTTGAAATGATTCAAAATAGATACTTTTGATTTCTAAAACTTGAAGGGATCGAGAGGACGTTAAGACTCTCTTATTTTCAAGAGATAAAGCATCATGTCCAGTAAGTTAGGGCGCAATACTTTAGATCCTCGAAACTAAGCTCGCCTTTTAAAACTTGGTTTTATATTTAAAGAAGGTCTCCCGTCATTTGTCCAACAAGAAAACAGGACCCAGTAAGTTAGGGCTCGTTTTCCCGAAGGTCCAAATTAGGAATATCGCCCCTATTTTTTAAAAAAAACCATATCCGAAGTATCTAGATGTCGAGTCCAGTAAGTTAGGACGCGACATTTAAATTCGAGGAACAAGTATTTTATTTAAAACTTGTATTGCGATTTTAAGAAAAGGTATTTCGTTATTAAGATTGAACAAGAAAAATCGAAACCAAAGTATGTTAGAGCACGATTTTCTCAAACCCATATCTGAAATATCAATTATTTGAAAACTTGATGCATTGGGTAAACGATACGACAAATCGATGTTATGCAAGAAAAGAAATAATGAATATTGATTGAATTAATAAATAGACATAATAAAATAGATAATGTAGTATTAACACACTAGTAATAATAATAATAATAATAATAATAATAATAGTAGTAGTAGTAGTAAGTATATACAGTAATAATACAATAATAAAAGTAATAGAAATAATAATAAAATAGTAATAATAGTAACAATGATGGTAAAAAGGGTAAATAATAATAATAATAATAATAATAATAATAATAATAATAATAGTAGTAATATTAAATATAATAATAATGATAATAATAATAATATTAATATTAACATGAAAATAGAAGTAAAATATATAAATGTGATAATTATGTAAGTGAGAATTAAAATATATATAATAACATAAATATAAATAGATGAATAAATCAAATAGATGATAATAGTATTAAACTTAGAAAATATATCTCATAATAATGATAATAATAATGACAAAATAAAATATTAAATAATAGTAATAATAATAAAATTGCAAAATAATTAAAAAGGGCTAAATTGCATTGAAAATGGAAGTTTTGGGTCAAATTGCAAATAAAGTAGAGATTAGGGGCTAAAAACACGCATACAAAAGGAGGGGCCAAAGAGGCAATTTTCCCAGATGAGTAAAAGCAGCGTTTGAGGGGGGACTAATAAAACCGTGAAATTTACGGGTCAATATTCATTAAATGAAAAAAAACTATTTTTTAATGAAATCCATTTTCTTATTGTTTTTCTCCTTATTTTACTACTATTTTACTATTATCTATATATTGTTTCTATTTTTTTGTTGTTATTGTTTAGATATTATATAAAACTTATTTTATTGTTATATTTTGTTATTACTTTAAAGACATTTGTTAATGCTTTGTCACTTCCTTTTTATTATTTTAGAGGTATTTGCTTGTTAAGTTACATCTATTTTAGTGTTATTTAAGTCTATCATATTGGGTTTTTTAAAATTTATTTTCAATTTGTTGAAAAATATTTATTTTAATTTTTTAGTATTTTGATGTATATATATTTAAAATTATATAAAATATTATAAAAATTAATCTGGTGGTCGAGCAGGGCCGGTTTTAGCATTTTATATGGGTCGAGCTTGGAAAAAATTTTAGGCCCTTTTTTGGGCCCGGCCCGAGCCAGAGCCCAATGAACGGGCCTAAATTTTTAGTTGGGCCCGACCCATGCACACCTCTAGATGATAGTAGTAGAGCTATTAACACGTAAGTTTCATATATTGTTATTCTTTTAGAAATTAGTGGAAATGTTTTTCTTATAAATTCTAATTTCTGGGAATAATAATTTCTATCGATTTCTATTGAGAGAATTACTTTTCTACTGAAAGTAATAAATAGTTTTGATTTTGTGTTTGGTTATTAATGTTTGAACCCACACTCGACACAGTTTGGGGTACAAAGAAAGTGGAAAAGGTCATTCAATTGAAAGTCGGGAATGTTTCGGATCTATCTCACACAAAACACCGGTATTTTTTGGTAGACTTTATTACTATAAATATCATAAATTTGTTCGGTTTTGAAAATTTTAAACTTCTGCTGTAACAGTAAACCGTTTCCATAACTAGATTTTTCACTAATCTTAGGCTGATTTTATAAACAATACAAGTTTAAAGACAAAAAAAAAGTAAAAAGTTAAATTAATGATTAAAATAATTTTTTTATAAAGTTGGAGACCAAATATTTTATTAAGCCTTTAAAATTTTACGATAGATTTGTTAGTCACAAAAGTAATCAAATCTTTTAAGGTAATTTCAACTCACATATGAGTTTTAATTACCCATAAAATTTTATGCATCCATGACAATTTATTTATTATTTTATGGGGAAATAGAGTTAATCATTATAGGATATTACTAATAACCAAATGTTGATTAAAAGTGGAGGTATTTATGGGTTGGGTTAGATTTGGATCAAGCCTATGCATGATATTAACACATTTTATTCTTGTTCAAGTTCAATTGTGTAACAGCCCGTTTTTCAATTGTGTTGGAATAAGTGGTTTCGGGGCCACCAAATTTGATGAGTAAGTTTATAAATATTATTATTTATTTAATATTTATGAGTCAAATATTTTTTTAGAAGGTTTTTGATTTGATAAATTATGATTTATAAGCAATTTATTAAGTTCAAGTGGTATGACCCTTAAGGTCAAGTGGTTTTAGAAAATTATGTAACGAGACCTTGTTTTTATAAATCGAGCCGTAAATATTTTTATAAATATTGAAGGAGTGGAATTAAGGTGGTATTAAAGTTTCGTCGAAAAATTTTAACGTTTCGATGGTTAATTAATTAAAAAGGACTAAATTGTAAAAGATGTAAAATTTAATCACTATTTGATTTGAGTGATTAAATGATTAATTGGATAAAGAAAAATGGACTTACATGGTAATTATACCATTCAAGGGTTGGTGGACGTTAGTGGGCTTTTAAATTGTTAAAGTTTGATTATATTTATAAGGGTAAAATAGTAAATTATTAAATAAGTATAATATAACAAAAATATGATAAAAATTTATTATCATCTTCTTCATTTTGAAAGCCACCACCGAAACCCTAAAGGAGAAGAGAACATTCGGCCAACTTTGGTTTGGTGATTTGGTAAGCAACGTTTGCCCGTTTTTAATAATTTTTATGTTTTTGAGATCGTTACAACTAGGTTCAATTAGCTTGTATCTTCAATTTTGAAACTGTTAAAGATTTTGAATGTTGTCATTGATGAATCTAGTGATTTTTTATGTTGAATGATGAATTTGAAATATTATTTGTTATTTAAAAGCATTTTGTTAAGTGATTTTTGATGAATTTATCGATTAGGGACTAAAATGCTAAAAGTAATAAAATTTAGGGTCAATTTTGTCAAAATGTCAAAATGACTAAATTACATAAAATACATTGTTTTATTGTTTAAATTAATATAATTGAATGAAATTATTAATTTAGATCAAGATCAAGTGGAAAAAAAATCGAGGAGAATGGAAAATTACAAAATAACCTCTGTACTTTGACATTTCTACAATTTGGCTAGGTAAGTTCGTACGTTTAAAATTTTAATATTTATTTAAATTGATAAATGGTATAACATGATGTATATATGTATATATATTCCATTGTTGGAAGTGAATCATTATTTGAGTTATAATATTGAATTTTGATGTTCATTTTGAATTGACAGCGAGATAAAGTACATTCGTGTTTTGGTGTATTATCGGGGTTTGGAGTGGTGATGGTATTGGAGGGAGATATCGGCATATTACCCAAGTAAACCGAGGTTCAGCATTTGTTGCAAACTCAGACGTTATACTTTCTGTTTGACGTGATTCGGGTGGATCAGCTCTTTTGAGCTTCTGTTCATCTCTTATGAGCTTCTATTGGTGTGTTAGGGTGAACCAGCTCTATGAGCTTCTGTTGACAATGTACTCTTATCCGTAAGTTGTTCTTTGAATAGAAAATCTCGGTAAGGTAATCTATTTAATAAATTTGAAAGATCTATTATTTATTGAATATTGATCTGAACATAAATAAATTCAACAGTTGAGATTGTGGATGATGCTTAGATTTATGCTAAGCTAGAGTTACATTATATCATGTTTAATATTAATGAAATACAATAAAATGGTAAATGACAAAAATTGGGAATATGCTTATGTTCATGAAAAGCTGGTATGATTCAAAAGGTGTATTTTCTTATTAAATGGTTTATCATGTGATTGACTCTGAATGAGTTGTATACATAAATGAACTAACTTGTGTATTGATGATGGTGATTAGGCTTATGTCAAGCTTGAGATTATGATTGATGTTTATGCTTATGTCTGGTATTATACAAATGAAACAACTAAGAAAAGGTAATGAAATGATAAGTTCATTATTGAAATGTGATATGACGAAAAAGGGATCGATGAATTATATGATGTTGATAGACTTACTCATTTATGAGTTGACGATTATGTAATGGATAAATCTTGAGGTATTGGTATAGGTTTATATTTAATCTATAACGTTCATTGTTGAAATGGAATATTATGTTTAAAGTTTATATGAGCTTACTAAGCATTCATTGCTTACGTAGTTGTTTTTCCCTTACTTTATAGATTATCAGAAGCTTGATTGGGTTGGAAGCTTGTTGGAGATCTATCACCCTATCCAGCTATAATATCGATAGATTTTCACATTTTGGGTCATGGTTATAATGACATGTATAGGTGGACTTATGTTTAAGGTTTATTCAATGTTTATGACTAGTAATGTTGTTTTGAAGTGTGGAATTAATGGTATTTTCATACCTTGATGGTTGGTATGTTTGTGGTACTTTGATGCTAAATGGTTGATGTTTATTTTGTCAAGTTGATGCAAGGTTTTATGACCAAACTTGGTATGTGATGATGAGGCTTCATTTTGGTCATTTGAAGTAAGGTTTGGTATGGAAATAGGTTAGATATAAATGCCAAATGAATGATCAATTATGCATATGTTTTGGGTGAATTTGATGTATTGTGTTTGCGGTGCCTAAATGGCATATTGGTTGTATGGATTTATGGCATATTGAAAGTGGTCTTGTTTTGCATGTTTTGGTGTTTTGTTCATAGATGCTTTTGGCTTGTAGGTTGAAGGTTGATTTGGGTGAAAGGAATGGCTTGAAATTGGCCTATTTCTTGTCCACACGGCCTAATACACGGGTGAGTATCTCATCCGTGTGTGACACACAGCCACACGACACAATCGTATGTCCCCTGTAGGTTTTTAAGGTTACATTTCGAGTGTTACACGACCTGGCACACGAGTGTGTGGCTTGGCCGTGTGGCACAAGTCAGTGAGTTACACGGGCACGGACACGGGCTAGGACACGGTCGTGTATCCCTATTTCGATCGTTTCACATCCTGAGAAACAAGCGTGTGTCTCAGCCGTGTGACCCCTGCAGCCCAAAATTTTCTAACTTTTTCTTAAACTTTCCAAATGTTTTTCGATTTAGTCCTTCATTGTCTCTATTGTATTTTTAGGGCCTGAGGGCTAGATTAAGGGACACTATGAATGTATTTAAATGAATTAGATTTTATTTGGATTGATTTATGAATTAAATGGTTTACTGTTCTGTTTGCTAGATAATGCTCCATAACCCCGTTCCGGTGACGGATACGGGTTAGGGGTATTATAGTTTGACCTGAAATATAAGTCTAAAATTTTTCTCAAACCCGATCATATTTGCAAATGGCTAACCCAAGCCCATTTTAGGCTCACTCATATTGTTTTATTTTTTTAATTTAAATGTATTTTTTATAATTTTTATCTAATATTTAATAATTTTTATACTTTTTGTTTATTAATTTTTATATAATCATCTTAACCCTTTTAATGTTTACACTATAATAATTTTATAGATTTAATTTTTATGTATTATAAATTACATAAAACATAATATAAAACATTAGGTTTATAAAAAAATGGACGGGGCAAAAATTCCTTACAAGCCAAAACATAAAGTCAAAGTGATAGCTTTGTTTATATGTATGTATACATACATGAAGGTCAGGGGGAACAAGTTTATTTTTCTTATTCTATATGTTGATGATATGTTGCTAGCCATTAATGATTGTAGCATTCATGGGTTATGATTGTAGAATTACATTTCAGGGCTTGGAATTTGTCGACAATATTGTTAGGCAGATCCGTTAACAAAAGGGTTGCCAATCAAGACATGTAGTGAGCATGTTGAAAAGATTGGTATTATAGAACGTCATTATTGATTAATATTAAGATGTGATAAATTTTATCTTTCATACTCTGAGCTCAATAATAATTTTTTTTTATTTTTTATTTTGTTTTCTAATAATGGCTCTTATTAATTTTCTAACTATGATTTAATGTTTTAATTTATATGATTAAAGATTTAACAATAACGACATTGTACACATTATTATCTTTATTATTAAATCATGAAAGTAGTAACTTTTGGGTCAAGTAGGAGGATGCAGGAATTTACGTGATATTTATTAGATATTACTGTATATTATTTAATAATTTATTTAAATCTAAATCCAATTGATTAGTTGAACATGTATTATCTCTCTATATATTTCTAATGGAATACAAATTACTGTAATATATATTGAATGATCACAGAAAAATGGAATGGAATAAAGTGGGTAGCTAGAGATTCTGAAAGTAAAATGTGGTCACAATCCTGGTAAAATTACTCATAATGTTGTAATATATATGGTCCCCTAGCATTCACTCCATCGATTCGCCATTTCTCCATCTCTATAAATGCTTCAACTTAGACACTCTCTTTATTACCAAGCTTTTCTGATTAAATGATACAATATCATATAATACATTTGTATAACACCAGCAATAAACAAGGCTTTGAGATACAAGCTTTCTGATGAATTACTTACATATTATGTATGTACAAAGACTTTGTATTTCAAAGCCTTGGTTTTGTTGCTGCTGTTGTTTTGGAGTTGTGCATGAACCAATTGAAGTAAGTGAAAATTACTTGCATACAATTGATTTGTACATATTATTGTGTTTATAGATTATGTACAAATGATAATGTTTGATTGGAAAAGTCTCAATAAAAACCATCTAAAATGTCGTGGTGGACTTCTAAAATTTTACAAAAAGTACTAACTTTGTATCAGTTAAAGAACTTACATCCTATGATTCAGCCCCTAAAATAGATCTCATCCGAAGTTTGGGAAGTTTCATATTAGAACTCAAAAAGGAGAAGAAGAAAAAAAAAAAAAAAAAAGGGGATTATTGGTTTTTGTTAATCTAAGACAAGAATGTGTGGATTAAATCTGGGTTTAATTGTGATAATGATAGGATTAGTGGTGGAAACAGAGATAGGGGAATCGATGAGATTTGAGCTGGATTCTGGGAAAACCAAATGCATTGCAGAAGACATAAAGGCAAACGCAATGACTGTTGGGAAATACAGCATTGTGAATCCAAGTGAAGGTCAACCTTTTCCTGATTCTCATAAACTGGTAGTCAGGGTATGTTGTAAACAATTTTGATGTTTTTTGTGTAAAATGTTTCTGTGTTTGGGAAATTAAATAAATGATGAAATAGGTGAGTTCACCAAAGGGAAACAATTATCACCTAGGAGATCAAGTGGATTCAGGTACATTTGCATTTACAGCAGCAGAGAGTGGGGATTACACCACTTGTTTTTGGGCAAATAAACACAAGCCTCCTGTCAAGATGACCATTGAGTTCGATTGGAAAAGTGGTGTTGCTGCTAAGGATTGGTCCAAGGTTGCTAAGAAAGGCCAGGTTGAGGTGTGTCTTCCCCTCCCCCCCTAACTATTATTATTCGTCATTTTCTGCATTTCTAAAGGTTATTCTAAGATTATTTATTTGTGAATGAATGTCAAATACAAGTATTTTTTTTATACGAATATGTCTTAGACACCGCTAATGGCTTAATATTTGGTTTCATTTGATGCTAGACAATGGAAATTGAGTTGAAGAAACTGTATGACACGGTATCAGCCATTCATGAAGAGATGTTCTATCTTCGTGAGAGGTATGAAACATCCATTGCTGTTATAATAACTGTGAATTCATGACTCCCCTAGTTGAGGACGAAGATAGTTTAGGGAAAATGCAGGGTCTGGAAAACATCATAGGCTTGGATTCCATGTTTTCTTATTCAACTTGCATGTGTTACAGGGACGAAGAAATGCAGGAGCTAAACAAAGAAACAAATTCAAAAATGGCTACTCTTAGTTTCTTTTCGCTGCTTCTTTGCTTGTCTGTGGCTGGCTTGCAGATATGGCATCTAAAGTCATTTTTTGAGAGGAAGAAGCTTCTCTAGTTGTCCTTCTCCTCCCTTACGAAGAGCCATGGTGAGGTGCGATCCCCAGAAATTAAATGAAAATAGACTTATTTATCAATTTAAAGTGGAAATTTTGTAGTTTTTGTTCTATTCCCTAAAGCTCAGTTTTTGTTCATTTTCCTTTTATATATAAATTTAATTATACACATAAAACTCTAATTATAGTTCAAATATATACTTAAAACTTTAATTTTAATTTAATCATCAATTTATTTTTATATTGAATAAATATAATTATTTATGTACATACATTTTATGTCAATAACTGTATTAATAATTTACATGAAGTGAATCAAATCAAAATTTCATATATAAAACTGTACAAAATCAAAATTCACGTATACAATTTCACATTAAACTATAATTCATGTATAGTTTTATAAGATTTATCTCGGTCGGCCATTTCTCGGTTGCACCTTCATTGTTCTTTTCAGAAATTAAATGTAATAAGACTATTTAATTAAGATGGAATTTTTTGTTGTTTGCATAAACCCATTAACAAATTATGCTACTTTTTCTTTGTAAGCTGATGTGCAAGAGTGGACAAAACTATCATAAAAGTCATCAAATAGAATTGAAACGATGAATAATACAGTGTCTTTGGGTTTATGAAGCACACATTTCAAATTGGCACTCAAAATGGGAAACAAAAAAAAAAAAAAAACTTATAAAAACAAAAAGGGATTATTTAGCAAGTTTGAAGTACAAAATAACGGTGACAGCAATGATGAGGAGTGATATAATGATACCTACGATCCACTTGTTCCGGCTCATCCTCCTCGACATATTTGTCAAAATTCTCTTGCTCTTGCCAATGTTGTCATCCACTCCATGAAGCTGTAACCAAATAAGAAACCCAACTTCAGATGTTTACGATCAACCATTACATCTTGATGAGAGAAAATCCATGGTTTAACTATCGAATAATCTCCATGCTCATGCAATGGAAAGGTTCACAATCAACAACAAGAGTTGACAGGGAAATTTTATGGTCAAATAACCGTAATCAAGTAATAAATTGGTGTTAAAAATATCTAGACAGTCAATGTACTACGGTAAAGCAATGTTTCATGTACTATAGATATTGGTTCAAACAAGTAAAACATTGATCACAATATTAATCAAAAACTGTCTAAATGTGGACATGATTGAAATCTGACAAAATAATATGTTTTACCAACAAGTCTTTATTATCAAATTTCATTAAATTCACATCAGCATTGAGGCTGTTTTCCATTAAGAATGTTATCAATTTTACTTGTTTGCATCAATATCAACATACAAATATTAAATTACTGAATACTACAGTAAAACAAATTGCACCTCTGGACTATATTAAAATTTACAAAGCCTCCTAGATACTTTAACCAACAAAAAGGTTTATAAGTCTAACTATCAAATTAGCCTTCAAAATAAAAACTCAAGCAATAGTAACTCAAAATGGGGAGAAAGAAAATAATAATGCTTGCTTTCTACAAGGTAGCCTGCTGATGCCTTTTTGGGATGAAACTAACATCATAATCAAACAGTTCCTAAATAGAGATGGAAAGAAACAACAAATCCAATATGATAAAACTAAAGCTAAAAAGAGCATACTACTTGTGTAGAGTATTATAGAACATAAGCCGTAAAGAGATACCGTGTTATTGGCATGTAAGAGAGACTGTCGTTGAGAATGCAAATCTTGAAGTATTGAAACACCAAGCTCTTCAGTTTCCAGCATGGTTCTTCTGCTGTCCTTAATTCTGTCACTGCTTTGATTCAACCGCTCCGTAGTTGTCATCAATCTTGATCTTTGATCAGCTGATGCCTATTGCATGTTCATTTATAACTAATCAAAAGATAAATGTAAAGAACAGAACAATTATAGAACAATAGCACATTAAAAATTTAGGCATAAGAACCAAAATATACCGTAAGGGCATCAGCCATTCCAGACTCCAACAACTCATCTCGAGCAGCTGGATTTAAATTGCCAGATGCAATTCTTTTAACTTCACTTTTGAGATTGTTAAGATCTGACTTATATTCCCGTAACTTAGCAAGAAGTACAGCCTTAACATTTGGCTGCAAGCTTCTAGCCTCAAGGTCCATTTTCCGAATCTGAGAAACAAAATGAGCAACATCAAGTTCAATACTCAAATAAAGGAAAGAACAAATGAGAATCTGAAACATGCAATGAACCAGGTACCAGAGCTTCTGCATCTTCTAGTCCAGCTTTTATTTCAGAAAGTTTTTGTTTCTTCTTCTCTGCCAATCAGGAAATCAATTAAGAATTGGAACAAGAACAATGGGCTAATTAGAAATGCTAATGCTCAAAGAAATTGGAAACATTTCCCACCGAACACCTCTGATGAATTACGCATGAACCTCTACAAAACTCCTTACACATGTAGCAAAGGTAGCCTTACAACAGTTTTTTTCTTAAAATAAGGTAACTTAAAATTTTTATTCCACCAGGGACATACATTGATCTTTCTTATTCCTTAAATGGTATACTATAAGCCATATCAATTCAATGTCATTATTAACAGGCCAGAAGTTGGTGACTTTAATTCAACTATGTTGCTCCAAGTCTTAATTTTTCTTGAAGTACCAATGTTGGACAAATATCCAAACAAAGGTATGGGTGTATGATCATCCAAAGGCACTCCAAATAAATTGGAAAACTTTAAAGAAGTAAAACATACCTATGTTGAATACACACTCATATCCAACACTCACATTTAAGTCAGAGTAACATAGATAACTTTTTCCTTTGACTTCCCTGTTTTACTTTGTTTATTACTTTTTATATCCAAATGTCTTAATCTCTGTCTAGCAAACTCTTTTCCATCGCTTCCATGTTGTCACATGATACATGCAATTAAAAACAAACTAAGAGCCTTCTTAAAGCTTCACCATCGCACACTAAAATATGACAAGGTTATACAAGTTGCTTTGGAAAATTCCAATTCATGGCTTTTTAAATATATTGGTATGCAGTTAAATAACTGAAAACTAATCCCAATCACAACATGCATTCCACTTTATACTTCAGAATCACGTTCTAAATTTCACTTTATCGCCTAAATTCAGGGCATTTCAAATGCTTCAATAGATGTATTGAGGTCAAAGTCCTAAAATTAAGTGGCAAATGTTCGAGTTTTCCCCAAATCTACATCAACGCCTTAGAAAAATCCACAAAGAAGTATAAATAAATAAACAAATACATACTTTAAGAAGAAAATAACATCGTGAAAATCATGAATATTAATTAAATTATATTAAATTAAATTTGAATTTAAAAACAAAACGAGAGATAAAGTAAATCCGATCTTGATTTATTCTACTTAATATCTCCCAATTAAGCATTCTTTTTGTTTCAAAAATTAAATTAAATCCTAAATTGTAATCAGCATAATTGCAACAAAGTTAACACAAAATAACCTGAGCATCCTTAATCACGGTAAATTAGAAACAGAACCACTGATTATGCCATTACGTAACAGCAATCAGGAGCAAAAAATTGAAGAAATAAAGAAAATCGTTTATATGCATAAAGATTTGAATTATAACCTCCATTCAGAGCACCAGAAGCCGTACACTTCTTGGAGAGATTCGCGGATAGCTCGCAATACTGCCGTTCATATCCTTCGAAAACTTCACTCATCTTTTAATTACCTTTTTCTATAATACTCTTCTTTAAAATCAACTGAAAAATATGGAAATTCAATTGAAAATCAGGACAAAATTTTATTAAAAAAATAGTTGAAAACATTAGAGAGTGAGCGACCGAGGGAGAACCTGAGATGGCGAGGATCGAGGATCGTGGCTCGGTGGCTTTCGACAATTTTCCTTACCTTTTAAGGAAAAGGAGACGAAACGACATCTCTTTTGGTTTATTATTGTTGATCGTTTTTCTCGTGTCAGGAAGTGGTGAGGGGGCGATGATAAACACACCTTTGTGATTTGATTGCTTTTGGGAGTCTCGAGGTCTGTGATTGACACGTATACAAGCTATAAACTTTGATTGTATTGTTTGAGGTTCTCTAAAAAAAACCAAAAAATCACAAATTAACTGTTGGGACGGTTTATCAAATACAAATTTAAAAATAGCTATTACTTAAAATTAAACTGAATTCTATTTTCTTATTTAATATATAATTTATTTTAATTTTTATATTTAAAATAGTGAAAATAATTCAAATTTCTTGAAAATTTAATATTTTTTAAAATATTTATGAAAAATTTAAATTTTGTTAAATAATATTTAAAATTCATAAAACAAAGTTTATTTTGTCAAAATAAATCTAAAAATTCAATACAAAAATTAACATGAAAAAATAAAAAATTGAACTAAATTATAATGGACAATTCAAAAACCCGACCAAATCGATTCACCCTAGCAATGTTCTACTTTTCTATAAAACTCTTAGTATGATTAGTCTTTGCGTTCTTTGCTCCGTATCAGCAACTATATATTAGTCAATAAAGTTTCTCCATTAAATTTATCCAAGGTATGAATTCTTTAAGTACTATTATAGAAAAGATGAAGTCTTTCATGCTATTAACAAAAAAAGAAAAAGAAAGGAATGATGGCTATTAAACTTATGATCTGTGGGTTGGGGATTTCTTGAGTGGGGTTTTTATGAAATGTCAATTTTCTCTAGGTTGTGAACGGAATGAGAGGAAAGGAATTTTGATCATAGGTTAAGGTAAGTTGATCCACTTTCACCTTATCTCTTTTATTTTGTTGTTAATATTCCTTCGACCCTCTTTTAGGAAGCGACTGATAATAATCAATTCAAAGGTTTCAAAATCAAACCTTGGTGAATTATTTTGATACATCTCCTTTTTGCGGATAATTGTCTCATTTTCAGAGTTACAAACAAAAGCAATTGTGTAGAAGTTATTGACAATCTACTACGATTTGAAAATGCTTCAAGGCAAATAGTTAACTTCAACTAGTCTTCCATATTTTTTTTTTACCAATACATTAGCATAGGTGAAATGCTTTTGAGAGGCGCGATAGAAGTAAATGATATACAAAATGATTCTAAATACCTCAAACTTCAAGTTATATGGGGGAGAGCAAGAAAGAAGCCTTAGATTTCATCCATGAGAAAATTCATGTCATAACTCAAGGGTGAAAAGGAAAGTTCTTATCTTATGTGGATTGAGAAACTTTGCTTAAAGAAGTTGCTTTAGTTATTTCGATTTATTTCATGCAATATTTTAATTACCAAATATATTTTTTCAATCACTCAACAACACCCCTAATAAGTTTTGATGTGACAAGTCAAACTCTAAAGAAAGAGGATATTAATGGATGAGTTGATACATCTCGCACAAGCTAAAACAATGAAGGAATGGGGTTTAGAAAATTTGAAAATTATAATATTGCTCTTTTAGTCAAACAAGCTTTGTTGTTGCTATCTTTCCCATATGCTTTATAGGCATGTATTAGGAAAGGTATTTACTATCCTTTCATCATGCTTAAAGGCTTTAATCTAATAGGTCTTCATGGGCATGGAAAATCTTACTTGAAGGTTTTTCTCTTTTGAAAAAAAACCTTAGGTGAAACATTGAGAGTGGCAATGATTTCACAATATGTTAAGACCGATGGATTCCCAAATTGCCTTCTTCTCATGTCACTTCTTTTTTTATCTTCTAATGCATCAGGTCCATTGCTAATAAAAGACCTTATTTATTGTGAAAGGCGAGCATAGAAGTCCAATGTAATTTGTGAACTTTTTAATCAAGAGGAATGCAAAACCATTGAAAGAATTTCTATCGGATATTTTGAAACTAAAGGTAACATTATTTGGCATTTCTCAAAAAATGATTGTTACTATGTCCTATTTGGATACTGATATCTTTCTTCTTCTCATGCGGATTCTTCATAATAAAACAACTCTAACTCTTTGTCTGAGGCTTCTTCGAATGGATGGAAATGACTTTAGAAACTCTAAACAACCCTTAAAGTCAAGCACAATATGTCATAATGCTATTGCTACTAAAAAAACTTGTGCAAAAGGTTTAGGGATGTGGATCCTCTTTGTCGTAACCATTTTTTGATGAAACAGTAAACTACACGGTCGACTCGATTTTTGAAAAAAAAGAAAAGGAAGGGAGTCGCCACCGATCTTTGTTTGGTGTGATCGGATCACCTTTGTTTTAATAAAACATTTAATTTACTAAAACAATACTTTTTGGTCCACGAATTTTGAGAAAACGGGTTCGAAAGTCGATTACGTGCGAGGAAGGATTAGCACCCTCGACACGCCCGAAATCGGTACCAAATTAATTGATTGATGTCCTATTTGTTGAAAACTTTGAAAGGATTCGAAAATACAATGCTTTTTATTTTCAAAATTTAAAGGTATTGGAAGGGACGTTAAGACTCGCTTATTTTCGAGGAGATAAAGCATCAAGTCCAGTAAGTTAGGGCGCAATACTTTAGACTCTCGAAACTAAGCTCGTCTTTTAAAACTTGATTTTTATTTTTGAAGAGGATCTTCCGTTATTCGTCAAATGAGAAACCGAACCCAAGAAGTTAGGGCTCGATTTCTCGAGATTTCAAATCTGAAAGATTGCCTCTATTTTAGGAAAAAAAAGTCGATCTCGAGGTATCTAGATGTTGAGTCCGAGAAGTTAGGTAGCGACATTTTGAATTTCTGAGATTAAGTATTTTGTTTTAAAATTTAAATTGCAATTTCAAAAGAGATATCCCATTGTTTAGTTTTAAACGAGAAAAATCGAAGCCCAGTAAGTTAGGACTTGATCTTCTCGAACCTTTAATACGAAATATCGATTGTTATAAAATTGATGCATCGAGAAAAATTAGTGAGAAGCAAACGATGGTAGAAAGTACAAATGGTAATAATATTAATAAAGACAAGATGCGAAAACAAAAGATAATAAGCAAAGAGAATACGAATAATAGTATTTAACGAATGAATAATGAGATGTGTACATGCAAGGGATACGGTAATAATAACAATATACACATTATATAAAAAGGATAATATAACAACTATAATAATATAATATATAAGATATAATGATGGTAAACATATTATAATAACAATAATAAAATGTAATGGAGAATAAGTATATACATTATGTGATACAATAGCAATAATAGTATTATAACATATATACTTATATGCATAGCAAGATTTATAGGAGATAGAGTTGATAAGATACAAAACAATTTAAAAACTAGTTTTAGGATGATAATAATAATAATAATAATAATAATAATAATAATAATAATAATAATAATAATAATAATATATTGGAATGAAAATGACAAATAAATAAAATAAAAACAATGATAAAAATAAATAATAATGAAAATGTAAAGAAAAATAAATAATGACGATAGTAATAATAATAACAATTAGTAAACAAAATAATAAGAGATATATAGATATGTAAAAAAAATAATAACATAGTAATAGTGCTAATAATAATATAATAATAATATAGTTATAAAAACGATAATAAAAATAATAAAATAAATAATAATCATAATCATAATAAAATAGAAATAAAAATGATAGAGTGAGTAGTGATAATAACAAAGATAATAATAAATATGATAGATAATAGGATAGTGAAAATAATGTTAAAATGATATTAAAAACAATTATTAAATATAAAACAATAACATAAAAATAATAATGATACAAATTAAAAATAATATCAATACTAATAAATATAATAGTAATAACATTAATGATAGGACATATAATAACAATAATAATATTAAAAGTAATTAATAATGTAAAAATAATCAAAATAATAAAAAAAAGGACTAAAATCGAACTAAAAACGGATTATCGAGGTAAATCTGAAATAAAATAAAGAGGGGAGGGCCTATTTGAAATGCGCCTAAGAAGCAGAGGGACTAAAGATGAAATAAGCCCCTCTGGCCAAAACGCGCAACAGTGAGGGGACCAAATTGAAAACAAAAATAAAATATTGGGTTAGATTTTAAAATACTAAAAGTCTGATTATAAAGCACTGAAAAAGCAGAAGGGCTAAAACTACAATTAGCCCTTCCTTCAAAAAACACGCGGATCCCCTGGAGTGGGTTGGGTCGCACGCGGGTCAAGGCCAAAACGACGTCGTTTTGGGGTTAAAGGTCAGCCCCCAAAACGACGTCGTTTTGAAGGGCTATATAAGGCCCTAAACCCCCAAAAAATTTCATTTTGCTGTCTATTTAAAAAAAAAATCCTTCTTTCTCTTTTTTTTTCTGCAGAAAGGGGGGGAGATCCGGTGGTTTTCCGACAGACGTCCGTCGTCGGCGCCGCCGCCACCGGCCACCGTACACGGTGGCCGAAAATTTGAAAAAGGTATATTTTTTTTCTTTTTTTTATATATATATTTTTAATAATATAACAATATATATGTCTACTAAAAAATGCAATAAAAAAATAACTTTCGAAAATAAAAGAAAAATCACCTTTAGCCTCTGTTTCTTTTGATTTTAACGGATCTTTTGTGTTTTTTCTACTTCCGGTGTTTGGATCTGTTGTTTTTCGTGTTTCGAAATTTCTTTTTTTTTGTTTTCGAATCGTCGTCCCTTTTTTGATCGAAAAAAAAAACCTTTTTTTGCGTTTTGAATCTCTGTCTATTTTTTCCAAAAAAAACAAAAAAAGCCCTCTTTACAACGTTTGAATCGGCTTTTTATAGCCTTTACAATTTGCTTCTCTGCTTTGTTGCGTGTTCTTTCGTTTTTGCAGGGCATGGAGAGCAGGTGGAGGGTCGGTGGCCGACTCTGTCAGTGGCGGTGGAGCAGTTAGGTCAGAGGGGGGTGGTTCGGCGCAGAGGCAGAGATCAAGTGGGGCGGCGGCACCTAGGTTCCTTAGGGTTCCTGGAGCCCTAAGTTTGTGTTTAGGCTATTGGGCCAATGGGTGTTGGGCCAACGGGTAGAAATTGGGCTTGGTAGATTGGGTTTTATAAAATGGGTTTGTTGGGTTGTACAAATGGTAGGCGAAATTGGGCTTGTCTGGTGCCCTCTTTGCTCATTGTCGTGCAACGGGAATGGAGCAAAGACTTTCAAAAGGCCAATTTTGTCCGGTCTCACCGAGTCTTGACTTCTTTTGTAGCCTCATTTCGTCCATCGCATCTTATTGTTTTGATCCACTCTATTGCTGCAACTCCAGAGGTATAGGATTTTCATTTTTAATCTGCTCACTGTGATTTGCTCCTGCTACATCAGGAATCGCCAAGTCTGCTATCCTCAATCTGATCCCTACAAACTCAGGGACCACCAGACTGATGTCTTTGACCTGCTTCCTGCAACTTCAGGAATGTCAAATCTACTTTCTTCAATCTGATCCCTGTAAACTCAGGGATCCCCAGATTGATTTCTTTGATTTACTTCTTAATCCACGGGAACTTCGAGGAAATAAGAATTCAGGGAGAAGAGATTCGTAGTCTCTATCTTCTCTACTGAAACTTCAAAGAAATAAGGACTTATCCTCATTGTTAACTTAGGGAGACGGGATTTGTAATCTCAACCTACTCATTTGGAACTTCGAGGAATGAGAATTGGGAGAAGAGATTTGTAATCTCCATCTTCTCTCTGAAACTTCAGAGAATTAAGGATGTAACCTCATTGTTAACTCAGAAGACGGATTTGTAATCTCAACCTACTTCACGGAACTTCGAGAAAATAAGAATTGGGAGAAGAGATTTGTAATCTCCATCTTCTCTTCTTGAAACTTCAAAGAATTAAGGATGTAACCTCATTGTTAACTCGTGGAGACGAGATTTGTAATCTCAACCTACTCCACGGAACTTCGAGGAAATAAGAATTCGTGGAGAAGAGATTTGTAATCTCCATCTTCTCTTATGAAACTTCAAAGAATTAAGGATGTAACCTCATTGTTAACTCGTGGAGACGGATTTGTAATCTCAACCTACTCCACGGAACTTTGAGGAAATAAGAATTGTGGAGAAGAGATTTGTAATCTCCATCTTCTCTTCTTGAAACTTCAAAGAATTAAGGATGTAACCTCATTGTTAACTCGTGGAGATGGGATTTGTAATCTCAACCTACTCCACGGAACTTCGAGGAAATAAGAATTCAGGGAGAAGAGATTTGTAATCTCCATCTTCTCTACTGAAACTTCAGAGAACTAATGATTGATCCTCATTGTTAACTCGGGGAGACGGGATTTGTAATCTCAACCTACTTCACTGGAACGTCGAGGAAATGAGAATTCAGAACTTTCTAATTTGCTTCCTTACTGTCTTCAGGAAGACTTCAATCTTCAGCCTGCTCCTCTACCATCTCGAAGGAGCAAAATCCGAACTTTTCAATTTACTTCCTTACTATCTTCAGGAAGACTTCAATCTTCAGTCTGCCCCACTACCATCTTGAGGGAACGAAATCTGAACTTTCCAATGTGCTTCCTTACTATATTCAGGAAGACTTCAATCTTCAGTCTGCCCTACTACCATCTTGAGGGAACAAAAATCTGAACTTTAATATCGCTACACCGTTCTTTGAGGAACCTGTCCTGTAGAATTAATTTTATGTGCTCATGCTTATACAAATGATGAAGATGCTATGATCAAAATGACTCAAAGCCTCCTAACTACATGTGTTATGGACGACACTTTCATGAATGCAGAACGTCGTGAGAATGGTCTTTTTACAATGATTAGGATGCAATGATCAGAATGAGTCGAATGCTCCTAATTAAACGTGCTTTGAAATGATGTATGAATGCAAAATGAAATGATCCCTTTTTAAATGCTTGGGGTCGTCATTGCTCGTAGTTCATTAAGGTTCTATCACTGATGCGTCATCATGCTTTCTCGTTTAGCCAGTATCTTTGATAGAAAACCCAGAAAAACGATCATATTCTACTCAATAAGCTTGCCCCGCCGTGATTTCAGAGTCTCTTCCACTGTACCTTCTGGGACATAAAGTTTGCATCTCTCACTGCAACTTTAGGAGAATAACATTTGGTTTCTTCTATCCATCCGCTTTGTAATTCGAGGTATAGGATCAATTTGATCTGTTACACCATTCACCGTGTAATGACTAGATGTGTAGGTCGATATGTGCATGAATGCAGGTATCATTTTTCTTTTCTTGAGAATGATCCTTTGTCTTCTTGGGTTGACATTGCTCGTTATCGTCAAGTTCGTATCACCAAATGAAATGTATTGTATTTTTGTTCAACCAATAAAAGGTCCAAAGAGATAATCATCTTTTTCCAATATTTCCAAACCTTGAGCTGAGTGAGTTCTAAAAAATAGTCCTGTTTCAGGTCCTTGTATTGCTCAGAAGCTTCCAGAGTAATATGCAAAACTCCTTTTATGAAAGTATTATTAGTTCATTAATCGTTATTTCAATGCCAAATACCTGAAAAAGATTGTAACAATGGACAAAAAAGGAAACTGATTGGGAGCATAGCTCAAAACAAACAAGTTAATCAAAGCTAGCAAATGCAATTAAGAAGGAAATTTATCGGTGGTTTTTTGAAAGGAATAAAATAACCACAAGTAACAAAAATGGGTAAAATGAAAACTAAGTGCCCCAGATATCGCAGCTTGAGCTTTTCTGTTCCAACTTCTTGAGGACCATTTTGAGCTTAATATGTGTTTAGGGGATCCAGAGTACTTTGTCGATGCCCCAAGACGTAACATACTTCTTCGAGCGTAGCAAGACTACTATATGCCCTACTTTCAATCAAAATTTTGAGCTGCCCTTCTCGGGTTTTCAACTCAAATACCCTTTGCTCTCAAAGCGCCCTTTGCAGGTTTTCGCCTTGGCCTCTCCTTTTTCTTTTTTCCTTTTTCGTGTTTTTCGTTTTTTGTGTTTTTTTTTGTGTTTTGTTTTTTTTCTTTTGTTTTTTTTTGGAAAACTTTTTTATCGAATCTGAACTCACCGGATTGGGCAGGTCCTTGCCATCCATCTTGGTTAACACCCATTTTTCCCTAGAGCAGGCCCTCTTTACTGTATAAGGCATTTTTCCTCGGAGTTCTTTTGGATAAGAAGAATCTCTCTTAATGCTAGGTCCTCTTACTGAAATTCTCTTGAGCGAACCTTTTTGTCAAGCCCGTATCCATTTTTGGTACATTTGACCCTGCTGAATACTTTCAATCAAGCCTACTGGAGGCATTCTGCTTCATTTAATTCAATCCAAGCTTGGGAAAAGGAATCTTATCTTCCAACAATTGTTTCCCTTTCACGAACCAATGGGAAAGATACCCCGGCAAAAAGTCCTGGCCAACGTTCAAGGAACCTAAAGGGTAAATGGTAACTTCTTTATGCCAACCTTTACAAGTCTCAGCCAATTTTTCAAAAAAATCTTGAATGTTTTTTTTTTAAATTTGATGACTGTCGACTTTGTAATTTTGGCATATGAAGCGACCTTCACCCTCTCAGTGAGGTAACCAACGACCACGATGTTGGCTAAAAGCTTTTGAGGAGACTGTTTTGTTAACGTCCATGCTTCATATAGGGAAAATGGAGAAGGCACAGTCTTCCTCGACTCAGCATTTTATGGCATAACAGGTGCAATTTCCCTTTCTTGGTGAACCAATAGCCCGAGCCTCTTGATTAGCTAGGTTGTTGTAAAACATGGGTTCTTTAAACCCCAACCTTAACAGCGTACCCATGTTTTAGTAGTTTGGCATGCCTTGATATGATCGTACGAAAACATCCTGAATTCCTGAAAATAGCTCACCGATGCCTTGCCTTATTCCTACGAGGAGCTACGCTTGCATCTTCACCTCCTTCGTTAGTTCATAGCGTCTGCTGACACTTCATCAGGTAGGATCTACCATTGGGGAAGTAAGTCGTAATCTTAGACATCTTCAAAGCCCTTAGATCCCTCTAGATACATATCTCACTAAAAAGGAGTCAAAGAATATGTCGCTCATGTCATTGATATCTGGGGGCCCATTGTGGGCCGAAAATCCAAAGAATAAATGATCTTAAGGATGATTATCCGTATGATATGGTCATGAGTGAAAAATACTCAATATGAAATGTAAAGAATGAAAATATTTACTTGGAAAGATGCATTTTATTGAAATAAAAATTTTGGACACAAGCCTACTTCTCAAAAGAAATCTTATTGCTTCCCGGCTTGAAGCAACAAGTGTGTTTTACACATTACTCTAGATTGTCTTTAAAAATACATGTTTCTTCCACAGTCTCATTGTTCAAAACACTCCCAAGTACATAAAGGCAGATGCTCGGAAAACTTTTATTCCTCGGTTCTCTTTGGGTATACCATTGCTCCGTCATCGAACTTCACAATACCCATGTTGATGAGATTTTCCACCAATTTTTTGAAAGTGAGGCAATTTTCTATCGAATGGCCTATGATCCCCGCGTTGTACTCACACTGAGTGTTTGGGTCATACCATTTTGGGTATGGAGGTTGCATCGGTTTTGGATATTGGGGGGACACAACGTGTGCATCAAATAAACTTTGATACAACTCCTTATACGTCATAGGATTGACGTAAATTGGAGTTTTCAATATTTTTCCTTGTGCGAGATTCTTTCCTTGATGAACCTTGATACTCGTGAGTCACCATTTTGGTGATTTGGGTCCCCATGTTTGTATTATTCACCTCGTCATCCTTTTTCTAGGAGCGGGCCTTCTCTTGGTTTCTCCCGCTTCAATCTTGTCGATTCGATTACATGTTCGATCATTTCCCGCCATTACCATGTCGGCAAAGTTTTAGTGATACTCCCTATCATATGGGTTATGAAAGGAGCCTTGTGGTGTTGATGAATAGCATGGTAGTTTTCTTTTCTAAAGAGGGTTGGACACGCATGGCGACCTCCTCCACCTTTGCGTATTGTCTGAAACTCTCATTTTGTCTTTTTTCCATGCTTTGCAAAGTAATTCTATCCGGTGCCATGTCCGTAACGTGGTTGAAATACTTTAGAAATGCTTGAGCCAGACTTCTCCAGGAACTAATGTTGGCCCGACTAAGCTGGTTATACCATCGAGCAGCTGCGCCCACTAAACTTTCTTGAAAATAGTGGATTAAGAGTTGATCGTTGTTCACGTAGCCAGCCATTCGCCTGTAGAACATGGTGATGTGGGCCTCCAAACAGCTAGTCCCACTGTATTTTTCAAATTCAGGCATTTTGAACTTTGGTGGAAGTACCAAGTCTGGGACCAAACTTAAGTCCTTAGCGTCTACCCCGTGATCAGAGTCGCTAGATCTCTATTTCTTTAAACTTCTCTTCTAACCACTTACAACGGTCCTCAAGTTGTCTTGGTGTCGATTCTTGCTTGGTCTATTTTTGCCATTTCGTCGGGGACCATGTGGTTAATGGACTATCTCCTGGGTTAGTACCTGAGCCAGCTTGAAAGTTCGTGGGCAGTCTAGTATCAGCTTGCCCCAGTTGAGGCCTAATTGTGACAGATGGCCTTTGGGGATACTCTTCAAGCTGTGTCGGCGCATGTGGTGGGGTAAAACCCAAAGGAATGCCTTCGCTTTCTTCCTCTGTAATTGCCATGGGACCTTTAACTTTGTCCATTGCCCCACTCAACATTTGGGCCATTTGAGCCATCGTGCTCTTTTGAGCCTCCAACATCTGATCTCTCATCTCTTGCTGGAGTTTTACCATTTGCTCTTGCATCTGGTCTTGTAGGTCTTTCTGGAATTGTTCAAATCTTTGATCCATTTTCTTTGTCTTAGCGCGAGTCCCGTAGTAATGTTTAGTTCCCAGATTTCCTTTTTCCTCTCTCTTGTTTCTGATAATCTTAACCAATTAGGCTCCTTTTTATAAATTTGAATGCATGTAATATGATGCAATGCAAATGCATGAATGCAGGAAGAAAACATCGATTCTGATCAACTTCATTTTAGAAAACTTTATTAGAAGGCAAAACCCTTTACATAAAGCAGATTACAAATGTGCTTTTGCCCTAAGACCTAAGGTTTTGATTTTTCCAAGCAGGGAGGTTAGCTCTTGATCATGACCCGGCGGTAGCTCATATCTCATGCTCAATATGTCAGCTTTCACAGCCAAAGTCTGTAGGTGATCAGCTACCCCTCGAATCTGGATTGTCGCTTCACCCATGAGGTAGTTCTGACTTCTAACTTGCTCGCAAAAATGGCGAGGTTTCTCCTCCCAGCGCCTTTTTCTTGTTTCCAGAAGCTCAATCCGGAGCTCACTACTGTGTAATGCCGATTCTAGCTCTTCAACCTTACCTTTCATTTCCTCGATTCTGTTCAGGCTTGACTTCAATTGGCTTTCCGAGTCTTGACTTCGATAGTGGTGTAGAGACCGCCCAAGCTCAACTATTCTATCTTTTAGTCCCTTATTTTCTAATTGGCTTGGCTCTAACCATGTGCGGACGGCCGCTTTGTCTTCTACTTTATCAAGGAATTCACTTTTCATAACCAGCTTTCTAACTCAGAAACTGACCGTGAATCGATGCCTCTTAAAATATGAAATGATATGCACAAAAGAATGAAACACAACAAGTTAGTATCACGAAATATAAAGCAAGTAAAATAAGCAAACACCTACCTGAGTGACCACTAAGGTTTGACATAGCTCTACCTAAGGTGGGCTCCTAGGGCTCACTATATGCGGTTTAGTTCTAAAGTTTGAGGTACCCGAACCATCAGATTCCTCGATCCTCACCCATTATAGGTTCATATGGACCGAGTTCGATTCAGGGGAATACATTTCCCTATGGCCATGCGGAAGTGAAAACTTCACGAAGACATAGGTACGGATGTATCCCGAAAGCAGTCCACTAGCCCATGCGGAGGTGAAAACCTCACGAAGGCATAGCTTCGCTCCCACTTAAAGGTGTGACCACAACGGTCATGCAATGCAATGCCAAAGTAATTAAGAGATCCAATATAACATTGAAAGTGCATGAATTTCGAAACCATTTTCATCAAAAAGACAAAAATCAATCAATCTATGGCCCGACCTCGTGTCCCCAAGTGGAGTCGCCGAAATGTCGTAACCATTTTTGATGAAATAAAGAACGACGCAATGACTCGATTTTGAAAAAAAGAAAAGGAAGGAGTCGCCACCGATCTTTGTTTGGTATGATCGGATCACCTTTGTTTTAATAAAACATTTAATTTACTAAAACAATGCTTTTTGGTCCACGAATTTTGAGAAAATGGGTTCGAAAGTCGATTACGTGCGAGGAAGGATTAGCACCCTCGACACGCCCGAAATCGGTACCAAATTAATTGATTGATGTCCTATTTGTTGAAAACTTTGAACGGATTCGAAAATACAATGCTTTTTATTTTCAAAATTTAAAGGTATTGGAAGGGACGTTAAGACTCGCTTATTTTCGAGGAGATAAAGCATCAAGTCCAGTAAGTTAGGGCGCAATACTTTAGACTCTCAAAACTAAGCTCGTCTTTTAAAACTTGATTTTTATTTTTGAAGAGGATCTTCCGTTATTCGTCAAATGAGAAACCGGAACCCAGTAAGTTAGGGCTCGATTTCTCGAGATTTCAAATATGGAAGATTGCCTCTATTTTTAGGAAAAAAAAAAGCTGATCTCGAGGTATCTAGATGTTGAGTCCAGTAAGTTAGGGCGCGACATTTTGAATTTCGAGATTAAGTATTTTGTTTTAAAATTTAAATTGCAATTTCAAAAGAGATATCCCATTGTTTAGTTTTAAACGAGAAAAACCGAAGCCCAGTAAGTTAGGGCTTGATCTTCTCGAACCTTTAATACGAAATATCGATTGTTATAAAATTGATGCATCGAGAAAAATTAGTGAGAAGCAAACGATGGTAGAAAGTACGGTGGTAATAATATTAATAAAGACAAGATGCGAAAACAAAAGATAATAAGCAAAGAGAATACTTAATAATAGTATTTAACGAATGAATAATGAGACGGTACATGCAAGGGATATGGTAATAATAACAATATACACATTATATAAAAAGGATAATATAACAACTATAATAATATAATATATAAGATATAATGATGGTAAACATATTATAATAACAATAATAAAATGTAATGGAGAATAAGTATATACATTATGTGATACAATAGCAATAATAGTATTATAACATATATACTTATATGCATAGCAAGATTTATAGGAGATAGAGTTGATAAGATACAAAACAATTTAAAAACTAGTTTTAGGATGATAATAATAATAATAATAATAATAATAATAATAATAATAATAATAATAATAATAATAATAATAATATTGGAATGAAAATGACAAATAAATAAAATAAAAAATGATAAAAATAAATAATAATGAAAATGTAAAGAAAAATAAATAATGACGATAGTAATAATAATAACAATTAGTAAACAAAATAATAAGAGATATATAGATATGTAAAAAAAATAATAACATAGTAATAGTGCTAATAATAATATAATAATAATATGGTTATAAAACGATAATAAAAATAATAATAATAAATAATAATAATAATCATAATAAAATAGAAATAAAATGATAGAGTGAGTAGTGATAATAACAAAGATAATAATAAATATGATAGATAATAGGATAGTGAAAATAATGTTAAAAATGATATTAAAAACAATTATTAAATATAAAACAATAACATAAAAATAATAATGATACAAATTAAAAATAATATCAATAATAATAAATATAATAGTAATAACATTAATGATAGGACATATAATAACAATAATAATATTAAAAGTAATTAATAATGTAAAAATAATCAAAATAATAAAAAAAGGACTAAAATCGAACTAAAAACGGATTATCGAGGTAAATCTGAAATAAAATAAAGAGGGGAGGGCCTATTTGAAATGCGCCTAAGAAGCAGAGGGACTAAAGATGAAATAAGCCCCTCTGGCCAAAACGCGCAGCAGTGAGGGGACCAAATTGAAAACAAAAATAAAATATTGGGCGAGATTTTAAAATACTAAAAGTCTGATTATAAAGCACTGAAAAAGCGGAAGGGCTAAAACTGCAATTAGCCCTTCCTTCAAAAACACGCTAATCCTCGGAGCGGGTCGGTCGACGCTGGTCAAGGCCAAACGACGCGTTTTGGGGTTAAAGGCCAACCCCAAAACGACGCTGTTTGAAGGGCTATATAAGGCCCTAAACCCCAAAAATTTCATTTTGTCTGTCCATTTAAAAAAAAAATCCTTCTTTCTTTTTTTTTTCTGCAGAAAGAGGGGAGATCCGGTGGTTTTCCGACCGACGTCTGTCATCGCTGTTGTTGCTGGCCACCGCATACCTGTGGTAAAATTTGAAAAAGGTATATGTCGAACCATTTTTTGTTGAAAACGGGCCGACTTTTAAAAAGAAAAACGGAGTCGCCACCAATCTTTTTGAAGTGTGATTGGGCCACTTATAAAACATTTTGGTCTACGAAGTTTTAAGAAAACTGCTCGGAGTTCGGTTACATGCACGAGGAAGGGTTAGCACCTCGCAACGCCCAAAATTGGTACCGTATTGATTGATTAATGTCCTTAATATCGAAGTTAAAAATATTTTAGAGTAGGAAAAATATTCGAATGACTCGTATTGATATCAAAACTTTCTTGTTCAAAAGTGAAATATCATGTCCAAAGATGATAGGACACAATGCTTCAAACTCTCGATCCCAAGGTCATTTTATGATTTCCAAAATACGTGGAGTGTAATCGAAAAGGGTATTTCACTACTTGGCTAAACTAAAACCAAACCCAAAGACGATTGGGTACGATTCTTAGATTTCCAATAATGAAATATTGCCCTTATTTAAGAAATACTAAAAGGAAAAATAAATTTTGTGAAGGATATCTAGTTGTTTAGATGAACAAAAATCGAGACCCAAAGACGATTGGGCACGAATTTCTTGAACTTCCAAACGCTAAACATTGCCTTATTTTCAAAAATATGATCAAGATCTTCAAAGGACATTTAGGATCCTATCGAACGAAAAGTCAAGCTCAAAGACGATTGGGCACGATTTTCGAACTTCCAAACACACAAAATTACCTTTATGAAACATGATCAAAAATCTTTAAAGGATATTTAGTGATCTAGATGAACGAAAAATCAAGCCAAAGACGATTGGGTACGATTTCTGACTTCTAAATACTAAATATTACCTTCATCAAAGCCCATTTTATGCATTTCGAGGAAAAAACGTTAGGATGTAATTCAAAATCATTGGTTGACATAATGATAAGAACAAAAACATATAAATATAAATAGTAAATTACAAAAAAGTAATAAATAAAATAATAAAGCTAATGTAAATAATGAAAATAGTAATATTAACATTGATAAAGAAACATAAAATAATAACCATAATAACAAAAATAAAATAATAGAGACATATATATACACATAATTAATATAATAATAAAATAATAATAAACATATTGAAGATAACAAGATATAATAGCAATAATATACAACTAAAAGAATCAAAGCAAACAAGAATATGTATATAATAATAATAATAATAATACTAATAATAATAATAATGATAACAATAAAATAAGAGAATAAAAAAAATAGAAAACAATAGTTATTAATAAACTAGGAAAAAAACTTGATAACAATAAAATAATAAATATAATCAAGGAAAAAAAAAATTTAAAGCTAACAAGGATATATATACATAAATATTGATGAAAAAAAAAAATTAATTTAAGGATAAAATAACCTAATAACTAAAAAAAAGGACCAAATTGGGCAAAAAAACCGAACATTTGGGGTCAATTTTGAAAACAAATAATGATAGGGGGCAAATTGTAATGCTACAAGATCTCAGGGGGACCGAAGTGCAATAATTCCCATTTCAGAAACGCCACACCATGGAGGACTTAATTGAAATCATAAAGAAATTTTGGGGCCCAATTGTAAATAATAAAAATTGATTTTAAAACCAAGAAAAGCGGAGGGCTAAACGCAATTAGCCCTCAAGCAAAAACACGCTGGATCCTAGCCCCAATGCACGGGAATGGTCATGGTCGAGGCCCAAACGACGCTGCTTTTGGCCTCGACTCGATACTCAAAACTGTGGTCGTTTCATCAATAGTATAAATGCCCAAAGTTTTCTAAAATTTTCATTTTCTCTCCTTTTCAAAAAATCCAAGAGGAGCTCTCCCTTCTCCCTTTTCCAGCGATTTCGGCTCAACTCAAGACCGACGCCGCCCCCATTGTTGCGTCATGGGCCACCGCTCACGTGGGCTTAACTGAAAAGTAAGTGTTTTTTTTTTTAAAACCTTTGTATTTTTTTTAAAAAACAGATTCCAAAAGGAAAAGAAAAAAATAAAATAAAACAAAATAAAATAAAACAAAAAAAAATGTAAACCTTTGATTTCTTTTTGATTTCTCCGAACTGTTTGTTTACAAATGCTTGTTTTTCTTTTTTTCTCTCCCGAAAAACCCTAGATCCCCCTTTACAGATTTTCCCGAAGGCTTTTATAGCCCTTAAAATCTAGTGCTTTGCTGTTGTCTTTCTGTTTGTAGGTGAGCGTCGTGGAAGCGCCAAACACGGAACTAACTCGAGACGCGCGGCTTAGGTCGCTTGCACGACGGGAGAGGGTCAGCTGAGGTCCCGGCGGCGCATTTACGCGGCGCAAGAGGCGACGTGCGGCGTTTCTGTTAGGGTTTCTGAAACCCTGAGGCAGACCTTAGGTGATTGGGCTCAGTGGACATTTGGGCCCTTTTTAGTTTTATTGGGTCCTGGGTTTTGTAAAAAAATTGGGCCTTACAGCTGCCCCTCTTTGCTCATTGTCGTGCAACGAGAATAGAGCAAAGACTTTAAAAAGGACCAATTTTGCCCCAGTTTGTTCAATCTTAATTTCTCAATGCTTCCTACTGCATTCCAGAGGTGTGGAAGTTTTGTTGCGATCTGCTATCTTTAGCCTGCTCTACTCCTCCCCGGTGGAGATAAGGCTTCAATCTTCGATCTGCTCTACTCCCGCCAAGAGAGATAAGATCTGTTATCTTCAATCCGCTCCACTCGCTCAAAGGAGATAGGATTTGTCTTTTGATCCGCTTCTACCCCGCCAAGAGATAAGATCTATTGTTCAATCCGCCCACTCCTCGCCGGTGGAGATAGGATCTATTATTTTAGCCCGCTTCACCCCGCCGGTGAAGATAAGGTCGAATCTTCGATCCGCTTACCCCGCCAGAGAGATAAGATCTGTTGTCTTCAATCCGCTCCACTCCTACTCGGTGGAGATAGGATCTACTATCTTTAGCCCGCTCACTCACCTCGCAGTGAAGATAAGGTCGAATCTTCGATCCGCTCTACTCCCCGCCAGAGAGATAAGATCTATGGTCTTCAATCCGCTTCCACTCGCCGGTGGAGATAGGATCTACTATCTTTAGCCCGCTTCACCCCGCCGGTGAAGATAAGGTCGAATCTTCGATCCGCTCTACTCGCCAGAGAGATAAGATCTATGGTCTTCAATCCGCTCCACTCTCGCCGGTGGAGATAGGATCTACTATCTTTAGCCCGCTTCACTCCCCGCGGTGAAGATAAGGTCGAATCTTCGATCCGCTTCTACTCCCGCCAGAGAGATAAGATCTATGGTCTTCAATCCGCCCACCTCGCCAGTGGAGATAGGATCTACTATCTTTTAGCCCCGCTTCACCTTTCGGTGAAGATAAGGTCGAATCTTCGATCCGCTACTCCTCGCCAGAGAGATAAGATCTATGGTCTTCAATCCGCTCCACTCCTCGCCGGTGGAGATAGGATCTACTATCTTTAGCCTTCGCTTCACCCCGCCGGTGAAGATAAGGTCGAATCTTCGATCCGCTACTACCCGCCAAGAGAGATAAGATCTCTTTGCTTCCATAACTCCCATTAACCTTGCTACATTGTCTTCGAGGAACCCACCGTAGAAGTGATTTCATGGGATCTATGCATATGTCAAATGATTAAGATGTCATGAAAGATGTTCCTAACCATATGTATCATGAATGTTATGAATGGATGCAAAATGTCATGAGAATGATCCATTTTTAACATTTCAAATGTTATTGCTTGTCGTTTATTAAGGTAACCCCGACGATGTCTTCTCCGCTCAAATTGATACTTTTAACAACTAATTCAAGATGTCGCCACCGCTTAAACCCTTATTTCAAGTCTCGAGCCCTTTTAAACTCAAGTTAGTTCTAAACAATTGTCCTGCTTTGATTCTTGTATTTTTAGAAACTTTCGAGTAGTGCATAAAACTTCTTTTGTGAAAGTATTATTGGTTCAATAATCATTATTTCAAAGAAAAATGCTTGAAACAAGATGTAGAAATGAATAAAACCAAATTTATTCGAGATAGAAACCCGTGAAAATGGGTTGAATAAGGAAAACAAATTCCATTAAGGTACAACATGAGTAAGAATGGTATTGATGCCCCAGATATCACAAATCGAGCTTTTTCAGATGTACTCCTTGAAGACCCTTCCGAGTTCAACATGTGTCTAGAAGTACCATGGTACCTTGTAGATGCCCCAAGACGAACATATCTCCTCATTGCTAATTCAGTATAGCGAAACCATCAGATGCCCCTCACGAGTCGATCATACTTTGAGCTGCCCTTTTTGGGTTTTCAACTCAAAGCCCTTTGGTCTCAAAGCGCCCTTCATGGGTTTTCGCTTTGGCCTCCGTGTGTTTTTTCTTTTTCTTTTTTTTTTTTTTGAACTCAAGATGACCTTTGTGCGTTTCCATCTTGGTCCACTTTCAAGCAAAGTACTTTTGACCGAGTCGCATTAATTGATTTGGCGACTTTTGTCATCCATCTCGGCTAGGATCAAAGCTCCTCCGTAAAAGGCCTTCTTTACAACATAGGTCCTTCCCAATTAGGCATCCACTTTCCCTCAAGTCTTTTGCATCGGAGAATCTGCTTCAACACCAAGTCTCCTTCATGGAATACTCTGGGCGGACTTTCTTATTGTAGGCTCGCATCATCCGCTTCGTACAATTGGCCATGACGAATAGCTCTTAGCCTCTTTTCCTCAATTAGATTCAATTGATCATATCGAGATTGAACCCATTTCGCTTCGTCTAACTTTAGTTCGACAAGACCCGGAGTGAAGGGATCTCAACTTCAATAGGCAAACCGCTCCATCCCATAAACCAACGAGAAAGGAGTTGCCCAAAGAGAGGTTCTAACCGATGTTCGATAGGCGTAGAGGCAAGCGGTAACTTTTCATGCCATCCTTGTAGGTCTCAACCATTTTCCCACAATTTTCTTGATATTTTTATTAGCGCCTCAATCGCTTCCATTCATCTTCTAGCGATATGGCTTATTGAAGTTATGGTGCTTAATGTTGAATCGATCGCAGACTTCTCGCTATCGCTTTGTTGTTCAAGTTTAGTGCATTGTCGACACGATCCTTTCGGGCATACCGTAGCGACAAATGATCTCCTTCTTCAAAAACTTGCTAATCGCCGCCTTCGTGATATTAGCATATGAAGTCGCTCTACCCATTTGGTGAAGTAATCAATGACCACGAAGATGAAGCGATGTCCATTAGAAGCCTTTGGTGAGATTGGCCCAATAACATCCATGCCCCACATTGAGAAAGGCCATGGAGAAGTCATAACATGAAGAGGCGAAGGAGGCACATGGATCTTGTTTCCATAAACCTGGCACTTATGGCACTTCTTGGCATAACTGACATGCCTCCTTCCATCGTGGACCAGTAATACCCAAATCTCATGATTTGCCTAGCCATTGTAAACCCATTGGCATGTGTTCCACAGACACCCTCATGGACTTCCTCCAGGATTTTCCTAGCTTCCACAGCATCCACACATCTGAGCAACACTTGATCCCTCCTCTTTTATACAGATCTCTCCATCTAAGACATAGTCGCAGCAAGTCTTCTCAATGTCTTCTTATCATTTTCAGTCGCTTGATCGGGATATTCGCGGCTTTTCACATATTGCAGAATATCATAGTACCAAGGATGATCATCTCTCTCTTCCTCTTCATCAATATTGAAACAATGAGTCGGAGCCCCGCAAATACTCATTTGGATAGGCTTCATACCCTCTTGCTCATTCACTTTGATCATAGAAGCTAGAGTGGCCAAAGCATCAGCCATCTGGTTCTCATCCCGCGGGAGGTAGAAGAATGTGATATCATCAAACTCCTCAATTAGTTCCAAGACTAACTTTCGATAGCTGATCAGTTTAGGATCTCTTGTTTCCCATTCTCCTTTGAGTTGATATATGACAAGAGCGTAATCTCCGTGATACCTCTAGCACCTTAATTTTGTGGTCTATGGTCGCTCGGATCCCCATGATACACGCTCAGATTCTCGCCATGTTATTTGTGCAATCGAAGTCCAACTTGCAAGTGAATGGATAGTGTTCTCCATTTGGGGATACTAGGACTGCCCCAATTCCATTACCAACGGCATTTGATGCTCCGTCAAAGTTCATCTTCCAGGGACGATCTTCTAAGATATCTTCTTCAATTGTAGCTACAAACATCAGATCTTCATTAGGAAAATCGAAATTAAGGGGCTCATAATCATCTAGTGCCCTGCTGGCCAAGAAATCTGCTATTGCACTCCCCTTCACTGCCTTCTGGTTCACATAGACAATGTCGAATTCAGAGAGCAAAATTTGCCATCGGGCCATTTTTCCATTTAGGCCATCGACTCCATCATGTACTTCAGAGGGTCCAATTTCGAGATTAACCAAGTCGTGGTACAACATGTAACGCCTCAACCTCCGAGTTGTCCGCACTAATGCACAACACAATTTTTCAATTGGCTAGTATCTCATTTCACACTCGGTGAATTTCTCATCGAGGTAATATATCGCCTTTCTTTCCTCCCCGCCTCATCGTGTTGGCCTAGCACACATCCCATTGAGTTATCGAACACCGCCGACACAAAATCAAGGGTCTATCAGATTGGGAGGCATTAACACCGGGTGTTGGACAAATATTGTTTAATCTTGTCAAACGCCTCCGCATTCATCATCCCAAATGCCCGGATTGTGTTTAAGGAGACGGAATATTGGATCACATTTCTCACCAATTGTGCAATAAACCGAGCGATGTAATTCAATCTCCTAGAAAACCCTGACTTCCTTCCGAAAGGCGCATGAGGCAATTTTGTACGGCCTTGACTTTATCCGGATCTACTTGATTCCTTTTCAGACCGACCACGAAACCCAATAGCTTCCGATCGAGCCCTCGAAGGTACATTTATGGATTGAGCTTCAGCTGAAATTTCCTCAATCTCAGGAACAACTTCCTCAATACTTGCACATGCTCCTCTTCCGTTCGAGACTTTGCGATCATGTCGTCAACGTAGACCTCGATCTCCTTATGCATCATGTCGTGGAACAAGGTTACCATAGCCCTTTGGTATGTGGCTCCCGCATTCTTTAACCCAAATGGCATCACTTGGTAACAAAAAGTCCCCCATAAGGTTATGAAGGTGGTCTTTACCATGTCCTCAGGATGCATCTTTATTTGATTGTATCCCGAGAAACCGTCCATGAAGGAGAAAAATGAAAATCCCGCCGTGTTATCCACCAAAGTGTCAATGTGAGGTAATGGAAGTTGTCTTTCGGTCGGCCTTATTTAGGTCCCCGTAATCCATACACATCCGGACTTTTCCATCCTTTTGGGGACAGAACCACGTTGGCTACCCATTCGAGTAATTTATTACCCGTAAGAACCCAAGATCAAATTGCTTCTCGACTTCCTCCCTTATCTTTATGTGACATCGGTCTCATTCTTCAAGCTTCGTTGGACCGGCTTGCATTCTCTTTTTATGGGGATACGATGTACCGCAATATCAAGACTCAACCTCGCATGTCTTGATATGACCACGCCAAGACATCTTTGAACTCTAGCAAAAGTCTAATGAGGTCCCGCCTTGTTTCATGGGTTATACAGTACCGATTTTTACTTTTTCCCATCCTCTGAAGCACATTTTCAATTATCTCTTCATGAGGTAGAATCGCTTCTCCTCTCGCCTACCATCCTTAACAAATCCGGATAAATCATAATCTTCGACATCCAGAAGTCCCGAGATCCCTCCGGCACGGTCTTGCTCATAAGGGAATTTCGAAGTTCATAGCGCCACTCATGACGCCGATATCCGGGGACCTATGGTAGGTATAAAAGAATATTCAATGAAAATGAATTTAAGGACGACTTATTTATGCTATGATTATGAATGGAGTAGAACAAAAGTAGAAGAATTATTGCACGAAATGGAAAGAAAATGCACTTCTTATTGAACATAATGATGCGTGAACATGCCTATTTCACAAAAAATTCTTATTGTTCCTAGGCGTGAAACAATAAGTGTGTTTTGAACATTACCGTGTTATTCCTAAAACTACAGAATTTCTTCCGCAATTCAGCTTGTCCGTAACACTTCAGCTTGTAAGGCTTAATACCCGCCAAGTTCCTCTACTCGAACTTTCTTCGCACCATACGCTGATGTTCAAACTTCGTGATCATGTCTTCACTGTCTCCTCATTCATGACCTCCGTCTCCCAATGAATAATCCCTCCCGACACGAATGAATTAGATATATGGGGAAAGGTCATTGAACCCCACTCAATCTCAAAGACCATTCAATCGTGCCCTACGCCTTTCACGCTTCCTCTCTAACTCCTCTTTCCTCTCGTCTGTATCCGGTCTATACCCTAGACCAAAGCGATCCTCGCTTTTCAACCAACCTTGGCACTGACCGACCTTGGAGATATTTTCCAAGTCCCTCCCTGCATTGCTCCTTTCCCCATTGTTAATCGTAGGCCCATCTTCGTTGCTTCGAGAGTTTAGGCACCGGATCTTGCTTCCTCATTTATAAAAGTCGCACATAAATTCTAACGACCAAGGAGCACTCTATGGCCTCCGTGATCATTCTCTATATACTGCATCACTAGTAACTGACGCGATGATATCTTTCTCTCAGATTTATAGTTATCAACCGCCCTCTCGCTACTAATTTCACTTTCCGTGTAATGACGATGGTATAGCTCCCACCGAGTGGATCCACGGCCTCCCAATAAGCAATTATAAGAGTGCTTGATGCTCATCACAAGGAAATCTACCTCGACGATTTGGCCCAATTAGAGGGTATCTCAATCCTCCCATTACCTCTCTCTGGTGCCATCGAATGCTCTCACTATATTTTGGCACGCTTTCATGTGAGAGTCGTTTACGTGTAACCCGGTGCAGTAGACAGGGCAAAACATTCACGAGCCATTGTCAATTAGTACCCGCAAAGGTATACCCTTTGCATCGGGTAGTGATGCAAGGCCTTGGTAGATCCCCGCTTCTACGGTATTTCATCATCACCGAACGAGATAAAATTATCTGCGCCATGTTATTTATAAAGACGGTCCAATTTATTTATCAAATATCATCAAGAACATAAACCGTTTAATGCTTTCATTAACGCATCTATTGCCCTCGAGTTTAGCAAGAAAGTCAATACCGTGCGTGTTGGTGTTTGTGTAACTGCTCCACCACAATCGCATTTCACTGCGGCTTCGTGAACTTCAAGAACTCCCGCCTCATCCTCACATCGGGTTTATTAACCAGTGGTCCCGCCCTCTCGCCTCCCCTTCTCGCCATAGAGGACTCCGCCTGGGTCGGGTATGTTGGCGTAATTTTTCTTCCCAAAATCATCATAGTACAATCGAATTCCAAGGTACCTCTTGTCATCTTTGTAAGGAAAAGTCACGGGTTTCAATTACAATCTTCTTGCATTCTTAGGAGCAAAGAATTATGTTTTTTCGATTATGACCCTCTACTACCACCTTCACCCCTACCGTCGAATTCTCGGTCGCGTGATAATCACACGTGGGTGATTGACTTTGAGGATCCTTTCACGACCCTTCTTCCGTGGAACATACATCCTCTCCTTCCACCAAGTCAAAGAACTCATTCTTTATTATCCATTAGCCTTGTACTAGGGCTCTAAATTGCTACATTGCCGGATTTCATGACCTTCCTTGTCATGGAACTCACAGAGTTCCTTGTATCCAAGACTCGCCACATTCTCTTGCGTAACTAGTCCCACCTTCTCGCATTTCTTTCCAAACCCTTCTCAACGGGTTCGACCTCAAAGAATCTCTGCTTGAATCTCCTCCCTTGTTTTCAACTATCGCTTACCCCACTATCAGATGACTGGTAATGATTTCTCCACCTGTGGGTCTTTGAAGTCACGACCCCGCCTTTGATAAGTCGCCGACTAGTCTCTTGAATGAAGTGCGCTTCATCGAGTGACCTACTACATCCGCATGGTACTCACATTGTGCGCTTGTGTCATACCACTTAGGATACGGAGGTTGCAATGGCTTCAAGTAAAATGGAGACACGACATGCGATCGAATAAAGTCTTGTACAACTCCTTATACGCCACCCAGATAGGAGTAAATTGAATCTCTCACCCTTTGTCTCGTGTTGGGCTCTTGTCTTGGTCTGCCTCTTGGCCCACACCTCTGCCTTTCGGTTGGGTGATAGTAACGGGTTTAGATAACCCAGCTTATATTCCCACTTCACTTCCCTTTTCTTTGGCACGGCTCTTCTTGTGCTCTCTCCATTTCTATCTTCCCACACCGATTATGTTTTCAATCATTTCGCCTGACATCACCATGTCCGCGAAACTCTTAGTCGTGCTTCCCAACATGTGGTTAATGAATGGTGCCTTCAGGGTATTGATGAAGAGCATGGTCATTTCCTTTTCTAGCAATGGTGGTGGACTGCGTGGCGACCTCCCTCCATCTTTGGGCGTTTTTTCAAGCTTTCACTTGGCTTTTTCTCCATGTTTTGCAATGTGATCCTATCAAAGCGATATCGGTCACATGGCCGTAATGCTTGATGAAAGCTCGCGCCAAATCTCTCCACGATTTGATTTGGGTACAACTCAACCTGGTTGTACCATTTTGCCGCAAATTTCAATCGACTATCCTCGAAAGCAATGGATCAACAATCGATCATTGTTGACATATCCCGTCATTCTCCGATGAACATCGTAATATGGGCCTCTGTGGTACCGTCCCGTTGTATTTTTCGAACTCGCATCTTGAACTTTGGAGGAAGTACTAAACTGGGACCGCATCACTTTCTTAGCATCCACTTCAGATTGGTGATCAAGACTTTCCAATGCTCAAACTCTCCTCCACCACTTCAGACGATCCTCGAACTCCTTTGGGAGTTCTCGCTTACTTTCTCCCCTTCGCCGCCTCATCAAGTCCGGACCATTGGTTTTACCAGATTGACCTCGGGGTTAGAGCTCGAGCCCGCGGGGAAATTTACCAACGCCGGAGCACCGGATTGGTGCTGAGGCTTGATATTAACCGACACTCTCGGCGGTTGCACTTGGGAACTTGTTTCGGGCCAGCCCAGGAGGGCAAACAAAATCTTCATTATCCTCTCCAAGATGTCGACCATAGGCCTTTTTCCATTTCTGGCCCCCTACCAACAATCGTGTTAGTTGGCTCATCATGCTTCTTTGGGATTCCAAGATTTGCTCCCTCATATCCTCGCCGGATCTTGGCTAATCGTCTTGCATCCGAGCTCGCAGCTTGGTCTTGCATCTCCTTTTGCATCCGTTTCTAACTTTTCTATCCTTTGATCCATTGCCTCGTCTTTTTAGGAGTGTGATAGCGGTGTTCCGTGATAACTATAGTATGACCTTTAGTTAATAGGGTTGTCTTATAATATTTAATGCAAATGTAGTGATGCAAGCTAATGCATAAAATGAAATGCAAATGAATGAATGCAAAAATAAAAAGAGTCGATTCTCGATTCAATTCTCTTAGAATATTCATTGAAAAAGACAAAATCCTTTACATAAAACAGAGTCATATATACGACCTAGCCCTTATGCCCAAAGTTTTGACTTTCAAGAAGAGAGGCTAGCTCTCAACCCGATCCGACTTTGACTCATAAAATATACTTAACGATCACCGAACTCCTAGGGTTCGTAGATGATCGGCCACTTCTCAGATTCGAACCATACTTCGCCCATAAGGTAGTCTCTTTCTCCGACCGGTTCGAGATTGTTGAAGTTGTTCTTTCCTCATTGGTTATCTACCTCTAACAGCTTGGATCCGGAGCTCACTGCTTTTGCAAGATTGTTTCGAGTTGCACCACCTTCCCTTCAATTCTTCAACTGCTCAGCTTGATTCCAACTTCGCCAGTAGAGTTGTGACTTTGACTCAATGCCTTCTCCAATTCTCGCTACTCGAGCCCTTAGCATCTTATTTTCGCTTTTCTCTCCTACCGCCTTTTTCGTGGCATCCTTTGTGCTTGAACCCCGAAATCTCTTCTTCCATCGGGTCAACCTTGGTCTTCCTCCGAAGTTCTTGACGCCATTGTTCGAGGTCTTACCCAAACCAAGAGTCCTCATCGATAGATGCAACTTCTTGTAGTCGATTTTCAAGCTATCCAAATCTTCTTGACCTTCCTTTTCTTTCCTTTCCTCACTTCTCACCGATTTACGGATATCAATATCTAACATCGATCCATTTTCTCCTTCCGCTTGTTCTATCTTTTTCCCTAACTCAATTTTTACTTTCAAAGTCTTGCTTTATGATCTCCAACTCGGAAGGGACTACTTGTAGATATTCTTCTATCGAACGAAGCAGATCTCGTGTCGGCATGGGGATATTGTCGCTCACTCTCCTACCCCGCCATGTGTTATATTCGAGGTTACCATTGATTTATCGCAACTCTTTTCATTCGGTGAATCTGCTTCACGCATCGAGACTTTCTAACTCTTTTCTTATAATTATTCCCACTATACGAGAATTTAACCGAGCTAACCCATGCGTTACTCCAGATGAACTGCCTCGATTGGTATTGCCTTAACACGAGCAAAGGAGCATACCCAACAGCTCCCCTGATCCCTAACAGAGGAACCCAATCATAACTCCCACACCGGTAGAGGATTTTTCTTGAGCAAACCAAGGAGCTTTCCATTCCATATCTTTTTCCTCAAGATTCAAGAAGCGCGATCCGTTTCTTCCGATATGTCATCCTCCTAGCGCCAAGGCCAATTCCTTTAATGGGGAATAATTCGCAAAAAGACCCGACAAGGATTTCTATCTACCTTCCGAAATGGCTATGGAACCACCCTAGCAACAATGCTTGTGCGATCCCATGAATCTTCCTCACCGCTTCTTCGACACGAGCTCAAAGATCTAAATGTTTCTACGAGAATTGCTGGTACCTACAGAACCCCTTTGTCAAGGCGGTCGAACAAATCAATAATCGCCTCGTCTACATGCCTCAAAGCCTTGGGAAAATCACCAAACCATAGATACTTAAGGCAAAATGTCGACTTTCCTCTTCATATCCGGGTGTGCAGCCATCAGTCCTCAAGCTTACCCAAGGGATGCATTTCCTTCACCCTTCATTGAATTCGTGCCATGACCCATCGTTTCGCTCATCCGGTGATGCTCATCAACTTTTTACAAAAGAAGGTGCATTAAGCGACCTCAAGTAAATTTTGTCGACTGAGCCTTTGATCAAGCAAGGCAGATATTCCTCCACCAGAGGCACCAAGTCTACTTCCCAAATGTAAAACAAATTGTAAATGGATTCTAATATTGAGTCATAGCCCAAACAAGTGTTTGTCCACCCCGATGTCGAGTAAGTGAGGTAGATCACCATAATTAGTGTAGAACAGCTTGCCTAGTTGCTTCATCCCAACCACCCATATATCTCTTAGTTCTTGTAGCTCATTTTGTGTCACGCTAATACGAGTGAAGTCCAATAATTACGATGTGTAGCCTTGGTTAGGCTATCCCCTTCTCAAGTCAGTGTCTTCTCGACCATATACGCATCGATCGCATTATCCTCTACTTTATCAAGGAACTGCCCCCATACATGTATTCTAACTTAGTAATTAAAACAGAATCGACGCCTTTTTAGGTATGAAATGACATGCAAATATGACCACAATAAAATAAGTTAGTACCATATAAAAGTAACCAAAGCAAAAAATGTCCAACCACTACATAGGTAGCCACTAAGGTTTAGCATGGCTCTACCTAGGTGGGCTCCTAAGGTTCACTATATGTGGTTCGGTTCTAGAGAAAGAAAAGGGTACCGAACCACAGATTCCTCAATCCTCACCCATTATAGGCTCATATAGATCGAGTTCGATTCAGGGAATACATTTCCCTATGGCCATGCGGAGGTGAAACCTCACGGAACCATAAGTACGGATGTATTCCGGAAGCGGTCCCCTAGCCCATGCGGAGGTGAAAACCTCACGAAGGCATAGTTTCTCGCTCCCACTTAAGGGTCGTGACCACAACGGTCATGCAATATGAATGCAGAGATATCTCATGTGTCTCACAAACCAAAGCAGACATATGACGCGACACAGACTCATGCAACTGAACAACGAAAAAATTTTTGATAAAAAGGACACTAATCAACCAATTTTACGGCTTGACTCTCTTAAGTTCCCGTTGAGTCGCTAAGTCGTCGGAACCATTTTTTTGTTGAAAAACGGGCCGACTTTAAAAAGAAAAAACGGAGTCGCCACCAATCTTTTTTGAAGTGTGATTGGGCCACTTATAAAACATTTTGGTCTACGAGTTTTAAGAAAACGGGCTCGAGCTCTATTCACATTGCGAGGAAGGGTTAGCACCCTATAACGCCCAAAATTGGTACCGTATTGATTGATTAATGTCCTTAATATCGAAAGTTAAAAATATTTTAGAGTAGGAAAAATATTGAATGACTCGTATTGGATATCAAAACTTTCTTGTTCGAAAAGTGAAATATCATGTCCAAAGATGATAGGACACAATGCTTCAAACTCTCGATCCCAAGGTCATTTTATGATTTCCAAAATACGTGGAGTGTAATCAAAAGGGTATTTCACTACTTGGCTAAACTAAAACCGAAACCCAAAGACGATTGGGTACGATTCCTTAGATTTCCAATAATGAAATATTGCCCTTATTTAAGAAATACGAAAAAGGAAAAATAAATTTTGTGAAGGATATCTAGTTGTTTAGATGAACAAAAATCGAGACCCAAAGACGATTGGGCACGAATTTCTTGAACTTCCAAACGCTAAACATTGCCTTATTTTCAAAAATATGATCAAGATCTTCAAAGGACATTTAGGATCCTACGAACGAAAAGTCGAAGCCCAAAGACGATTGGGCACGATTTTCGAACTTCCAAACACACAAAATTACCTTTATGAAACATGATCAAAAATCTTTAAAGGATATTTAGTGATCTAGATGAACGAAAATCAAGCCCAAAGACGATTGGGTACGATTTCTGACTTCTAAATACGAAATATTACCTTCATCAAAGCCCATTTTATGCATTTCAGAGGAAAAAACGTTAGGATGTAATTCAAAATCATTGGTTGACATAATGATAAGAACAAAAACATATAAATATAAATAGTAAATTACAAAAAAGTAATAAATAAAATAATAAAGCTAATGTAAATAATGAAAATAGTAATATTAACATTGATAAAGAAACATAAAATAATAACCATAATAACAAAAATAAAAATAATAGAGACATATATATACATAATTAATATAATAATAAAATAATAATAAACATATTGAAGATAACAAAGATATAATAGCAATAATATACAACTAAAAGAATCAAAGCAAACAAGAATATGTATATAATAATAATAATAATAATACTAATAATAATAATAATAATGATAACAATAAAATAAGAGAATAAAAAAATAGAAAACAATAGTTATTAATAAACTAGGAAAAAAAACTTGATAACAATAAAATAATAAATATAATCAAGGAAAAAAATTTAAAGCTAACAAGGATATATATACATAAATATTGATGAAAAAAAAATTAATTTAAGGATAAAATAACCTAATAACTAAAAAAAGGACCAAATTGGGCAAAAAACCGAACATTTGGGGTCAATTTTGAAAACAAATAATGATAGGGGCAAATTGTAATGCTACAAGATCTCAAGGGACCGAAGTGCAATAATTCCCATTCAGAAACGCCAGCACCATGGAGGACTTAATTGAAATCATAAAGAAATTTTGGGGCCCAATTGTAAATAATAAAAAATTGATTTTAAAACCAAGAAAAGCGAGAGGCTAAACGCGCAATTAGCCCCTCAAGCAAAAACACGCGGATCCTAGCCCTCGTGCACGGTCGGGTCGCTGGTCGAGGCCCAAAACGACGCGCTTTGGCCTCGACCGATACTCAAAACTGTGTCGTTTCATCAATAGTATAAATGCCCAAAGTTTTCTAAAATTTTCATTTTCCTCTCCTTTTCGAAAAAAATCCAAGAGGAGCTCTCCCCTTCTCCCTTTTCCAAAGCGATTTTCTGCTGAACTCCTCAAGACCGATCGCCGTCCGGTCACTGTCACGGCCAATCGCTCACTGTGGTTTAACTGAAAAGTAAGTGTTTTTTTTTAAAACCTTTGTATTTTTTTTTAAAAAAACAGATTCCAAAAGGAAAAGAAAAAAAAATAAAAATAAAACAAAATAAAAATAAAACCGAAAAAAAAAACAGAAACCTTTGATTTCTTTTTGGATTTCTCCGAACTGTTTGTTTACAAATGCTTGTTTTTCTTTTTTTCTCTCCCGAAAAACCCTAGATCCCCCTTTACTGATTTTTCCAAGGCTTTTATAGCCCTTAAAATCTAGTGCTTTCTTTGTTGTCTTTCGCTTGTAGGTGAGCGTCGGAAGCGCCAAACACGAACTAACTCGAGACGTGCGGCTTAGGTCGCTATGCGCATGACGTGGAGAGGGTCTTGAGGGTCCTGGCGGCGCATTTTGCGCGCAAGAGGCGACTTGTGCGCTTCGTTAGGTTTCAAACCCCGAGGCACTTAGGTGATTGGGCTCATGGACATTTGGGCCCTTTTAGTTTTATTGGGTCCCGGTTTTGTAAAAATTGGGCCTTACAAAGATATTTTTTTCTTTTTATATATATATATATATTTTTAATAATATAACAATATATATGTCTACTAAAAAATGCAATAAAAAAATAACTTTCGAAAATAAAAGAAAAATCACCTTTAGCCTCTGTTTCTTTTGATTTTAACGGATCTTTTGTGTTTTTTCTACTTCCGGTGTTTGGATCTGTTGTTTTTCGTGTTTCAAATTTTTTTTTTTGTTTTTGAATCGTCGTCCCTTTTTTGATCGAAAAAAAAACTTTTTTTTTTGCGTTTTGAATCTCTGTCTATTTTTTCCAAAAAAAAAAAAAAGCCCTCTTTACAACGTTTGAATCGGCTTTTTATAGCCTTTACAATTTGCTTCTTTGCTCTGTTGCGTGTTCTTTCGTTTTTGCAGGGCATGGGGAGCAGGTGGAGGGTCGGTGGCCGACTCTGTCAGTGGCGGTGGAGCAGTTAGGTCAGAGGGGGTGGTTCGGTGCAGAGGCAGAGATCAAGTGGGGCGGCGGCACCTAGGTTCCTTAGGTTCCTGGAACCCTAAGTTTGTGTTTAAGCTATTGGGCCAATGGGTGTTAAATAATGGTAGAAATTGGGCTTGGTAGATTGGGTTTTATAAAATGGGTTTGTTGGGTTGTACAAATGGGCCGGGTGAAATTGGGCTTGTACACTCTTTGCCCAATGTGTGATGAAGAAATCAAGACTATGTAAGGTGTGTTGGTTTTTTGCCCCTTTGTATGTGCAACATCAGGTGCTTCAGGTTTCAATTACTATCCATGATGTGAGAGGTTCTCTAATCTCAAAAAATGGTGGGATAGTATCAATGCCTTCTTCCCTCCTTCAAATCCTTTTGTTCAAAAAGTCTTGGGGCGTACCTATGTTGGCATTTATGGAAGGCTCGAAACTAGTTCATCATTGAAAGAACTAATTCAAACCTAGTAGAAGTGTGGCATAATGCCTTATTTGACTTCACTAAGTTGAATGATCTTAAGATTACTTCCACTACCCCATGTAACAAGAATCAATTGAGTGCTTGGGTGCAGTGACAGATCTAGGGGAATGGAAGGGGCCTCGGACTCCCTTAAAATAGAAATTATTTTTATTTAGGCCCTTTATAATTATAAAATTTAAAATTAATAATGGTAAAATTTTACTTTAGCCTCCCAAAAATAATAAAAATTTGATTTAATCCTTAAAAAATTAAAAAGATATAAACTATTAAAATGATAAAATTATATATTTACTATTGTAGAAATATATAACTTAATTTCAATACTTCAAAAAAAGTCTTCTGACTCCACCACTGCTTGGGTGGTACCTTCGCCTTTATTTGTGAAGGGAAATTGTGATGTATCTTTTTATCCAAATACACGCAAGTTTAGTGTTAGAGTGATGTTTAGAGATGATACTATAATTATTTTGGATGAATATGTTGATCTTATCATTCGTCATCCATTGACGTTGCGGAAGCATTGGCTATTTGATCGGAGCGCCTAAAAGCTCGCAAGAAAGGATAGACTCGCCTTGTTTTTGGATATGTTCGTGTACCCATCATCTTTAGACTTAACTTGCATTCCTCTTTTAAGTTATGGTTTATTTTTTTGCCATTGTTCAACATACTTTATCTATTTGTTTTTGTTTTTCTTCGACTTCTTTCTCATATAGGCAGGAAAGGTAACAAAGTTGTTGACTGGGTTGCTCCCTATATTAGAAATGAAAGCAAATTTAAAAAAAAAAAAAAATACAAAAGGCATCCACTAATATCAATATAAAATTAAAATGGATTTACATATTTTATTATATTTTTATAATTAATATTTTAATGATTTAATATTCATATTTCATGTTTTATTCATATTAAGTTTGAGTAAAATAAAATTTTTAACTATTTATTTATGTAAAAAATTTAACCATTAAATATATTAATATAGACAGCAAAATTAGTTATAAATGTCACTTTTAAAAGAATTAGGGATATAAACAGTTTTTAAAGTTATTTAAGGAAATGGATCATTTTGAGATTGAGAGGATAAAAACACGCTACATAAGACGATTTTTAAAAATGCACTTTTAACACTTTCACTTATTAACCCATGTTGAAATCCCTTTTTCTTTCTTTATTTAAACATCTTATTTCAACCTTTTTACTTTTTAAATTAAATGTTTTAAGTTTTATTTTATTTTTAATTGATGTTTTAATTAATATATTCTCTATTTATTTAGATAAAATAATAAATATGTAATTATATAATGAAAATATTATATATATGATTATGTTAAATATATTTTATTTTTAAAAACATCAAGTAATTATATATATACAAACTAAAATAATGATATATGAAATAATTAATTGATTTTATATATGGATGGAAAATTTTAGTATTATATATTTTTGTATGTGCATCTCGAAATAATTAATTGAAATATTTCACATATAAACATAATGATATTTGAAATATTTCACATATAAAAATAATGATATTTTAAATAATTATTTGATTTTATAATATTAGAATCTATCATACCCACGATGTAGGTGGAAAAATATTTCACATATAAAATTATATTTACTAAAATAATTATATTTACAATAATTAATTGATTTTATAATATTAGAATTTACAATACCAACAATATACATGAAAAAACTAAATATTTGACATATAAAATTATATATAAAGAAATTTTTAAAAAAATTAGTTGATTTTAAAAAATAAAATATATTTAACATAATTATATATATCAAAAATTATTTTCATGATATAATTACATATTAATTATTTTTGTTATATAAATAAAGAATTTATTAATTAAAAACAAGAATTAAGAATAAAATAAAAACTTAAAAACATTTAAATTAAAAAGCAAAATACTAAAACAATAGAAGGGATATTTGAATCTAAGTTAAGCCAAGAAAGATACAAGTATTTTACCATTTAGCCAATAGTACTAAATTTTAAGGAAAGCTTTAAATATATATACAATGTGTGTGTAAAATATGCTTGAAAAAGGCTTCAGTTCTCATACTGTACAATACAAATAACTCAACATCAAGTTATCAAAATTTTAGATGTACTAAGAAATTGTAATTTCATGAGCAAAAAGTATACAAATAAGGAGATTTTATGTGCCAATACAAAAATAGGCTTATATCCTATGGTGGAATAAATGCATTCTACAAAATCTTTCCAACACTATGAAATTTCAGAGTGTGGAAAAATGAAGGCTTTTTTTCTGACCAAGATTAGATTCAAGAACCACATTATGAAACTTCAATTTCGATGTATACTTCCTTTTTTGCAGTTTCGGCTCTGGATTCCTGACTTTTTTGCAATGGGGAAACATGTATAGTATGCAGGGTATGAATGCCATTTACATCATCTTAACAAATATTCTACTCTAGGAATTTTCCAGTTAGAACCATGTTCTTCATGTTGTGGTCTCATTTGATGGAATGAGCATTGTTTCATTGGTTGCGGGAATTCCAGATATCTTTTTGTGTTTTGCTTGCATCTGCTCCAATTCTGGTTCCAAGAACACTTCAGATTGCAAAGATGGGAGTATCTTCTTCACATTTAGCCATGTCAATTGCCAAAAACTATCTCTGCCAACATCATCACTAGGTATGAGAATACCAGTTGTTTTCATCACCAGTAGGGTATTCTTGAGAAGCTCCGGGATTGATTCATGAATTTTTTCACTATGCTTTCCTCGGAACTTAAACTTCATATATCTCTCCATACGATCGAGAACTTCGAGCCATAGTTTGCAGAAGGATGCTTGCTGTGACAATTCCTCAAGTGATTGTAAGAAAGCTTTCAACATTAGTTTTGTGGCTAAAACAAGTGTACCTTCCATTTTCTTGTATTCTTTAGAAGAGCTCTCCAGTGCAATTTCTAGCAAATCATCCATTAATGTAAAAATGACAAGATTAAAACACTGGAACCAAATAGTGTTTGGAATGTAAATTCCACCAACACCTGCAAAAGACCGTTGTAACATTAAAATAGCATGGTTCCGCACCTCCTCCCTTTGGTCTAAACATACAACCTTCAGTGCCTGCAATAACCTCAGCCACATCTCTCCAAGGTCCTTACTCACTTTCATAGCAGCCTCTTCGTTGACAGTATTCTTGGCTTCGTACGACCATCTTACGAGACAAACAACAGAACTTGCCATCATTTCTAAGGAAGAAATAGACCTATCAATCTCTCCAACTCGACACTCAGCAAACTCCCTTGCTGCATCCACACAAAGAACATAATTAGAAGGCAAAAGATGTGCCCCATCGAACATGATGAACGCTAGAGCCTCAAACCCAAACTCTGATGCTTCTGGATGTTGAGCGGCGATATATAACAAGGAGATGATTGTATGCCAACCAGAATGGGATCTGATGTGAGACGCATTAGCTTTTACGAGACGCATAACTTCTTGAGTAATAGGTACACAATATGCATCAGCAACTTGAGCATCAAGTCTCAAAATTAGTTGCATCGACTTTAAAAGCTCATCAGTTAAATTTTCCTTGTAAGGAAGCAAACGTTGGCATATCTTAAGGAGCCCAAACACAGCTTTCTCCACTAGAGCACAAGGTATTGCCTTATGTTGAACAATATCTGATATAAACTTGTAAACATTTTTCCAGATAATCAAAATCCTATCCCGATTATTTAGAGTAATAGAAATCAGCAACTCCAGGCAGAACACAACACTATCTTCATCTTCTATAATGTCACTTCCCTTGCTGAATTGAACTGTAGCCAAGATGATAGCCTCAACAAGCTGCAATAAAGACTCTGCTTGGAGGAACTTGCTATCCATGAATATATTATCGATGTGGCATTTTAGCACTATCTCTCGAAGGAACTGTTGAGCAGCAAGCTGTTCATGAGTTGGATGCAACAGTGGTTCCTCCACTTCAAAGGATAAGAGTTGGCTGAACCTACCAAACAAGCTGAAGGACCTCCGGGGGATGGCTGTAGGAGTTGTCTGTGATATTAATAAGGAACTCGTATCAGGCTTACTCCATAAGTAATCAGATGAGGAATCTGTTTCATCAGCTGCATCATTAGCTAGACTGGGAGGCAGAAGTCTGAGCTTGTGCAAGCTCAAAACACAATCGAATATGCTTCTCCAGCTGCTATGGATATAATCACCATATCTATTTGCTATGGTGAAAACAGTTGTGGTTGCCATCCTTGCTCTAGGACCATCTCCAAAGGAAATAATGGCATCTTCGAAAGACAATGGAGTCAAAAGGGTTGTGAATTTACAAAGAGATACAACCAAATCATCCAATATATCGCCAAAGCGATAGTGTGTTGAAATTTTGGCAATGGCCAAGAATCCATCAATGCATGTTTGTAAAACATTTTCCTGTTCTGCTTGATCGAAAACCACTGATATAGCGGCAATAGTGGGGCCAGACAAGATAGCAAACATATCGTGGTACAGGGGCACTCGAGAATCACATAAAATAAAAGGAGCACTTTCTTTGGATCTATATATCACATTAATCCAGCGGCTTAATGTTATTGTTGGGAAACCAGCACCTTGATCAGGGATCATCTGAATCTCATTCTCACAGATAGAGTGGTAAAGCTCGGACAAGTACTCGCAAGGAAGATCTTTCCCCCCATTGATGAGTCGATTGTTACGAATAAAATCTTCTTCAGTCATCTTTTTCTTGACTTGGGCATTGTGTTGATCAGTGTTGAGCATTATAAGTGAATATGACAACAGAAGGGCAGCATCTCTATCACAAAATATGTGTGATGATTGCTCATAATATCTTTCAGCAAATGCCTCAATCACTCTCTGTATCTTTTGTGACTCTCCAGGTAAGCGGAAAGTTCCCAAGAAAACACGTAATGCTGAATCTAAAGTCATGTCATGAAAATCAAAGGTCCTAGAAAATTCATGAAGCACGTGAACACAAAATTCACCATGATTACCAAGAAAATCTCCAATAAGATTCTTATCTAACCCATTTGTGTACCTAAAGAAAGACGCTACACTTTTCGGATCAAGCTTATCTGGTAGTAGATGGATTCCCTGGAGAAATTCTAGACCTTTCTTGGGATCTCGATTAAAATGGTCAGCTCCAATTGTCAACTTTCTCTTGATGTGCTTCATTTTACGAACAAAAGGAATCCATGAACTAGGATCATTGTAATTCAGACATTTCAAAGTCCAAAAAGCTTCATATCCCTCATAATTTGTTGAATCCTCCTCCAAAATAGACAACTCATTACAGGTTCTCTTAGCCATTCCTTCTATCATTGATACCAGACCATTCAAAGCAAGGATATGCATTGCAGATAGCGGCTCATTCACAGGAAATGCACTCTTGGACAACATGTAAGCAATGTCTTCAAAAACATTATTGCATGTTATATCACAATCAAAATTAGCATACATCTCGGCCACAAACATCTGTTGACTGCAAAGGTCAACCAAAGCTTCCATAGCAACTTCTTGCTGTTGGTATGAAGACCCATGCTTGCTTTGCACAAGCTTCAAAAGCACACATGAAATGAAAGCTTCAAGCTGCACTTTTAGCTTGGTACGCAAATGATAACATAGATTGAGAACGATGCTACATACAGTCGAAAGAATAAGTGGGCTCATGGATAAGCCAAATTGCATCAAATTATAAAATAGTTCATCCTGAATTACAGCCAATAACTTGGGATGTTTGCTGAATAATGACCCACCCAATTCTATAGCAGAATTAATTAAGCCTAATGCAAAGAGTGGAACATCTTCATCATGCGCTATCATATTCGATTTAGGGCCAATACCAATATTTTCAGTGACCTTTAACAAAGAACACAAAAATTGAAATATCTCCACCATGCATGGGATCCCAAAAGGCGCCATCATCAATATCTCACCATTTTGAGCATCCTCCTTATTCTCACTTTCATCAATACCCACATTTCCACTTTTTAATTGTCTACTTCCATTCATGTGATTCTCATTCTGCGTACCCACCTGTAAAAGAATTTTCATAAATTACAAAATGAATCATTATATGCCGAGCTATATGCCACAAAAATTTCAAATTACCACTCCTGAAGCAACTAATGAGCTTTCGTTGACCATTTCATGTTCTGTACTACAAATCTTAGGAAGATGAGAGAAAATACATCTAACTAACTCATGAATTGTATGCCGAGCTATCCGCTGCAATAGTTCACCTTTGGAGCTTGCTTGATGAACAATACGAAAACATGTGTTTGCTATCATGCATACATGCTTATTACTTAACCTAGTTGCAGCCTTACTTTTCATGCAAGCTAGAAGAACTTGAAGTATCTTCATCAGCACCACTTCTTCAGATGTTGGATCAGTTACCTCGAATCGGCAACTTGTCACGGCATCGATAATCATATGCATGGCAACTCTCAAATTTACAATATCCAAATCTAGAACATCAATGGTTAAGATTTTGTAAATGGAAGATAAGGCAACGCCGGTTATTGGTGCACCGGTTTCATCAGATTGAATTACATCCAAAAATGGTTGGAGGTACACAACTGGATCAACATTTTGCCACTGATGTTGCCATGAAAATATTTTTCTCCGCAATTCTTTCAAGGAGTGGATGAGAGAATGCTCTAGATTATCATCATCTGCAACATAGTGGACTCCCCATCGAACATTTCTCCTCATGACAGCCAAAACAGCCACAATTTCAGAATTAATCATACATGCAAAAGCACCTCTAGAGGGCTTGAGAATTTCTCCAATAAATCCATTATTTCTAGATTGTGTAGTCACATCCCCCATATTCAAACAAGCTTCTGAGTATAATGAAATTTATACTTCACCAATGAGGCGGGCTACAATGCAAACAAGACATCCAACCCTGGTGGAATCATAACATCTGCTGCAATTAACAAAAGGATGTCAACATAAATGAATTCAAATATATATATATATATATAAACCTTTCTCCAAGGCTGCCTTAAATGTGAGAGAATTTTCATGTTTGAAAAGTTCACCTTTCTTATGCAACAAAGCAACTAATTTCAGTGCATGCAAGGTTTCCAGATTCTTAACATTCAAATAATCCAATAAGAAGAAGCATAAACGTAATGTATAAAATTAAGCATTTTGTTAATCATCAATTACCGGTAATATAAATATAGTGCCATTATAAAAATCATTATTAATTAAAAACTTAAATCATGTTAAAACAATCATAGCGTGTTGAACCTGGAATCAAAGTAACAATAAAAAGAAAGAAAAAAAATAGAAAAGAAGCAAATTGAGATTACAACTTGATAATAGAAGAAAAGAGGCAAATTGAGAAAACAAGATAATTTCCCAGCCTTAAAGCTTCCATTAATGGAAAATTAACAAAGACCCAATGAAGGAAACAATGTGTAGACCTAAAAGACATTAGGAAATCCCATGGTCTGTGCATCCTGGAGTCACCTACAGTTGGGAGCTAGAAACTTTTCATATATGATATTTTTTATGGCCGATTTGTAATGCCTCCTCATAGGAGCCATGACCAGGGATGGTCACTTCTTTTCTTAAAAAAAAGACATTAAAAAATCAAAATGTCAGAAAAGGAATCAAAATTGAAATCCCAGAGACCAAATCTAACCCAAATAATTAAAAATGTAATAGCCTCAAACTAAAACTTCAAAGAAGACATGATTGAAAATATCAATTTCTTGAAGGCTAAACCATGGCCTATCAAATTTGGGTCGTTTTAGATGGAAAAAGAATTGTTAGTTTAACCCCTCCCCCCCAAAAAACAAAAACAAAGTGGAAAAAATGGATCGAGTGAGGAAATGTGATACCTTGTCGAAATGTTGGAAATTCAGGAATAATGAAAAGAGTGAACACTAAAGAAATTTTGGACCTCTTTTTCAGGTTAACACAGGAGAATGTAAAGGGTTGGAAATTGCAATTTTTTTGTGGAGTGGCAATTTGACCTTTTTTTTCTTCTGAAAGGTAAATTTTGATCTCATTTTGTTCGCGGTTTCGAAGAAAAGAAAAGTTCTTCTTTGGCCCAATATAAAATCGACTGTTTTTAGAACTTCTCGTGAAATATATATTATTTTTACATTTTCTATGTCATTGAAATTGTGGCTATTTAACTGTTTTTTTTATATTTACTATCAATCAATCAATCTATACTATTATTTAATTATGTATGATTGAATATTGAGTTGAATTAATAATGATCTTATGATTTGGTTTGTTATGATTGATATTATTTTCTAGATAATGGATTAAATTGAATAAAATTGAAAATATTATGATTTATTAGGAATATGATGTGTAATATGAGAATGGATTGAATATGTTATATAGTATAAGTTAATTGTGTGTTGATGATGAATTGGAATGAAATTGTGATACCAAATGTGAAATTATATATATGAATTGAATAAAATTGAAATGAAATTATAGTCATGCGATAGAACAGTGTACAGGGTAAGGAATTGCAAATGCGATAAAAAATCAGATATGACAGGTGAATAAGAATGATTACAATTATGACAATGCATATATGCATATATGTGATTCGTGTTAAAGAGAGTAAACAAAAGAAACTATGAAAATGGTTGGAAACGAACCCTGAAGGTTGAAATGAATAGGAATAGATCGATAGACTTCAAAAAGGGATTAAATTGTAAGTTAAAAGGTAAATGGTGTGGATAAATCATGAGATTTGGATGACTTAATGTCAATGACATGTGTGTATGAATGCTGAATTCATGTTTGAATACGAAAGCTAAATAATTAAATGATGTTAATTGATCATGGAATCGAATGCCTTAATGTTAAAGCTATAAGGTATATATATTTGTTTCATAAATGGTATGGAATGCTTAAATGATATGGACTTTGACATTTGACAACTAGAATGAATTGGTCAATTCTATTGCAATGATGAATGGATTGATTTGCTAATTACCATATGTATACTCTTATATGTAATTGATAATGGAATTGCTTGGCATGATAGAATATAAATTGGATAAGCAATGTATTTATACTTTGTGATTAATTGCTAATGTTTAAGATATATTATCTTGAATCATGAAAGTACCACTGAGCTTTATCACTCAACATACGATTTGTTTATTTCATGCACAGGTACAGGTGTATGTCAAGGTTACGAGAAGTAATTCCAACATCTAGGCAATGACCATTGACTCAACAATGTTTGTATAGTCTCATTTTGGTTAAATATATGACATGTACCTAGGTTGAGTCAATTTTTGCGTATTGATGTCCACAAAACTAACTAAAAATCTGACTAAGGCAAGTGCACCTATCAATTAATAGTATAGCTATAGTGAGCAAAGATATCGTTCCCATGAAGACTAAAAGTACTAGTAATTACTGACTTTCTATTATTTAACTGAATAAATCGAGTGATTGATGAAAAATTAAAATTAACTAATGAACACGACAAAGAACAAATCACAAAAATAAAAGAAATAATACGTAGGAAAGAATTCCCCTAGATTTCATCTTTCATTATCAATCTAAATTATGCAATTTCTTTACTTAGTAACTTGATCCGTTGAAATCTCTAAATTATGCTAAGATCCCTTTCGAGGTAAAAGCAACTGACTCTAGGTTAATTAATTGAAATTTCTTTCTAATTAAAACCCCTATTATCGTATTAAATTGATTTATGGATTCCCCTATTAGATTTGACTCTAATATGGTAGATTTATATCGTGCTATTTCTAGGATTACATGCAACTCCACTCAATTACGGAAGATTTACTTTTAAACAAGGTCTATTCCTCCTCTGATTTAAGCACATCAAACATTGATCAATAATCTAGAAATATTAGACCAAGAATTAATCATACATAATTGAGAAAAAAAATCTAAGTATTTATTGAATAAAATAAAAATCAAAAGACAAAATTTATCATAGGGTTCATCTCCCCTAAGTATATAGAAAATTAGTCCATGCTTGAAAATAAAAACATCCAAAATGTAGTATAACTGAAAGAAAGAAAGAAACTCATGATAATCTCCTAAGAAATCAACTGGGAATCTTCAATCTTGATGAAAATCTGCTTCAGAATCGATTTCAATGGTGTTTCTCGAGTTGTTTTCTTGAATATTCTATGACGACTCACTCCTATTTTCTTATTTTTGTCATATATATGTCTTAGAATGCCCGAAAAACCTAAAAATCGTGTTTTCCCGCAATTCAGAGTGCCAATTCATGAAATCGACACAACCTGCCATATGGCCGTTGTAACACCTCTAACCCGTATCCGACGCCAGAACAGGGTTACACAAAGCATTACCGGACTTATAACTCAAGCAATCATACTTTTTATATTCATTTTTCATTCCAACAAAAAGCCATTCAAATTCATTTATATAGGCCCTAATACGAGCCATCGAGGCCCTAAATAGACATTAAAAGTGGTTCGGGACTAAACCGAATACTGAAGGAAGTTTTAGGAAAACATTGAAATGTTCAATGTGCAAGGGATACACGCCGTGTGGCCAGGTCATGTGTCTCACACGGCCAAGAGACACGCCAGTGTGCCAAGCCGTGTGAAAACTGGAGGGTATACTAGCTTGTGCCACATGGCCAAGCCACACACCCGTGTGCTAGGCTGTGCGAAGCTACTGACTTGATTTCTATAGAAGTATCACAGGACACACGGCCATGTCACTTGGTTGTGTGTCACACACGCTCGTGTCTCTGCCCGTGTGGACAAAAATAGGCTATTTTTCAAGCCAAATTTCTCACCCAAATTGGTACCAACTTAAACTCAACAATATACATACAACCATGGCTTAAATAGGCATTCAAAACCAACCAATATGAAGTTTCTAACATGTTAAAATATCACACACCATTATGATTCTCATGAGCACATCAATTGACCACTTATAACCTATCAAAATATGCTTCCAAAATGTGCCTAGATGGTCATCACCTATATAAGGCATTGTGCCTAAAACTTAGCATGCATACTACATCTCAATTTCAACCATTTGGTACCCAAAATACCCAATCACAAACAAAGCATTCACATAACCACTTTACACCACATATCATAAGGCCATTTACATAACAAAACATATACCACATTCAAGCTAAATCAAATGGCTAAATACACAACAAAACATATAGGCTACATGAGCAAAAACATCTATACATGCCATTTAACCAAAATATAAAATTCCAAGTACCAAAATTGTAACATCCTGATAATTAGGGGTTATGCATCTTTACTTAATTGAATGACGTTGCATGCTTAAATATGATTGAGTGTATTTTGGAAGTTATTTTTGAGCTTCATTAATTAAGTGAATGCTTAGTGATTTATTAAATTTTTAATAATTAAGATGGAGCTAAGCATGATAGGCTTTAAGAAATAATGACAAGAGGTTTTAAGCATAAGATGAGTAATTGGCAAGGTGGTTAGGATGCATGGATGAGTGCTTGAGGGGAAAGGTTCGAGTCAGTTTTAGGGGCTAAAGGGGATAGTTAATTGTGATAGCAATTTAAGGGTTGATGGGGAAGAAACATGGAGGAAAAAGGGGGATAATGTTGGCAAGCTAGTTGGCCGAATTTGACTTGGGTTAGGGGGTGAAAGTCTTGTATTTTTGTGCATCTTTTCTCAATTCTCCAAGAGCTCTCCTCCTAGCCGAATTTTGCTAATAACATTAGGTAAAAAGCTTTACTTTGTTTTGGTTCTCATTTTGACCATTTTGGTTAAAATTCCTATTCTCTCAAATCCTTGTTCTCTTTAGTCAAAAGCATCAAAAAGATTGGAAAACATTTTCTTATTTTCTTTTTCCCTCATTGTCGAAAGTACCAAAGTTCAAAGAACTATTTTTTCTTCATTTCTCCCTCTTGGCCGAATGTGCATAGGTCCTTAAACTTATCTCTTTTCTTTTGAAATCACCTTCATCATCATCTTTCTTCTTCTCTCTCTCTCTTCTTTCAATTTCATTTTCTTTCTTCCTTCTCTTAACAAAACCACTTTCTACTAAAACCAAAATCAACATTATTTTCATCTTTTTGTCAACCGAATCATTTTCTATTTCGATTTCCTTTCTTCTTTTCTTTTATTGAAAACCAAAACCATTTTAGCCATAAATCACTATCTTTTCTCTTTTCTTTTGTGCAAGCGAATCATCATTTTTTTCTTCTTTGTTCAAGGTAGAATATTCAAAGTGATCAAGTAAGGTTTTGTCAATTGTTTTCTTTATTTCTTTTTACTATAGTTGATTTAGAAAACATAAATCCTCTTATTTTTCTCTCTAGGCGAATCCTTAGAAGGGATTTTAAGGATCTTTGTTGAAGCCAACTTTTAAGAAGTGATCTTCAAATCATCCAAGGTAAGGATTATTAATTTCGATCGTATCAATCCTTTTAGAATGGATCACTAATCAACTTTATTTAGGGGTGATTTGAGACTAACAAGATAGGTAAGAAAAGAGTAGTACGGAGTGTTTGGAAGAGAGGAGGCATTGTTTTACCATCGAACTTCAAACGAAGGGTCATGTCGGCGATAAGAGATTTTCCACCGGGTTGTGGACCTCCGCTAATGAAGATCGGTTATTTGAAGTAGTACGCATAACCGAACCACTTTACGTTGGTGGGATATCAGCGGGTTTTGATCCATCTAGCGGAGAAAAACCACAAATAACGATTGTTCGAGAATCCGAGGGTAAGGATTTAGATCTCTCGTCAATAAGTATAATTTTATTAGTAATAGTATATTCTAACCAAGTGTGATAATTAACTAGGTGTTGACGAGCGAGAAGGTATCGTTCTCACAGTCATAAGGTTTGTAACCTTACAATAAAATCTCATAGATCTATTTTTAAATGTGATGATATGACAATGTGTTTGAAAATGATTGTGGATACCATTCATTGGTATACAAAATTCAGGTATGTTTACCCCAATATTTCGTTAATTTTGCTATATGCATAAATGTGAAATAAGTATGACTATATTATGATTTTGGGGTAAATAGCATGAAAAATAAATAATATGTATGTGTATGGGCATATGGGTGAATTTGATAAAGAGGAAGTATTCTGGTGGTTTTACCACAATATCCAGTGACTTCATCACATATTTGAAATCCGGTGACTTGGTCACATATGTGAATCGTGACTTTGTCACATATTTGAAATCCAATTGACTTCGTCACAATTTTGTCTCAGTGTCCTTGCCACAAAAATTATAAGGCGATGTGCATGTTGATCGCAAAGAATCGCCTTCGATGGTGTGTAGCGGATGGAGGGTCGATTTAGTATTCCCCACGGTGTGTTTGGTTGGTACGGGTGGTGTGTAGCGGATGGATATTTAGGTGGGCCGAGTTTGCATTTCATTATGTATATCTAATCATGTGATTTTTAAAAATTATTATTTGATCTGCTATAAAAATGGGCTTAAGGCTAAAATGACTTAAATGGGCCTATGATTATATATGTTATAAATGGGCTTGAAAGGCTTTGATCAAATAGGCTTTTTAATGTATGTGTTACACATTGAGTTTATAACTCACCCCTTTTGTGGGATAACTTTTAGGATGATTCAGTAGTGCGATGGATCGGGTCAAGAAGGACTCGTGGTGGCCAATGCTCATATCAAGTATTTTGGAGATTTTCCAATTTAAACTTATTAAATTTTACTTCTTAGACTTTAATATGGGTTTTGCTATTTTATGTAATAAGGCCACTATGGTATTTTAATTTTATGTTTGGATTTATTTTTATTTCATCATAAACAATTATTAATTAAGTAACTAAATGATTTTTGATAAATAATTTAAACTGCTTTTTGACACTAATACATATATATGTATATATGGTTTTCAATAATAAATAGAATTTTCATAAAAATTTGTTTTTTTCTTTAACTTATTAATTTCTCTTAAAAATATGTTTTAAGAAGATACAAATCTATTTTACAATTTGATTTCAACCCGATCTTTAAGTTAATCTGTTTCATTCAAAAGCATCAAGTTTTCTTAAACAATGAGAATTTTGTTAAAGTTTTACTCGAGGAACATATCAAATCGAATTGAGGCTTTTGGGTAGGGTTTGGGGTGTTTCAACTTGTATCGAGCCGCTTTTAAACTCTCGGCCTTGGGTTTTGAAGCCCACAACGTTTTCAAAAATTTGACCCAAATGACTTTTTGAAAGTTTCTTAAGTTAAATGATTTTATAAGAGCATGGCACTTGAATTCTCGGCCCAGATCCATCAGGTATGTATCTTTATTGATAAGTGATATGAATGTATGATAAGCTTAAGGAAACTATACTTTAGAGACATGGACCCTAGGTGTTTGTACACTACTATGGAAAAACCACTGAACATCTGCTTCATAAAACTTTCTTTTAATAAGAAGTGAAAAGACTCTAATACATAAGACTTTTTCGTAAAAACAGATAAGACGCGTAGTAGACATGAGTTCTAGGGGACGTGGTCGTCGTGGACGCGGAAGAGGAAGAATGGCTGTGTCGAAACCAGTTAGATCTGGTCAAGATTCCGAGAATGAAGCTCCGCCACCGGCTGTTGAGGTGGATTTTCAAGAGCAAAATAGAGGAGGTGACGCAGTATCACAAGTATGCTTCGAGTATTGGAACGAGTAGCGAGGCTAGTCTTGAAAATGAGTCTCGAAAGTCGTGAGTGAGAGACTAAGATCGAATGGATTTGAGGTTTTCGGGAGTATCTGGAGTAGCTCCAAATGTAGCGGAATATTGGTTGGAGGCGATGAGAGGATCATGGATGATTTAGACTCGCATCTTGAAGAAAAAGCGAAGGTGCTATTTCACTACTCGTGATGAGGCCTACCGGTGGTGGCTCACTATTAAGGAGAGTACCCGTGGATCATTGGATTGGGGTATTTTAAAATTAAATTGAAGGAAAATATGTTGGAGCTAGCTACATCGATTCCTAGAGGAAGACATTTCGAATTTAGTGCAAGGAAACAAGTCGATAAATGAGTATGAAGCGAGTTTTTACGACTTAGCCGTTATGCCAGAGGGATAGTAGCTACTGAATATGAACGGTGTGTCAGATTTGAAGATGGACTTAGAGATGAACTGCGAGTAATGATTACTCCGCACCGTGAAAGAGACTTTGCAATCTTAGTAGAAAGGGCAAGAATAATAAGAAGAAGTTAAGTGAATGAAAGACGAGCGGACAGAGGCCAGAATAAGAATAAGAGGAGCTTTGGATCTTCAGGGTCATCCGGAAATTTCTAAAAGAAACCAAGAAATGAAGGACCGCGAGGTCGCTAGGCTACTGTGAACGGTGGACAACATCGTGCTTGTGCTCAATGTGGGAAGATGTACCCGGGAGAGTGTTGGAAAAAGACCGGGGGATGTTTCAAGTGCGGGTCGAAGGATCATATGATCAAGGATTGCCCAAGAATTGAGACAAGAACCGCCTTGACAAGTCGGGGGTTAATCAGTGGCAGAGGTGAACAAAGAAATAGATAAGGGCCGTGGTCCAAATGGAAGGGGTAATGGTTCGGTAGAGGTCGCGGAACTTGATGAGAGGCAATGGTAGCTCGAGGCGAGACGGCCAGTCGGTATATCACGATTCATCGCAGAGAAGACGATGACGCACTGATGTTATCACGCACGCTTCGATTTCGGGTTGCCCTTTATTGCTTTAATAGATATAGGGTCAACTCATTCCTACATCGCTAGTGAAGTATCCGAACTTTGCATGTGACTTCCGAGATCGTATCTAGGAAGATGATCGTACTTAGTCCTTTAGGATGCATAATAGTAATAGATAAACTTTTTAAGGAAGTACCTTTAGAAGTTCAAGGGACGCAGCTTTTTTGGTGATTTAATGGAGTTGCCATTCGGAGAATTCGACCGATCTTAGGCATGGGTGGCTTGTGAAGTATCGTGCAAATGTGGATTGTGTCGCTAAGCGAATGTCATAAGAACTCTTGATGACAAAGAAGTTGTAGTGATGGGCGAGAGACGAACTACTTATCTAATGTAGTATTCGCTCTTAAGGCGTAAAAGATGGTTAGAAAGGGATGTAGCCTTCCGATGTTGGTGAGTGCCTTGGAGGCTAAAGAGGCAAGCTGTTAAAGAAGTCGGACGTGAATGAGTTCATAGATTTTTTCAAAGAACTTCCGTGTTTGCCTCCGGATCGTGAGGTAGAATTGGGATTGATTTATTGCATGGAAGCGCCGGCTTCAATTGCTCCATATAGAATGGCACCGAAGAATTAGTTGAGCTTAAGGCTCGATTCGTGAGTTGCTTGATCGTGGATTTATCCGACCTAGTGTGTCTCCATGAGGAGCACCGATTTTATTGTGAAGAAGAAGGACGGATCGATGAGGATGTGTATAGACTCATCGCGGTTGAATAAGTGACCATCAAGAACAAGTATCCTTTGCCGAGGATCGACGACTTGTTCGATCGACTTAAAAGGCTGCGGTATTCTCAAAGATTGATCTAAGGTCGGGTATCATCGCCTTAAAGTGAAAGAAGTGGATATCCATAAGACGGCTTTTCGAACTAGATATGGGCATTATGAATTTCGGTAATGCCATTCGGATTGACGAACGCCCGACTATGTTCATGGATATGATGAACCAGATTTTTTAGCCCTACTTGGATCGATTCATCGTGGTGTTCATAAACGATATCCCGTGTATTCTAAGTCCGAGGTGGAACATGATGAGCATCTTGGATTGTGTTTGAGTTTTAAGGGAGAAGAAGTCGTATGCCAAATTCAAGAAGTGTGAATTTTGGTGAAAGAGGTTGCATTTTTAGGCCATGTGGTGTGCGCAGAAGGAATAAGGTGGATCTCGGAAGATTGAGTCATCATAGATTGGAAACCACCTAAGTCTCAGAATCGAGGTTCGCAGTTTCTTGGGATTAGCCGGATACTACGTAAGATTCGTCAAGGATTCTCATCGATAATTGCACCTTTTGAAATTGCGAGAAAGGAAGTACCTTTCGTGTGGTGATAAGCGAAGAGAGCTTTGAGAAGCTTAAGAGGGTTTTGACCGAAGTTCGATTTTGATTCACTGAGGCGGTGAAAAGATTTCGTCGTGTATTGTGACGCTTCTCACGGGATTAGGATGTGTTCGATGCAAGACGGAAGGTAGTTGCGTGTCGTCTCTGCGATTGAGACCACACGAGGTTAATTACCCGATGCATGACTTGGAGTTGCGCAGAGTCTTTGCTCTTAAAGTTTGGAGACATTATTTATACGGGGAGAAGTCATGATATACACGGACCACAAAAGTCTGAAATATCTCCGACTCGAAAGAATCGAATTTGAGGCGTGAAGGTGGATAGAATTATTGAAAGACTATGACCGTTTCTATCGAGTACCACCCGTGCAAGGCGAATGTGGTGGCAGACGCTCTAAATCAGAAAGTGGTGTCAGATTTAAGGGCGATGTTTACACATCTTAGTCTTTACGATGACGGAAGCTTGTTGGCAGAACTTCAAGTTAGGCCGACGTGGTTAAGTCAAGTGAAAGAGAGGCAATTGGTAGACGATGATCTGAGTACTAAACTTGGCAGAAAGTGGGGTGGAGAATTGGAAGATTTTGGTATTAACAGTGATGGGTTATTATGTTTCAAAGGTAAAGGGATCAAGAGTTGAGGCAAAAGATTCTTTAAGAGTCACATGGTAGCCCCTATGCTATGCATCCGGAGGAAGTAAGTTATACCAAGATTTGCGAGATCAATTTTGGTGGTGCAGTCTTAAGCGAGAGTTACGGAGTATGTAGCAAAGTGCTTAACGTGTCGAGAAGTCAAAATTTGAACATCAAGTACCTTCGGATTGCTTCAACGATAAAGATTCCATAGTGGAAGTGGGAGAGAATCACCATGGACTTTGTTAGTGGGCTTCCTCTTACGCCTACTAAGAAAGACTCTGTATGGGTGATAGTGGACCGATTGACGAAATCTGCACATTTTATCCCAGTTCGGGTTGATTACTCTTTGCAAAAATTGGCAAAGTTATATGTGGTGAGATTGTGAGATTGCATGGAGTGCCATTGTCGATTATTTGGATAGGATCCGAGGTTTACGCTATGCGGTTTTGGAAAGCATTGCATCGAACTTTGGGCACAGATTGACTTGAGACGGCATTTCATCCACAATCGACTGGCTAGTCCGAACGAGTAGTCCAAATTTTAGAAGATATGTTAAGGGGATGTGATAGATTTGAGAGGAAGTTGGGAGGAGTTCTTACAGTTAGCGAATTTGCGTACAACAACGATTACCAAGCCAAGATTCGGATGGCACCGTATGAAGCACTATATGGATGTAAGTGTCGACTCCTACGTGTTGGATGTAATTAGGGAACGTCGATTTTGGGTCCGAAATAGTGGTGAATCCAAGAAAAGGTTAAGGTAATCCGGCTCGATTAAAAGAAGCATCGGCGTGCAAAAGTCGACACGATCTAAAACGGAAGGAAATAGAGTTTGCTATGGGGATCAAGTATTCTAAAGGTTTCACCTTGGAAAAGGTGATGAGATTTGGTCGCAAAGAAAGTTAAGTCCTGTGTTCATAGGACCTTATCGGGTTTTAAGCGGGTGGACTTGTGGCATATCGATTAGAATTACCTTGAATTGAAGCAAATGTATGATGTGTTCCATGTTTCAATGTTACGTTCACTAGTCGGATCCATCTCATGTAGTGCCGATTGAGGAGGTGAAATTAAGACCGATTTGTCTTATGAAGAGGAGCCAATTCAAATTCGAGCGAGATGTAAAGGTTTTACGGAGAAAGTCGGTTCCTCTCGTTAAGCGTAATCATGGATCGAGAAGAAGCTTCGTGGGAACAGGAGGAAGCGATGCGACAGTAATACCCTCACTTGTTCCAGCCAGGTAATTTCAAGGATGAAATTATTTTAAGGGGGTAGAACTGTAACATCCTGATAATTAGGGGTTATGCATCTTTACTTAATTGAATGACGTTGCATGCTTAAATATGATTAAGTGTATTTTGGAAGTTATTTTTGAGCTTCATTAATTAAGTGAATGCTTAGTGATTTATTAAATTTTTAATAATTAAGATGGAGCTAAGCATGATAGGCTTTAAGAAATAATGACAAGAGGTTTTAAGCATAAGATGAGTAATTGGCAAGGTGGTTAGGATGCATGGATGAGTGCTTGAGGGGAAAGGTTCGAATCCCCTAGCTAGCAAATGGGAGGATTTTATTTTTTGTTTCCTTCCCTATAGTGTCGACCAAGACTCTTCTAGAAAGGATGAGCATCTTTTTAATTTTGGTTATTTGACCATATGAAAAAGGTACGCTAAAACTTATAGTATGGAATCATGAAAGGATGATAAGATGAGGGGGACAAAAGGCTTGAAGTAAGGACTTTGTCTTGGAAACTTTTTTATGGTCATTTGACCATGAATCTAATCGGTTTTAGGGGCTAAAGGGATAGTTAATTGTGATAGCAATTTAAGGGTTGATGGGAAGAAACATGAAGGAAAAAGGGGATAATGTTGGCAAGCTAGTTGGCGAATTTGACTTGGGTTAGGGGGTGAAAGTTGGCCAAAAGTCTTGCATTTTGTGCATCTTTTCTCAATTCTCCAAGAGCTCTCCTCCTATTGAATTTTGCTAATAACATTAGGTAAAAGCTTTACTTTGTTTTGGTTCTCATTTTGACCATTTTGGTTAAAATTCTATTCTCTCAAATCCTTGTTCTCTTTAGTCAAAAGCATCAAAAGATTGGAAAACATTTTCTTCTTTTCTCTTTCCTCATTGCCTAAAGTACCAAAGTTCAAAGAACTATTTTTTCTTCATTTCTCCTCTCAAATCGAATGTGCATAGGTCCTTAAACCTATCTCTTTTCTTTTGAAATCACCTTCATCATCATCTTTCTTCTTCTTCTCTTTCTCTCTTCTTTCAATTTCATTTTCTTTCTTCCTTCTCTCAACCGAAACCACTTTCTACTAAAACCAAAATCAACATTATTTTCATCTCTTTTGTCAACCGAATCATTTTCTATTTCGATTTCCTTTCTTCTTTTCTTTTATTGAAAACCAAAACCATTTTAGCCATAAATCACTATCTTTTCTCTTTTCTTTTGTGCAAGCCGAATCATCATTTTTTTCTCTTCTTTTGTTCAAGGCCGAATATTCAAAGTGATCAAGTAAGGTTTTGTCAATTGTTTTCTTTATTTCTTTTTACTATAGTTGATTTAGAAAACATAAATCCTCTTATTTTTCTCTCCTAGGCCGAATCCTTGGAAGGGATTTTTAAGGATCTTTGTTGAAGCCAACTTTTAAGAAGTGATCTTTCGAAATCATCCAAGGTAAGGATTATTAATTTCGATCGTATCAATCCTTTTAGAATGGATCACTAATCAACTTTATTTAGGGGTGATTTGAGACTAACAAGATAGGTAAGAAAAGCAAGATGGAGTGTTTGGAAGAGAGAGGCTTTGCTTTACCATCGAACTTCAAACGAAGGTCTGTATCGGCGATAAGAGATTTTCCACCGGTTGTGGACCCTCCGCTAACGAAGATCGGTTATTTGAAGTAGACGTACACAACCGAACCACTTTACGTTGGTGGGATATCGTGAGTTTTGATCCATCTAGCGGAGAAAACCACAAATAACGGTTGTTCGAGAATCCGAGAAACACCCCAAACCCGCCCACGAGCCTTGACCGGATCTCGTATGTTCCGGTGTAAACCATTTCAAATTCTTTTGTTACTTAGGAAAAACTTGTGTGTTTTGAAAGATAAATTGTTTTGGTTGGGCTTGTGTTGAAAGCAAGTTTATTTCATTATTAAAAGCCTTTACTTTAGGTGACAAATGTTTAGGCTTTTTTTAAAATAAATTTACTTAATCTTTTAATAAGTAAAAGTTTGTAAGCTTAATAAATAAAAGCAAGTAAAGTAGTTCTACTATGGCCTTATTACATCAAATAATTCCCAAAATTTAAATTCAAAGTACTTAAAATGAAATAGTCTAAATAGATGAACTTCTTGCTGAGCATGGCCATCCCTAAGCATCTGCCGGCCCGGTCCATTACTGTTCATCACCTGAAAAGTAATCCCACAAAGGGGTGAGTCAACAGACTCAATGTGTAACCAACACTAAAATTTAATAATTCAGGCATACATTATCATACATGTTCATAAACAAATAAAAAATAATGATGCAACCCAACCCAAACCTAGATAGCCATCCGCTACACGCCCCTGCACCAACCTCGCACACCGTGGGACTACTAAGTCAACCCTCCATCCGCTACACACCATCGAAGGCAAGGCAATGACGTGCTCATCGCCCTTATAAAATTTGTGGTCTTAGGTCACCACATTCAGTTATCATGGTCTTAGGTCACCACATTCAGATTTCGTGGTCTTAGGTCACCACATTAACTTCCCCTTTTCATATAACCCATATGCCCCATATTATACATATCATGCAATATCATACCTTAATTCACATTCTTATCACTTTTCACATGCTAAACATAACATATATTCATATTCCTAGTAGGAGTAGGAAACGTACCTAAGTACTTTGTACCATAACATGGTACCTTAGCCATATTCACATTCTTATAGACATGCACATATTAATTATTGCCATAAATCTTATTAAAAAGTAGTATGGGGTACACATCTGATTCGCTTAACAATTTCACTTGAATCCTGAAAATCCGATCTAAAGCCTTAGATCTCAAGTCCCTACATTCGACCAACCTTAATATGTTAGCATAAAGCCTATTCAGCTATAAAACCAAATCCTAGTAGGAATTGTACACTTAAAACCTACCCTGTTGCCGATTGACTTAAGAATCAATTCCCAAAACCTTGTTATATTCCTTCTTGCATTTGGCCAAACATTAAATTATACCACAAGTTAGTTTCGCTTTTTATCAATTATGAAATAGATCTAGTTATCAAAACAGCCTATGGCCGATTGTATTTAGGCACATACCTTATGATTTTTGAATCTCAAACTCATTGAATAACTAGGAACACATGACCTATGGTGTACCTTCGTGAAAAGAACTTCTCCTTCCTTGTAATCGGCTAATCCTTAGATCTATTAACTTGTTAGTTTCAACTGTTTTGAATAAATATAAACTAGATCTAAACACCAAAAATAGGCCTTGGCTGAATATTCCTTACCTTAGATCTTGGAAGATTTCTTCCTTATGGTCGACTTATGGACAGATCCCAAGCCTTCTTTCCAAGTTTCAACTAACATAATAATGGGGTTAGATTTCCTAGTTTCGGTTAATCTTAAAAGAAAAAGGATGAATTTGAATGAGATCTTACCCTTACTTTGAAGAAATCGACAACCCCTTTGCTTTAAGTCCTTCAAAGATTCGGCCTAAGACTTAAAGAATAGTCGGCTATGAGCCCCTTGTATATTCGGCTTCAACAAGAGTAAAAAGAGAAAGGTATAAGGCCTTAGGGAGAATCGACAATAGTGGTCCTTTAGGAAGAGATTTCGGCGAGAACAAGTTAAAAGAAAGAGGAAAGAAAGTGACAGGTTTTTGGAGAGAAAAGAGTAATGAAGGAGAGGCTAAATGATGTTATGAAATTCGGCTACTCCTCCCTCCTATTTTTTGGCCGAAAATACCAACCCAAGGAGTCCCCCAATCGGCCAACTCTCCATATCTTGATAAATTTATCTTTTAATTATCACCTTAAGAAAATAATCCCAACAATTTATCCCTTGTCTAGCCGAATTTTAGTAAAAATTAAACTCATCTTGTAAGTGTCCCTCTTGCCGTCCACCTCCTTTGCTTCTTGTAGCAAAAATAAAATCCTTTATTTGCTTCCCACGTTGCTCGAACCTAAGCCCATTTGCATAGCTTGTATGCCACCCACTGGGCCTTAAGTGGTGCCTCCAAGCCACTTAAACAAGCCTATGTTTGTGTCAAATTTCTTCTATTAATTTTCTTAAGGCTACCTTGTTTTAGTTTCCTCTTTACTTAACATTTCTAAATCATTTCCTTACATTTCCGTGTTTCCAAAATGTTCACTTTCCTATTTTAACTTAACATTTCAAAGTTTCCAAACTGTTCACTTTCCTCTTTTAACTTAACACTTCCAAGTTTCCAGAATGTTCACTTTCCTCTTTTAAACTTAACATTCCCAAGTTTCCAAAAATGTTCATCATACATTCATAATACATAAGTCATGCCATTTCGTAAAATTAAATCAGAAATACATAGGCCCATTTTCAGGATGTTATAGTTCTACCCCCTTAAAATAATTTCGTCCCCGAAATTGCCTAGCTAAAATAAATGAGGGTATTGCTGTCGTATTGCCTCTTCTGGCTCCTACGAAGCTTCTTCCGATCCATGATTGCGCCACAACACTTTGACTAGGGAAATGACTTCCTCCGTAATATTTTCACGCCTCGCTCCAAAATCAATCGGCTCTTCCTCGTAGGATAAGTCCGCCTTAGCTCCACTTCTTCAATCGGTACCACATGAGATGGATCCGATCAGTAGCGACGTAGCATGGATACATGGAATACGTCGTGCATCTGCTGCAACTCGGGTGGCAACTCCAACTGATAAGCCACTGGTCCAACTCGCTTCAACACTCGATAGGGTCCTATAAACCTTGGGCTTAGCTTCCCTTTCCGACCAAATCTAATCACCTTCTTCCAAGGCGAAACCTTAAGAAATACTTGGTCTCCCACATCAAATTCAATCTACTTCCGTTTGAGATCTGCATATGACTTTTGTCTATCGGATGCTTCCTTTAATCGTGCCTAAATTATCTCAACCTTTGCTTTAGACTCGCCACTAATTCTAGTCCCAAACTCGACGTTCTCCCAATTCCGTCCAACATGTAGGAGTCTAACACTTTCGACAACACAGCGCTTTATAAGGTGCCATTCGAATACTTGCCTGATAGCTGTTGTTGTAGGCAAACTCTGCTAAAGGCAAATACTCCTCCCAACTTCCTCTGAAATCCATCACACAGCCCCTCAACATATCTTCCAATACTTGGATTACACGTTCAGACTACCCATCCGACTGTGGATGAAAAGCCATAGTGAAATCCAACTTAGTGCCTTAAGCTTGATGAAGTGCCCTCCAAAATCGAGACGTAAATCTTGGGTCTCTATCCAAAATGATAGACACCGGCACTCCATGTAGCCTCACAATTTCTGCCACATATAATTTAGCCAATTTCTGAAGAGAATAATCAACTCTTATTGGGATAAAGTGTGCAGACTTGGTCAGACGATCCACTATTACCCATACCGAGTCCTTCTTAGTAGGCGTAAGGGGAAGCCCACTAACGAAGTCCATGGTAATTCTTTCCCACTTCCATCGCGAATTTTGATTGGTCAAGTAATCTCGATGGAACTTGGTGTTCATTTTAATTTTCGACACGCCGACATTTCCCCATGAATTCAAGAACTTCCCGCTTAAGATCAAGCCACCAAAATCGCTCCCTTAGATCCTCAGCAGACTTGGTGCCTCCTGGATGCATAGCATAAGGGCTACCATGCGCTTCCCAAAGAATCCTCTGTCTTAACTCCTCGTCCCCGGCATACAGACCTTTCATTTGAAGCACAATACTCCCTCATCACTAACACCATAGTCCTCTAACTCTCCATTTTGTACTTGATGTAGCTTAGCACTTAGGTCCTTATCAGCCAACTGTCCCTCTTTCACCTCATTCAACCACATTGGCTTGACTTGTAATTCTGCCAGCAGACTTCCATCATCATATAAACTCAAGTGTGTGAACATTGCCCTCAGATCCAACACAACCTTCTAGCTTAGGGCATCCGCCACTACATTCTCCTTGCTCGGGTTGTATTCTATCGAACAGTCATAGTCCTTCAGCAATTCAACCCACCTTCGCTGCCTCAAGTTTAACTCCTTCTGAGTCAGCAAATACTTAAGGCTCTTGTGGTCTGTGTAGATCGTCGACTTTTCGCCATAAAGGTAGTGCCTCCATACCTTAAGAGCGAAAACCACTGCTGCTAATTCCAAGTCATGCGTCGGGTAATTCACCTCATGTGGCCTCAACTGTCGGGACGCATATGCGACTACCTTCCCATCTTGCATCAATACGCAACCCAAACCTGTATGGGAAGCATCACAATACACCGTAAAATCCTTTCCTGCCTCAGGTTGAATCAACACTGGAGCTTCCGTCAATACCCTCTTAAGCTTTTCAAAGCTCTCCTATTGCTTATCCGTCCATACAAAGGGTACTTCCTTCCTCAACAACTTTGTTAAAGGCGTGGCTATTGACGAAAATCCTTCCACGAACCTTCTGTAATAGCCTGCCAATCCTAAGAAACTACGAATCTACGCCACCGACTTAGGTGGTTTCCAATCCAACACCGCTCAATCTTCTTAGAATCCACCCTTATTCCTTCAGCAGACACCACGTGTCCTAAGAAAGCAACTTCCCTAAGCCAAAATTCACACTTGCTGAATTTGGCATAAAGCATCTTCTCCCTCATTACTTGCAACACAATCTGGTTGGAGTACACCAAAATATCATCGATAAACACTACGACGAACCTATCCAAGTAAGGTTGAAAAACCCGATTCATCATATCCATGAACGCGGTTGGGGCATTGGTCAACCCAAACGGCATTACTACAAACTCAAAATGGCCGTATCTTGTCCTAAAGGTCGTCTTATGGATATCCGCCTCCTTTACCTTCAACTGATGATATCCTGACCTTAAGTCGATCTTTGAGAACACTGTCGCACCCTTAAGCTGATCGAACAAGTCATCAATCCTAGGCAAATGATACTTGTTCTTGATGGTCAGCTTATTCAACTAACGATAATCTATGCACATTCGCATAGTTCCATCCTTCTTCTTCACAAATAGGACCGGTGCTCTCCACGGAGACACACTGGGTTGGATAAACCCACGATCCAGTAATTCTTGGATTTGAGCCTTGAGCTCAACCAACTCCTTTGGTGCCATTCGATATGGAGCGATTGACACAGGAGCTGTTCCCGATAGCAAGTCTATTCCAAATTCTACCTCCCTATCTGGGGGTATTCCGGGTAACTCCTTCGGAAAAACATCCACGAAGTCCTTTACCGTTCTAACTCCACAAATTCCCCCTTCCTTCACATCCACAGCACTAACAAAGGCCAAAAATGCCTTGCATCCTTTTCGAACCATTTTCTCCGCCTTCAAAGCCGAAACTACATTAGACAAGTAGTTTCTTCTTTCTCCTATCATTACTACCACTTTATCTTCTGGGGTCCTTAGTTCCATTCGTTTAGCCGCACAATCCAACACAGACCGGTGCTCTACTAACCAGTCCATACCAAGTATGATGTCAAATTCTCTGAAAGGTAACTCCATTAAGTCAGCCCGAAAGCTCACTCCCTGAATTTCTAGGGATACACTTCGAAAGATCTTATCCACCACTACAGTTTGGCTTAATGGGCTTACTACAGTCATCTCGCTATCAGAAAGTTCAGAGTCTAGGCCTAGTGTTTCCACTACACTACATGAAACATAAGAATGGGTCGAGCCCACATCAATAAGAGCAAAATAGGGCTTGCAATGAATGAGGAATGTACCGGTTATGACGTCCAGTGTGTCTCTATCCTCCCTTCGATGAACCGCATAAACCAAACCCTGCTGCCTTCCCTCAGTATTAGCAGTACCTCGACCTGGTGTTCCACGTCCTCTACCATTTCCTCGATTATTTGGACCACGACCTCGCTGAGGCTGCTATCCTCCCTACCAACTTGATTAGCATTCTGAGCTGCTGGGCGATTCTCATCTGGTTTCTTCGGGCAGTCCTTGATCATATGGTCCTTTGACCCAAATCTGAAACACCCATCTGTCTTCTTCCAACATTCACCCAAGTGTTTCTTTCCACACTAATCACATGGACGATACTGCCCTCCTGCACTAACTTGCTGAACCCATGGTCCATCAGTTCTGGGCCTTTTCTGTACATTTCTCGATGATCTTGATGACCCATAACCCCTTTTAGGTCTATTCCTATCGGAGCTCTGCTTAACCGAGTCCTTGATTCCCTCAGCTACCTTAGCCTTTTCTACCAACGCGAAAAACTCCCGCTCCTGATGTGGAGCTATCAATAACCTGAGGTCATCCCTTAAACCATCTTCAAAACGGACACATCGCTCATGTTTTGTTGCCACTACTCCTCGAGCATACCGGCTTAACCTTAGAAATCCATCTTCATATGTCACATCGACTTGTTCCTTGAACCACCTAGAAAAGCCTTCCTCTCGCTCATCAATATATCCGTCCCCACATACTTCTTCCGATATGCCATCTTAACATATTCCTGTGTCGATCCTCACCGTGGCACCATCCCGAACCGTTAACCACCATTGATACGCTTCATCGCGTAGCAGCGCCACCATTCCTTTCAACTTTTCCTCAAGGGTCACATCAAGCTCATCCATTATGCGCTCGGTCGCTTCCAATCAGTATTCAGCTGTACTGGGTGCCACACCAGATACTCCACGAAATACTTTAGCTCGTTGGCTCGAGTCGCCGCATGATTTTTGAGCTCCAGATTCCCTCCAAAGACCACCACCATTTCAAGAACTCGCAGCATAGCCTACGATATCAAGATCATCCTCGTCTCGAGCTTGTCGCCGACACCAACAAATTGGGGTGGTGGTGGTTATGGTAACTCATTATCGCACCCTTGACCCGATCTAATCGGTTCTCGACATATCATTCTTCCTCTACCACGTCCATGACGATCAAGGCCCTCTAGAACTCATATGTAACGACGCGCTTTAATCTGATTAAGAAATTTTATGAATTAGCCTTTATTCCACTGATTAACCGCGAATAGTTTTATGAAAAGAGTTTAATAGTGGTTCTTTCGATCAAACAAAATCTCAGTTCAAGTTCACTATTTTAATTGACACATTCACATTCACATTCATCCATCTCGAAAGAGACACATTCATTCACGACATTCACTTCACTACTTTGGGCATTCCTGATCATCCCCCCAGGGGTAATTTCATCATTTTTCCTATAAGGTATTTTGGTAATAAATCCGGGTCACTTCGAAAATAATCTTTATAAATCAAAAGTATTTCAAAATTTACAAAAACTCGAGGTTATCTTGAAATTTTGTTTTCCAAATCAGCGGTGTTGCAGAAATTTTAGAAATCGGGGTTATTTCGATAATTTTGGAAGTTAGGGGTATTTTCGTAATTTTATCCTATAGGGGTATTTTTCGTAAGTTGTCAACATAAGGTTCCTTGGTGTTTTTTTCAATAGGGGTATTCTAGAAATTTTGCATTCCCGGGGGTATTTTGGAAATTTTGAAATCTAAGGGTATTTTGGTAATTAACCCGGGTAAATTTGTAAATCTTGATAAATCAAGGGTACTTTGGAATTTACAAAACTTGAGGGTTGTTTTTGAGAATTTGTTTTTTCAAATCAGTGTTGTTGCAAAAATTTTTGAAGATCGGGGGTTGTTCTGGTAATTTTGTAACTCGGGGGGTATTTCGGTAATTTGTAGGTTAGGGGTAATTTCGTGAATTTTTTTACCATAATCAAGGTATTTTTGATATTTTGTAAATTTATGGTTCCTTTAAGCAAAGTAGTGAAATTTTGATAAGAATTGTGGGTATTTTGAAAATTTCATAAACCAAGGGCATTTTGTAATTTTACCACTAGGGTATTTTTGTAATTTTATAAATCGAAATATTTTGAAAATTTTCCAAAATAAGTTTTTCTACTATTCAAGGGTAATTTGGTGATTATAAAACTAGGGCTTTCATAAAAAAAATACGGCTAGTCCCTTTCGGGTTTTAGTTAGGGGTTTAGCCCGTATATAAGTCCTCTTGGTTAGGGTGAACCGAGGCTACGCACCAGGTAGGATTCGAGTGGAGAGGAGGTGAGTCATGCGGACTGCTTAAATACCAAGATCCCACGAAACCAATCCTAGACATGCGTACCATGGTTGCCACACCCTAACTCGGCGACTCAATCACTAGTTTGTTTAGTTAGGCATTTAAGTCTTATGTTTTTGTTGGGGTATACTAGTCCTAGGGTTCAAGTGCTTATCATGCTAATCTATGTTCCATTCCATTTCTACCCTTCTACAAGTCATAATATGAATCACACAATGGATAGAAGTACTTACTTGGTGGACTTCGGGTCGGAGACTTAGTGGGCCATGCTAGAAAAACCTGCTTAATTCACAAAAATTCCTTTTGGGCTTCACTTTGAAAACGTTTTGGGCCTTAAACCCAAGGCCAAGAGTTTAAAACTGGGCTCTGATACCAAATTGAAACACCCCAAACTCGGCCCACGAGTCTTGACCGGATCTGGTATGTTCCCCGGTGTAAACCGTTTCAAATTCTTTTGTTACTTAGGAAAAACTTGTGTGTTTTGAAAGATAAATTGTTTTGGGTTGGGCTTGTGTTGAAAACAAGTTTATTTCATTATTAAAATCCTTTACTTTAGGTGACAAATGTTTAGGCTTTGTTTTAAAATAAATTTACTTAGTCTTTTAATAAATAAAAGTTTGTAAGCTTAATAAATAAAAGCAAGTAAAGTAGTTCTACTATGGCCTTATTACATCAAATAATTCCCAAAATTTAAATTCAAAGTACTTAAAATGAAATAGTCTAAATAGATGAACTTCTTCTTGAGCATGGCCATCCCTAAGCATCTGTCATTGGGTCCATTCGCTCATCACCAAAAGTAATCCCACAAAGGGTGAGTCAATGACTCAATGTGTAACCAACACTAAAATTTAATAATTCAAGCATACATTATCATACATGTTCATAAACAAATAAAAAGTAATGATGCAACCCGAACCCAAACCTAGATAGCCATCCGCTACACGTCCCCGTATCAACCTCACACACCGTGGGGACTACTAAGTCAACCTCCATCCGCTACACACCATCGAAGGCGCGTCATTGCAATGACGTGCTCATCGCCCTTATAAAATTTGTGGTCTCAAGTCACCACATTCAAAATTCGTGGTCTTAGGTCACCACATTCAGTTATCGTGGTCTTAGGTCACCACATTCAGATTTCGTGGTCTTAGGTCACCACATTAACTTCCCCTTTTCATATAACCCATATGCCCCATATTATACATATCATGCAATATCATACCTTAATTCACATTCTTATCACTTTTCACATGTTAAACATAACATATATTCATATTCCTAGTAGGAGTAGGAAACATACCTGAGTACTTTGTACCATAACATGGTACCTTAGCCATATTCACATTCTTATAGACATGCACATATTAATTATTTCCATAAATCTTATTAAAAAGTAGTGTCGGGTACACACCTGATTCACTTAACAATTTCACTTGAATCCTAAAAATCTGATCTAAAGCCTTAGATCTCAAGTCCCTACATTCGGCCAACCTTAATATGTTAGCATAAAGCCTATTCGACTATAAAACCAAATCCTAGTAGGATTTGTACACTTAAAACCTACCTTGTTGCCGATTGACTTAAGAATCAAGTCCCGAAACCTTGTTGTATTCCTTCTTGCATTCGGCCAAACATTAAATTATACAACAAGTTAGTTTCGACTTTTTATCAATTATGAAATAGATCTAGTTATCAAAACAGGCCTATGGCCAATTGTATTTAGGCACATACCTTGCGATTTTTGAATCTCAAAACTCACCGAATAACTAGGGAACACGTGGCCTATGGTGTACCTTCGGGAAAAGAACTTCTCCTTCCTTGTAATTGGCTGATCCTTAGATCTATTAACTTGTTAGTTTCGCTATTTTGAATAAATATAAACTAGATCTAAACACCAAAAATAGGCCTTGGCCGAATATTCCTTTCCTTAGATCTTGGAAGATTTCTTCCTTATGGTCGACTTATGGACAGATCCTGAAGCCTTCTTTCTAATTTCAACTAACACAATAATGGGGTTAGATTTCTTGGTTTCGGTTAATCTTAAAAGAAAAAGGATGAATCTGAATGAGATCTTACCCTTACTTTGAATAAATCGACAACCCTTTGCTTTAAGTCCTTCAAAGATTCGGCATGAGACTTAAAGAATAGTCGGCTATGAGCCCCTTGTATATGCGGCTTCAACAAGAGTAAAAAGAGAAAGGTATAAGGCCTTAGGGAGAATCGACAATAGTGGTCCTTTAGGAAGAGATTTTGGCTAGGACAAGTTAAAAGAAAGAGGAAAGAAAGTGACAGGTTTTTGGAGAGAAAAGAGTAATGAAGGAGAGGCTAAATGATGTTATGAAATTTGGCTACTCCTCCCTCCTATTTTTGGCCGAAAATACCAACCCAAGGAGTCCCCCAATCAACCAACTCTCCATATCTTGATAAATTTATCTTTTAATTATCACCTTAAGAAAATAATCCCAACAATTTATCCCTTGTCTAGCCAAATTTTAGTAAAAATTAAACTCATCTTGTAAGTGTCCCTCTTGCCATCCACCTCCTTTGCTTCTTGTAGCAAAAATAAAATCCTTTATTTGCTTCCCACGTTGCTCTAACCTAGGCCCATTTGCATAGCTTGTATGCCACCCACTAGGCCTTAAGTGGTGCCTCCAAGCCACTTAAACAAGCCTATGTTTGTGTCAAATTTCTTCTATTAATTTTCTTAAGGCTACCTTGTTTTAGTTTCCTCTTTTACTTAACATTTCTAAATCATTTCCTTACATTTCCGTGTTTCCAAAATGTTCACTTTCCTATTTTAACTTAACATTTCCAAGTTTCCAAAATGTTCACTTTCCTCTTTAACTTAACACTTCCAAGTTTCCAAAATGTTCAATTTCCTCTTTAAACTTAACATTCCCAAGTTTCCAAAATGGTCATCATACATTCATAATACATAAGTCATGCCATTTCGTATAATTAAATCGTAAATACATAGGCCCATTTTCGAGGATGTTACAAGTTAGTTAATGGCCAATTTGCCACATAAGGACCCCATAATTAATTACTCAAAGCAAATAAGCACTTTAACATATAGAAAGTTACTTTTACAATTTACATAATTAAATCATTTTTCTTAAATAGGACACTCAAATGATAAAATTAAATCACGAAAATTTCACGATATAAATTCTTTCTCTCTTCTTTCAATTTCATTTTCTTTCTTCCTTCTCTCAACCGAAACCACTTTCTACTAAAACCAAAATCAACATTATTTTCATCTCTTTTGTCAACCGAATCATTTTCTATTTCGATTTCCTTTCTTCTTTTCTTTTATTGAAAACCAAAACCATTTTAGCCATAAATCACTATCTTTTTCTCTTTTCTTTTTGTGCAAGCCGAATCATCATTTTTTTCTCTTCTTTTGTTCAAGGCCGAATATTCAAAGTGATCAAGTAAGGTTTTGTCAATTGTTTTCTTTATTTCTTTTTACTATAGTTGATTTAGAAAACATAAATCCTCTTATTTTTCTCTCCTAGGCCGAATCCTTGGAAGGGATTTTTAAGGATCTTTGTTGAAGCCAACTTTTAAGAAGTGATCTTTCGAAATCATCCAAGGTAAGGATTATTAATTTCGATCGTATCAATCCTTTTAGAATGGATCACTAATCAACTTTATTTAGGGGTGATTTGAGACTAACAAGATAGGTAAGAAAAGAAGCGATCTGAGTGTTTGGAAGAGAGAGGCAACTGTTTACCATCGAACTTCAAACGAAGGTGTATCGGCGATAAGAGATTTTCCACGGGTTGTGGACCCTCGCTAACGAAGATCGGTTATTTGAAGTAATACGCATACAACCGAACCACTTTACGTTGGTGGGATATCGTGAGGTTTTGATCCATCTAGCGGAGAAAACCACAAATAACGGTTGTTCGAGAATCCGAGGGTAAGGATTTAGATCTCTCGTCAATAAGTATAATTTTATTAGTAATAGTATATTCTAACCAATGGTGATAATTAACTAGGTGTTGACGAGCGAGAAGGTATCGTTCTCACGGTCATAAGGTGTGTAACCTTACAATAAAATCTCGTAGATCTATTTTAAATGTGATGATATGACAATGTGTTTGAAAATGATTGTGGATACCATTCATTGGTATACAAAATTCGTATGTTTACCTCAATATTTCGTTAATTTTGCTATATGCATAAATGTGAAATAAGTATGACTATATTATGATTTTGGGGTAAATAGCATGAAAATAAATAATATGTATGTGCATGGGCATATGGGTGAATTTGATAAAGGGAAGTATTCGGTGGTTTTACCACAATATCCAGTGACTTCGGTCACATATTTGAAATCCGGTGACTTGGTCACATATGTGAATCTGGTGACTTGGTCACATATTTGAAATCCAGTGACTTGGTCACAATTTTGTCTGTGTCCTTGCCACAAAATTATAAGGGCGATGTGCATGTTGATGCAAAGAATCGCCTTCGATGGTGTGTAATGGATGGAGGGTCGATTTAGTAATCCCCGGTGTGTGTTTGGTTGGTACGGGTTGTGTGTAGCGGATGGATATTTAGGTGGGCCGGGTTTGTATTTCATTATGTATATCTAATCATGTGATTTTTAAAGATTATTATTTGATCTGCTATAAAAATGGGCTTAAGGCTAAAATGACTTAAATGGGCCTATGATTATATATGTTATAAATGGGCTTGAAAGGCTTTGATCAAATGGGCTTTTTAATGTATATGTTACACATTGAGTTTATAACTCACCCCTTTTGTGGGATAACTTTTCAGATGATTCGTAGTGCGATGGATCGTCAAGAAGGACTCGTGGTGGCCAATGCTCATATCAAGTATTTTGGAGATTTTCCAATTTAAACTTATTAAATTTTACTTCTTAGACTTTATTATGGGTTTTGCTATTTTATGTAATAAGGCCACTATGAACTGCTTTTAATTTTTATGTTTGGATTTATTTTTATTCGCCATAAACAATTATTAATTAAGTAACTAAATGATTTTTGATAAATAATTTAAACTATTTTTGACACTAATACATATATATGTATATATGGTTTTCAATAATAAATAGAATTTTCATAAAAATTTGGTTTTTTCTTTAACTTATTAATTTCTCTTAAAAATATGTTTTAAGAAGATACAAATCTATTTTTACAATTTGATTTCAACCCGATCTTTAAGTTAATCTGTTTCATTCAAAAGCATCAAGTTTTCTTAAACAATGAGAATTTTGTTAAAGTTTTACTCGAGGAACATATCAAATCCCGTCAGGCTTTTTGGGTCGGGTTTGGGGTGTTTCAAAAATAAGTGTTTGATAGTGTGAGGCAATCTCTGACAACTCCCAACCGAGCGAGCTTTCGAATCACTATAAAACTTGAAAAATAAAATGGAGTAAGCAATTAAGCTTAGTAAGTTCCTAAAACATAGAATTAAACTTACCATATAACCTTAAATTTAGGTAAGTAACTCAAAGCATAACTTATTTCAATTTGGCCAAAACCTATCACATAACCATTCATCAAGTTAGCCATGTATACATATAAAATTCGAGAATCATGTATGAATTTAACAATTATTAAAATTCCATGTACATGTAACATTTATACCGTATATCCATATATCATATATATAAACCATCTCCATATAAATACCTGTAATAGTTAGTATTAAACTTGTATAATCTCGTAATAAATCTATGCCCGTTGAACTACTTAGAATATCCTTAGATACGCGGGTGGTATACACGAGGTGTACTGAACTGTAATCCGTCAATTCGTGTACATGTATGCTCCTACGAGTGAATATCGGTAAGCTCCTCCGAGCTAAATATCGGTAAGCTTATACGAGTTGAATACCGGTAAGCTCATACGAGCTAAATAGTGGTAAGCTCATACGAGCTGTGGTGAGTCCGCAACACATGCAGGATCTCAACCAAAACGGTAACCCTAATGACATGTCATTTGTATCCTACGAATTCTTAAGGTTCAAAAAGGACTCGGTATTCTTCGTACTACCTCGGTTCTGCGTTCGATAATTATACATCATGATTACACAATCCAAATACATATATTTCAATTAAAGTATATATATACACAATGTGATTACACGAACTTACCTTGAACTCGTACGACGGACAATAATCGTTTAATCGATAACTTTGTCTTTCCCTCGATCTAATTTCGTACGTTGCTTTTCTTGATCTATATAATCAAATTTAACTTATTTAATCATTATTCTATTCAATTCAATCCAAATTTCAAGTTATGGTAAAATTATAATTTTGTCCCTAACTATTTGACTTCTTTACAAATTAGTCCCTAGGCTCATAAAATGAAATTTATGCAATTTCATCCCTATATAAGTCTAGCCGAATTTCATATGTTTATATAGTAGCTCAAACAATTAACAATTTCACAAATTTAACACATAATTTTCCCATTTCTCAATTTAGCCCCTATTTAACAATTTTATCAAAAATCACTTAACAAAAAGTGTTTATCTCATAACAATGATTCATTTTCTTTCATTAAATTTCAAAACCCTAACATATTAATCAATGGTAAAACCCTAAACCTTTAACCATTTTGCAAATTAGTCCCTGGGCTAGCTAGGTTAAGTTACAACGATCCCAAAAACATAAAAATCATTAAAAACGGAACAAAAATCACTCACCATGCAAGGGAGAGCTTAGCCGAATTTCAAAGCTTCAAAAACCCCAATGTTTGCTGAAATTTTCTGTAGGTTGAAGAAGAAAGATGATGACTATTTTGTTATATTAATTTTTTTTAACCTTTAATTACCTAATTACCTAATCACCCTTACCTAAATTTAAAAATTTCAAAAATACCATGTCATGCACATCCACTAACTCAATTAGTGGTCTAAATACCATATAAGGACCTCCACTTTAAAGTTCTATAGCTATTTAACACTTTTAGCTAATATAACACAACTTTCGCACTTTACGCGATTAGTCCTTTTTTACAAATTAAGCATACAAACGGTAAAATTCTTAATGAAATTTTATACTATCATATTATTATACTGTAGCTATTAAAATAGAATTTTTGACTTCAGATTTGGTCCTGAAACCACTGTTTCGATTCCATTGAAAACGGGTCATTACAGCCGTATGGTAGCCCGTGTGGCTCATACGATCGTGTGGACAAGCTATGTGGAAGGGGTCAGTCCCGTGTGGCTCCTGTAGCTTACTCTCATTTTTCGTTTTTTGCTCCTTTTGCTCCCCAAATGCTTTATTAAGCATAAAAACATGAATTTAAAGGATTAGGAGCATAAATTCACAATTAACATCAAACAATCACCCAAAAATGCATTAAGAATGAGGTTAAAACATATTACATGATCATGTCCATATTTGAACTTAGATTGGTGAATTAGAAATGGTCAAATGGTTGGATTGTGTAAATGAATTTGACTCTTAAATGGCTTATATGAGATGATGAATTACTTGTGATAATATATGAATGCATATATCTATTTGGAAAATGTTTAGATGATGCCATAAGTGTTTAATATGGAATGTAACTATAATAGTCTGTTTTCAGTTATATCAGAACAGTGATTTTGGGACCATAAATCTGACAACTAAAATTTAATTTTATTATTATTTTAATGTCTATGGAACGTTAGTAAGGTTGTATAAAAATTTTGTTAAGAAATTTTGATGTTTGCATGCTTAATTATGTGAAAAGGATTAAATCGTAAAAAGCACAAAAGTGGATTTCTAATAGCTAAAGGTGTTAAATAGCTATGAAATTTTAAAATGAAAGGAATTAGATGGTAATTAGACCATTCATGAGGTTAGTGGATGTATTTGACTATGTATTAATGAAATTTTGGTGTTAAATAAAGGTTAAATTTGTAAATTAATAAATTAACTTAAAACAAAAATAATGTAAAATAAGGTATCATCTTTCTAAAGAATTTTATTCACCAAAAATAAAGAAGAAAACCTCCATTTTAACACCTTGAGGATTCAGCTAGCAATGTTCTTGCATTTGATCATTTTTTAGGTTAGTTTTTAATGATTTTTATGTTTTCAAAATTGTTGTAGCTTAATCTAGCTAGCCCGGGGGTCAATTTGCAAAATTGTTAAATATTTAGGATTTTCCATGAATTTTCTTGCATGATTTTTTGTGTTTGATGAAAGATTAAGAGTTAATGTTGTTAAATAAACAAGTTTTGTAAATGGATTTTTGATGAAATTGTCATTTAGGGACTTATTTGTAAAAATAATAAAATTTTATGTTAAATTCATGAAATTGTGATTTTTTTTAAGTTGGTAGATGTCCCTAGTGAGCTAGCATGATTTGAGGATGAAATTGCTTAAATTTCAATTTACGAGCTTAAAGACTAAATTGTAAATAAGTTAGAATGTTATGGGTAAAATTTTAATTTGCAAAAATACAAATTATGAATTGAATTGAGTAATGGAATTATTAAATGAATTAAATTTATCTATTTAGATCAAGATAGGCTTCGCATGGATTTAGATCAGGGAAAAGCAAAAGCCTCAGATTGATCGACTATGTTTTTACGCTTTGTTTGTCAAGGTAAGTTCATATGATTAAATAACATTTTAATGTTATATTGATCTATAAATTCATGTGTTATTTGCCATGAAATTAAATGGTGGAAATCCAATGATGTTACGATGATTAACAAACCCCGTTTTAACCTTAGGAATACGTAGGATACAAATGACATGTCATTAGGGTTTTCATGTTTCGGATGCTGGTCTTGAATGTCTTACCGATGGCTGAGGTCCTGTATTTGTTGTGGATACTCTATAGCTTGTGTGAGCATCATCGTGTAGCTTACATTCCAACCTATAACTTGTGTGAGCATGCCCATTTCATAGCTCATATGAGCAACGATGTAAAGGAAAAGGAAAGTAAACGTTATATGTTTAGCACACTTTGTGTGAGCTTTCCCACGTATCCAATATTATTCTAAGTGGTTCAACGGGCATGAAAAGGAAAGGAACGACAAGTGTTGAAATGACTTATGTCATGAATCTATGAAAAGGATTGAAAAGGAAATGTTCAATGAAAGTATATTTATGTTCATGAAAATGATGATTTCAAATGATGTTGTTCATGTATTATGACTTACCTTATGTTAATTCAAGTGAATTATGAGTTGATGAACTAACATGTGTTGTTGATAATGCTTAGGCTTGTGCCAAGCATATAGTTGGATTGTATCATGTTTAATTTTTAAGGTTTTGCATTGAAATGGTAAGTTATGTTCATGTTTTACGAACTTACTAAGCATTATATGCTTATGTAGTTTTCTTTCCTATATTTTATAGATAATCGAAAGCTCGATCATTTTGGAAGCTCTTCAGAGATCTATCACACTATCCAGCGATTATATTGGTAGTTCTTGATGTTTTGGCCAAGGTTATAATGGCATGTATAGATGGACTTATGTTTAATGTTTGGTTGAATGCTTAGATGTTGATTTTGGTATGTGCATATGTTGGTTGTTTGGTACCATTTTGGTAATGGTTGAATTGTGTCATTTAAGTGCTTGTGATGCAAGAGAGAAATGGTTCAAATGGTAAGTCTATGTTGATATGGTATAGGTCAAGTTATGGTATATTTTGAGATGGTAGAAATGTGATCAAGTATATGCATGTTTGGTAAGTTTATATGTTTGCTTTTGAGGTGCCTTACATGGCATATTGGTTGAATGTTTATAGACTATTGAATTGGTCATGTTATATTGGTTTTTATCATGTTATAATGCCTTAATCATAAGCACTAAAATGCTTGTAGGTACATATGTGGGTTGGTGATGGAAATGGCTTGATTTTGGCCAATTTCATGTCCACACAGCCTAAGACACGAGCGTGTGTCTCAGCCATGTGTGATACACGATCGTGTGTCCCCTGTAGGCTTCAAGGTTTATAAGTAAGGCAGTTACACAGCTTGGCACATGGGCATGTGAAGCCGTTTCAAGTGTTACACGGTCTAGCACATAGGCATGTGGCTTGGCCGTGTAACCCAACTTCGAAAGTTACATGGGCTGGGACACGATCGTGTGTCCCTATTTCAATTGTTACACTGTAACACCCCTAACCCGTAACCATCGTCAGTCTAGGGTTAATAGGCATTACCGAAAAATCCAAAACTTTTACGAACATTTCACATCATAACTTAACAATTCATAATCAAAGAGTCCCTTAAATAGGTCCACGAGCCCTTAAACATGCATTAGAAAGGGGTCGGGACTAAACCAAACACATACAAAATTTTCGTAAAATTCAAACATTTTTCAAAGTTACAGAGGTCACATGCCCGTGTGGGCAGCCATGTGCCTCACACGGTCTCAGACACACCTGTGTGTCTAAGCCTTGGCAAAACAGGGCATACCTACTAACTTGTCCACACGGCCGAGAACACGCCCATGTGCCTCACCCGTGGTCGACACTAACTTGCATCACACGGCCAGTCACACACCTGTGTGTTCATCCCGTGGTCGATACTGGCTTATTTGACACGATCAGTCACACACCTGTGTGCCTAGCCCATGGTCGAGTCTGACTTGTAGTAATTACAAACTCAAATGACACGGTCGAGCCACACGCCCGTGTGCTCAACCGTGTGGGCAAATTTAGGCCATTTACAAGACCATTTTGCCACCCATTTTAGGGTCAAACCTACATGCAAAAACAAGCACATTTCAAAGCATCAAAAGCAACCAAAACATACCAAAATGATCATCTTTTCTAACCATACAAGAGCATTTTAAACATACCAACTTATGTACCATTTATCCCATTCTCATCACAAGTATTTCTAAGTATAATCCATCCAAAAACTTACCAATTCATATACTGGCCATTCATCAAAACATACTAACCTTGCATCTCAAAGCATAGACTAATATATACCATAATCACATCTCAATTACAAGCCATATCACATAGCTTATATTTACACTCAAAACATCATCTAATTCAACTAGACTATACATAACATACTTTAATATGTACACATTAAAAAAGGAACCAAAATAGAGTTTGATAGTGTGGTGATGATCCTCGATGATCCCCAAGTCTTCCGTAGCTTTAACGATCTATAAAACAATGCAAACACATACACAGAGTAAGCTTTCAAAAGCTTAGTAAGCCATATACAAATAATCTTACATACAAGCATTCATAATCATAACAAATACAATATCATTAGTAAATCTCAATTGCCAAAATTCATATTTCTTCTTTGGCTCAATTGTTCAACCATTACTTACCAACAAATCACTTCTCCATATATTTCATTAGTTCATAGCACATTTATACATATAACACATTTTGTCTCAACAAGTCTATGCACATATTTCACTTTTGTAAGTTCACATATACTTACCTTTCATATTCATACATAGTATACATTTCAAACGTACCTGAATCGGTTACACATTTCACATAGCCTTTCATTTCTCGGAATTTCCCGTTAAACCATTCGAAATCAATTAGGATACTCGAATAACTCGGAATACTCGTACAATGCCAACGTCCCAGACGTGGTCTTACATGTAATCAAATATCGATACCACTGTCCCAAACAGTGTAACACCCCAAACCCGGCCCAAACACCACGATCGGATCTGGCACGTCACTAAGAAGATTTAGTAAAACATGTCGCATTTTTGGAAAACATTTGTCGAGTTTCAACATGTATTCCGGAAAACTTAACGATTTGATAGCTTATAAAAGATATGAATTTTATTTGATTCCTTAGCTTAATTAAGATGTAAAATCTAAATGTCTAATAATAATAAAAGCCCAAAATAAAACCAAAAAAAAATATAAAGCTAGTGGCTCGTGGCCTTATTACAATGAAATTTAGAACCCACTAATTAAAATAATAAAATAAATAAACTAAGTAAAGTCTTTTTTTGAATCAAAATATTCTCTCGCATGGCCACCTTGCGCTCCTCTCCAGCCCGGTCTGATGCACTAGGTGCTACCTGAAAGATGTTAAATAATAGGGTGAGTCACGAGACTCAGTGTGCAACCCTCATGCACCTTTAGATTTGGGCCTTAGCCCTACGAGTAATAGAATAATGAACATATTATATATGAAAATATGCAAAGCCCAACCCAAATCCTAGGTTTCCATCCGCTACACACCACCCTTACCTGCCATTCACACATTGGGGATTTCTACAATCAACCCACACCGTTAACACGCCATTGATGGCAGTCATGCTGCTCATCGTCAGATCATGGCAATAGCCACTACAACAGATCATGGCAAAAGCCACTACAACAGATCATGGCAAAAGCCACTACAACAGATCATGGCAAAAGCCACTACAACAAATCATGGCAAAAGCCACTACACAGAACACTTCCCCTTTCATCAAATCCAACCCCGTACAATCACAGAAATCGACATACTTATAAAACATATCATTTTAACAGGAACATTCACTGAAGAATGACAGAGATCACTAACCTGGTGATTTGCTTTTACCCTCCGGGTTTCGAACGTTATGCCGGGATTTCGACATTTAACAGAATATAAGCAGATTTATTAACACATATTAACAGACAATCTAATGGTGTGAAAAGTTACACACCTGACTAATGCGTAGGACTACCCTCTATGTCGATACCCTTGCTAATCTGATCTACTGTCCTTTGTCTACAACTTTACTCAAAAGCCGAAAGAACGTGAAGATAAGACATCTCCTTAAAATCCCGAAAGTAATTCGATTCGAGTGCTACTGAACTCTGGCTTAGAAATCTAAGCGATTGACTCCCCTTCAAATCCTGGAATGCCTCAAATGAGAGAAAAACACAAGATTAGTTTCCATATAGGCATTCGGCTAGAGTCTCTAAAAAGGCGGAGAAGAATGAAATCTCACGAATCGACATTTACCCTGAGTTTTCTTCAAGATTCGGCACAAGCAGACACCTCAGAGAGAATTCAGCAAACACAAGAGATGAGATCTAGGGATTTCGGCTTTTATGAAAATCCCGAAAAAGATGAACAAGAAGAAGATTTCGGCTACAAGAACAAAAAAGAGTGTAGTTTCGGCTTTTAGTGAATGGGAGAAGAATAACAATGAAGATCAGAAGATTCGGCTAACAGGAAATTTCAAAGAAAGAAGAAAGGGTGAAGAAGGTGGTGATTTTCGGCTTTTAGAAGAAAGAAGGCTTAAGAACGTTTCGACTTTTTGAAATAAAGTTGATGAAATTGTGGAGGAGAGACTGAGAATTTTGGCACAAAGAATGAAGAAAAGAGTAGGTTTCAAATGCCGAAATTGAAGAGATATCCCCTCTATTTAAAGAAAATTCGACACCCCCTATAGCTATTAGAAATTGATTTCTTTACTCTTCTAGGTGATGGAATTTCGGCCAACTCTACTCTCAGCAGATAGCTCCTAACATTTCTCCTTTATCTAAATCTCTTCACACCTTCAAAAGACTCCTAGATAACACCACCTCTTTCTTCTACTATCAGCACAACATTATCATTAAATCCCTCCTAAAAATAAGCCTTAATGCCGTCCATTCCTCCTTGCTCTTTTAAGTGTCAAAATTGGCTCAAAGACATGGGCTCCTTGCGACCAAACTTGGGCCTCTTTCAACTGCTAGTGACGCCACCCTCTAGCTCCATTGCAGTGTCACTTAATATTGGGCCACCAGCCCACTTTGGTGTTTTAAACACAGATGTTACCCTTTTAACCCTATAGTGCCCAAACAGAAAACTTAATTAGGGCCTCAACCCAAACCTGAGCCTATTTTTGTGTCCTCTCTTTTCTTAATCTGCTTATGAGGCCTCATGCCTAAGACTAGGGTCCACTAAGTAAGAACATAAATTTTTCATATGGTCTCCCCTAACTCTAAGGCTTCCAATAATCCCGATAATACCTTAATATTATTATTCTAAGTGCTACACATACATATTAACTCCCATGCACAGAAATTAAAAGTTTCGAGATTTTTAGGGCGTTACAACCCAATAGGCCTAAATTCGGGATGTTACAGACAGGGTCTTACACGAAATCATATACGATGCCAATGTCCCAGACATGGTCTTACACGTAAATCTTAAATCAATGCCAACATCCCAGACGTGGTCTTACATGATATCATATATCGGAATCTCTATGTCATGACATATGAATCCTATCTATTCCTAAGGTTCATACGGGACTTTTCGGACATTGACACATTGTCGATACTTTCTCGGATTTCACATGTATATCATTCAAAGCCATTCATCACAAATTCAACATTTATGAACATGAATAAATCATCTTAAATACATTTATTTGTATATAGACTTACCTAGGCTTTGTTTTAAAATAAATTCTAATAAAAGTTTGTAAGCTTAATAAATAAAAGCAAGAAAAGTAGTTCTACTAATTCAAATAACTACTCGATCACTTTCGACTTTCCTCGATCTAAATCTGTTTTCTTTGGTTCTTGATCTATAAATATTCAAATTTAACTCTTTATTCACCAAATCATTTAGTTTAATCCAAAAACACACATTTAGGGTAAATTACAATTTAACCTTCATATTTTCACATTTTGACATTTAAGTCTTTCCAAGTTTCAACTAACACCTATTTCACAAAATCACAAAATATCCCTTGTCTACATAATTTCTTTGTACCCATGCTTCGATCCATGATTGCGCCACAACACTTTGACTAGGGAACCGACCGACTGTAATATTTTCACGCCTCATTCCAAGATCTCAATCGACTCTTCCTCGTAGGAGAAGTCCGCCTTAGCTCCACTTCTTCAATCGGTACCACGTGAGATGGTTCCGATCAGTAGCGACGTAGCATGGATACATGGAATACGTCGTCCATCTCTTGCAACTCGTGGCAACTCTAGCTGGTATGCCATCGTCCAACTGAATAATCACCATGATCATACAAGTCCATACATTTCATTTATTTTAAATTTTAGTCCTCAATACTTGCAACACAATCCGTAGATGCTCATCATGCTCCTCCTCGTCTTGGAGTATACGAGGATGTCATCGATGAACACAACTACGAACCAAACATTAAATTATACCACAAAGTTAGTTTTGGCTTTTAATATTAATGAAACACATCTATTTACTCAACATGGCATTGGCGAATGCTATAGATACTTACCTTGTGAATTTTAAATCCCAAACTCACCGAATAACTAGGGAACACACTACTATGGTGTACCTTTGGAAAAGAACTTCTCCTTCCTTGTAATCGGCTGATCCTTAGATCTATTAACTTGTTAGTTTTGACTATTTTGAATAAATATAAACTAGATCTAAACACCAAAAATAGGCCTTGGCCGAATATTCCTTACCTTAGATCTTGGAAGATTTCTTCCTTATGGTCGACTTATGGACAGATCCCGAAGCCTTCTTTCCAAGTTTCAACTAACACAATAATGGGGTTAGATTTCCTGGTTTCGGTTAATCTTAAAAGAAAAAGGATGAATCTGAATGAGATCTTACCCTTACTTTGAAGAAATCGACAACCCCTTTGCTTTAAGTCCTTCAAAGATTCGGCCTGAGACTTAAAGAATAGTTGGCTATGAGCCCCTTGTATATTCGGCTTCAATAAGAGTAAAAAGAGAAAGGTATAAGGCCTTAGGGAGAATCGGCAATAGTGGTCCTTTAGGAAGAGATTTCAGCTAGAACAAGTTAAAAGAAAGAGGAAAGAAAGTGATAGGTTTTTGGAAAGAAAAGAGTAATGAAGGAGAGGCTAAATGATGTTATGAAATTGCTACTCCTCCCTCCTATTTTTGGCCGAAAATACCAACCCAAGGAGTCCCCAATCGCCAACTTTCCATATCTTGATAAATTTATCTTTTAATTATCACCTTAAGAAAATAATCCCAACAATTTATCCCTTGTCTAGTCAATTTTAGTAAAATTAAACTCATCTTGTAAGTGTCCTCTTGTCGTCCACCTCCTTTGGTTCTTGTAGCAAAAATAAAATCCTTTATTTGCTTCCCACGTTGCTCGAACCTAGGCCCATTTGCATAGCTTGTGGTGTCACTCACCTGGGCCTTAAGTGGTGCCTCCAAGCCACTTAAACAAGCCTATGTTTGTGTCAAATGTCTTCTATTAATTTTCTTAAGGCTACCTTGTTTTATTTTCCTCTTTTACTTAACATTTCTAAATCATTTCATTACATTTCCAGGTTTCCAAAATGTTCACTTTCCTATTTTAACTTAACATTTCCAAGTTTCCAAAATGTTCACTTTCCTCTTTTAAACTTAACATTCCCAAGTTTCCAAAAATATTCATCATACATTCATAATACATAAGTCATGCCATTTCGCATAATTAAATCAGAAATACATAGGCCCATTTTCAGTATGTTACACATTTAAGTCCCTATTTCACAAAATCACAAAATACACATAATTTCTTTGTACCCATGCTTAGCTGAATAATCATCATGATCATACAAGTCCATACATTTCATTTATTTTAAATTTTAGTCCCTCAAAATATTATTTTCACAATTTAGTCTAAATTACTCAAATTCACTAAAAACCCAAAGACAAAATATGTTAATCTAACACATATATTTCATATTTCATCAACCAACATCACAAGGCTCAAACATTCATCAATGGCACATTTCAAATTCTTCATCAAATCCCAAAATTAAGACATGGGTTTTATAGTATTCGAAGCAACGACTACAAAAACATAAAAATTATCAAAAACCGAACAAATTACATACCTAAATCAAGCAAAGCCAAGGTCGAATGTTCAAAGCTTTTCTTCTTTTATTTCTTTTGTATTTTCGGTTAAAAAGATGAACAATGCATGGCTTTGAAATTTGTGTTTTATTTTAATTACATTATAATATATTAATTACCATTTTAACCTTATAAATTTAATTAGTAAACTATATATTTCAAGTCCAAAACCAGCCATGCTATTAGTTAATGGCCAATTTGCCACATAAGGACCCCATAATTAATTACTCAAAGCAAATAAGCACTTTAACATATAGAAAGTTACTTTTACAATTTACGCAATTAAATCATTTTTCTTAAATAGGACACTCAAATGATAAAATTAAATCACGAAAATTTCACAGATATAAATTCACACAGTATAAGCACGGATAATAATATTTAAATATTTTTCTAACTCGGATTTGTGGTCTCAAAACCACTGTTCCGATTAGGGTCGAAACCAGATCGTTACATACACGGCTTGAGACATAGGCATGTATCTCAACCATGTGACCCTTGTAGTCCAAATTTTGTAACTTTTTCATGGAATTTTTGATTGATTCCAATTTAGTCCCGAATTATTTCTATTGTATTTCTAGAACCTCGAGGGCTCGGTTTAGGGTGACGTTATGCATGTGATGAATGATCTATGCTATAATTATGTTGATGTATGAGATGTAGGTTTTAAAGTTACGTTTTTACGGAAATGCTCCATAACCCTAATTCGACGACACGGATACGGGTTAAGGGTGTTACAGTAAGGTTATGTAATATAAATGTATATGTAAATGAGGAGATATGTTAAAATTAAACATATGGGAATTGCATTTTGGCTGAATCAGTAGCTTTAATTAATGAAAGTTGTTTTTAGGTTATACAAGTTGATGCCATTTTGGACCTTTTGCAAAACAAATAGTCACGATGCCATGTTTCTATTATAATTCCATGAATGACATAAATTTCAAAATATGTATTTCAACATTCATCCACATATCTATTTATCACATGGCATGAAATTTAACATAAAATGATCACCTCTACCATATTATATAGTGTAGTAAAATGAACTAACTAATCCAAACTCTAAAAGAAAAAAAATTCTAATATCATCATACAAAATTTACATGTTTAAAAGAAATAGAAAAACATTATCATACCAATAATATCACAATTACCAAGCTCAGCCACCATGCAACAAACAAAAACAAATAAAGAAAATCTTTTTTTTTAATTAATAACTAAGATGGAAATTGATGAAAAATTAATAAAGAATGCGACAAGAAAGATTAAATTGTAAATTCTAAAAGTTTGAAGATTAAAGTGCAAATTTAAAAAAAATGAGAAATATATCTATTAATGATTATTTGACATAAGAACAAGTTAGAATATGTATTGGTGTGCCGAAAGTCACTTTAAGACCAAATTAAAAGATTAAAAATACAAAGACTAAATAGTACAATTTCTATTTTCGTCGAGAAGAGGATAAAAGTGTATTGTTCACTATCCAATAAGTGTTATTAAAAGTAAAAGTGACTTATGAGATTTATATTTGATAACTATCTATTATTGTGAAAAATTGTGTAAAAAAAAAAAAGGTAAAATGATATATTATTTGAATAATATATTTGATATATGGTATAAGTTTTGGGACATTTGCATCATAGACATTGAAAGTGGGTCACTATCTTAAAAACCATGAACTTTTTTCTTGCTTCAATAGATCAACCCTCTTTCATGGAAGTTTTTTCCTTCTTTCTTTCATGCTTTTTTTTTTATTTAAGTTTTCTTCAAAACCACTAAGAAACTTATCTTCACCTCAATCTTTCCATTCTTAGATGCCCCCATTTGCCACCTCTATTAATACATTTGTTGATGTCATGTGAGGTTTGCTTGAAGTTGAAGTTTGGGGAGCATGTGCATCTTAATGCTACTAAACTTGGGGCTCTCAAATGGCATTTTATATTGTTTATTTTTACCTTTAAAATTCAAAGCATCATTAATTACATCTTTTGCAATTTAACCTTTCACGTGCTTTACATGTTTGGACCTTCAAACATATAGTTCAACTGAAGCAAACAAAATTCGTAAAACACGTATTGCGTGCCATTCCTTCATAGCAAATATCCAAATAATTCGTATGAAAATAAATCTTTTATTTAAAAAGAAAAAAGCAAAATCTTGCATTTTTTTTTTTGTAATTTTTCGTTGTCTCATTAAATGAAATAATCGAATATTTATACACATAACTACTATTTATGAAATTGATATTCTTAATAAATTTTATATATGTTGAACACGTGTACTATTATAGGCTGTCTATTAGATTTCGTGGTTCCCACATGCGAACTACTTCATATTGTGAGGCTTGCATGCATCCATTTGGTGGGTCCTAGTCGGGTCGCGGATAGACAATCCAGTCAAGTTATCTGATTTTGAGTTGGTGATCATGAGTGTATAACACGATCTGAATTCAAATTCTATATTTTCTTAATTGGTAAATATTAATTGTTTTTCTTTTTATCTACGTTCTTTTCCTTTTCTCCGTTTTATGAATAAAAATTTATTTATAAATTATAGATATTTATTTACATTACTTAATTGAGAATTTATTTTATTTTATTTTTCGTTTCATTTATTTTTACTTTTATAAATTAAGTTAGTGCAAATAAATTTGTATTAACTAATATAAAATATTACTTACTTTTATTCATATTTACATATGAAATGATAAAAAAATTAAGATTAGAAATATATTTAAGACAATTAAATAATATATATTTATCTTTATGAGCCAATTTTGTTTTTTAGTTAAGGAAGAATTTTTGCCAAGAAAATAAAGAAGGAAAAATGTTACTAAAATAGAAAATATATATTAGTTCAATAATTTATTTTTATTAAAATATTAATGTACATTGTAATCTAAATCATTATTTATTTATTTTTCATTTACTTATATAGAATAAAAAGAGAAAATTACAAAAAATACAAAAATTAATAAAATTAAATATTTTTATAACTAATTAAATTTTAAATTTTTATTTTTAATTATTTATCTATGAAAAATAAGAAAATAGAAAAACAAAAAAAAAAACAAAAAAGGACAATGGTTACACCAGATGGAGAGAGAGGATCTTGATAGTGTGAGAATTTGCAAAAATATATACTTCGAAGTTTATGGATAAAATTAAGAAAGTGAATGGGGACATACGGTGAAATTAACCCGACAGAAACCGGCACTTCATACATATATATGTTCATCTTTAAAAAAGTTGAGTAAAGTTTAGATTTGAGAGGTGATCTTATGAATGTTTATCGAATACGAAAGTTCCTTCTTTGGCTTTGTCTTTGTCTTTCTTTACTTGGTCTCCAAGAGCAACCCAAGCTTTGTGTTCTTGCTCCTTTTATTTACCCTTTCAGTTCATTCTGCAAAGTCTTTGACCAGGTGTTCTTTCTCACTCTCTTTGTGAAGGTGATTATTTTTTGAATTTTTTTTTCTGAGTTTTATTGCATCACTGAATCGAATCAAAGATATTAATTGAAACATTGATTTCTTTTCTGGGTTTCAGTTGTGTTGTTTTAATCCAATGCCAATTATTAGCATTTTTTATAGTTTAAGCTTGATATGAGTTTTTGAATTGTCTGACAAGTGAGAACTGTGTAGAATCATGGAGGGTTAATGTGTTCAAGAGTTTGTTCATAAGGTGCTGTCTTTTAAAGTTCTGATAACAAAATTCTGTGTGCTATGTTTCCTCAGCTGGTGAGCTTATATGTTCTAAGTTCATTCCCGTGTTGGGATTTTCGATTTTTGACACAAGCTTTCGAATTTTGAATCAGGGAATTCAGTTTGGGCGGTCAATGACTGCAATTGAGTTGTTGTATTTGGTGATTTTATAGGGGGTGATATATCAGAGCTGCCTTTTTAGAGATGATACTTTCAGCCCTTTTAACTTCTGTTGGGATCAATCTTGGTCTTTGCTTTTTGTTTTTTGCTCTATACTCGATATTGAGGAACCAGCCAGGTAATATCCCCGTATATTCGCCTCGGTTGTTCAGTGAAAGAAAAGCTCAGGAAGAGGATGAGTTCAACTTGGAAAGATTGCTACCATCACCTGGTTGGTTGAAAAGGGCATGGCAACCATCTGAGGATGAATTATTGTCAATTACAGGCTTGGATGCTGTCGTGTTTATGCGCATTTTTATCTTCTGGTAATTATTAAATGTTTCTTTAGTTTCAAAAATAGGAATAGAACCTGCAGTTCACTTCTATGGGTTGTACCATATAGTGATCCATTTCTGTTGGGAGATTTGTAGCTTTGATGCTATAGATTCTAGCCATTTATCAAGGCAATCTTTAGTGCAAGATTGACCAAATTATGGTATGCAATTGCTCTGACTCTTTATTTTCTTGAACACCCACATACCCATGTCCCTAAACCAACACACTTGAGTCCGAGTAACATAGGCTTGCAAGGCCGATATTACAAATACGTCAGCTTTGGCTAAGCAAAAAAGCTGCAATATAAGTTGTGATCTTACTAGAGTCCATTTAAGGCCTGTTCTTCTGTGCTTAAAAAAATGTTTCTGATTTCAAAAGCACTTTTGGAAGAAAATTTGTGCAGAACAAATTGGTTTTGAATGAAATTTTTGGCTTTTCAGAAGTAAAAAGCATTTCTAAAAAGTAAAAGTTAAAATTTTTATCTTTTTCTCTCCCGAAAGCATTTTTAGTATTTAATTACTTTTTTTTTGTTGGTGTTTAATTATAAATGTGTTAAAATCATTAATTAAAAATAAAAAATATTTTTAAAATACTAATTACAAATATTTAATGGTTTTATTTAAATATTTAAAATGTAGTTTATATATTCTAATTAGATTTTATAAGTAATTAATATTTATTACATAAAAATATTTAAAATTTATGTTTCATATATTAAAATATTAACAAGTTATAGTAAATTTTCTATATTCTTACTAAATATAATAATATTAATTAATTTAAATTTTATTTAAATGCATATTTTTACTTGGTAATAACATGTTTAAAATAGACATTTTATTTCTCAAAAGCACTTTTTGACAATAATACTAAACACTCAAATTTTAAACTAAACTTTTTAAAAGCACTTTTGCACGGCACTTTTCAAAATCAATTTCAAAAGCATTGCCAAACTAGCCCTTAGTATAAACTCATACTGGTGAGATTACAAAATTCCTTTTGATAGCAAGACTTCTGTATGAGTTCAGCTACTCATTTAAACTTGTTTTAATGGACTATAGTCTTAACTTTGTTATGCTTGGTTTGGTTATAATCGAGCCATGTGAAGTTTGTTTTGGTGAGTGTTCTGCTAGACTGATATCTCTACTTGTAGGATCATTTCGACACACTGCTTCATGTTCAAAATTATAGTATCTATTTTTCCCAAGCAAAGGAAACCTTTTTTTTTCGTTGATGTTTTCAACAGGATGAACTTGATATTTTTGTGGCATATAAAAGTGCATTATTGTACTACTACGTGTCTTCTGGATCCATCTTTCTGCATGTCATCTTCAATTAATTTCTAGTGATTTTTTTTTTCAAATGCAGTGTTAGAGTGTTTGCCTTTGCCTGTGTCGTCGGAATCTTTGTTCTTCTGCCAGTTAATTTTTCGGGCGACCAATTAACCATTGATTTCTCTAATTTGCCGAACAAAACTCTGGAGTCATTCAGTATTTCAAATGTGAATGATGGTTCAAACAGGTAATTATTATGTAGTTAGTTAACTTAAGTTCAGTTTCTGATCTTAAAACTCCTGAATAACTATTGTTATGTCAAAGAAGAAAAAATCGTTGCAGCTGAGACTTGACCAAATGCTTCCCTGATGATTTCTCCTTTTTTTGTTGTCAAATTTTACGAGTATGAAAAACTTGTTTATAAAAAATTTACATAAATTCTTAATGTCAAGGGAAAGCTGACTATAAGTTTTTGCCATTCTCAAGGTTATGGATTCACTTTTGTGCTGCCTATGTTTTCACCGTGTTTGTATGCTGTCTTCTGTATTACGTAAGTGATATTTATGTATGCTATTCTGCCTATGCCAACAAAATTGTTGATTTGTGTAAATATCAGCTAAAGCTTTCATTTTGGTGATACGGTCATTTTTGCAGGAGTACAACTATATTTCGTTGAAAAGAATTGACCATTTCTATTCTTCTAAACCTCGGTCAGATCAGTTTACGATATTAGTTAGCGGTATTCCTGCCTCAGCTGGAAGCAGCTTCAGTCAAGCTGTTGACAACTTTTTCACGGAGTATCATCCTTTAACTTATCTTTCACATACAGTGGTTCGCCGAACAAGCAAGATTCAAAGTCTTGTGGTAAGGGACATTGTTAATATTTTATTGATTCAGGCTTTTATTTCTTGGAAAACTAATCTGAAATTGGATTAATAATCAGTTGTCTGAAAAACATTGGAATACGACTTTTCAAGGCTAATGGATCTATGTACTATAGGGAGTTTAGGATGAAAAGGATGTTACCATAGATATAAGATGAAACTATGACTTTCAACTCCGAATTTGTTCTTTTTCTTCCTTTTGGGTTTCGCTATTCTTTATCTGGGTTTTAACCATTCCATGTTGTTGCATGTAGAATGATGCAGAGAAGCTATATAGAACACTTGGTCGTTTAAAATCGACAAACTCTCGGCAAAGGCGTAAGCGTGAAGGATTTTTGGGACTATTTGGTCAAAAAGTTGATCTAGTAGATCACTATGAGAGGAAGTTGGAAGATATAGAAGATAATGTGAGACTCGAGCAATCATCATTGGGAGGAGAGGTTTGTGATGTTCTCTTGTGTCTATCTATTCATCTCTTGGTCAAAAAAACACCAAAACTGATGCCTACTGAGTTCAAATTATGAAATGAATTATAATTTGTCGATTTTTGCTGTTATGAATGTAGAGAGTTGTGATCTATGTCCATATCTTGATTACGGAAGATAATACTTGATGCACCTGATCTTCTTTATGCCTTTCAAAACTTGCTAGGAAATACCTGCTGCTTTCGTGTCATTTAAGTCGAGATTTGGTGCTGCAATAGCTTTGCACATCCGACAAGGGATTAATCCTACAGAATGGGTTACTGAACGAGCTCCCGAGCCTAAAGATATTTACTGGCCTTTCTTTTCTGCATCGTTTGTGAAAAGATGGATGTTTAAGATTGTGGTTGTTGTTGCATATATTGCTGTTACAATTTTATTTCTTATTCCAGTTGTAGTCGTGCAAGGTCTCACTCATCTCGAGCAGCTGGAGACCTGGCTCCCCTTTCTAAAAGGAGTACTAAGCCTGTAAGTGCATATTCTTTCTCTGTTGCATATGAAATGTAAAATCGGTTCAATGCTATTGAAATAAAAAAGCAGGCCATTTCTTTTTCATGTTCTCTTGGTAAATTGGAAAAAGCTTTTGAATATGGATTTGTCATTTCACAATATACTAACAAATAGTGATTCTTAAATTGCAGGACCTTCGTCAGTGATTTGATTACGGGATATCTACCAAGTCTCATTCTTCAATTGTTCCTATCGATTGTACCGCCAATTATGATACTCTTTTCTTCCATGCAAGGATCTATTTCCCACAGTCAGATAGAGAAAAATGCGTGCACCAAGCTATTATGGTTCACCGTGTGGAACATTTTCTTCGCTAATGTACTATCAGGTTCTGCTTTCTCTATGGTCAATATCTTCCTTGAGCCAAAGAAAATCCCCGGACTGCTAGGCGAAGTTGTTCCTGTACAGGTGAAAACATGGATAAGCCATGGAGTTTTCTTATATATATTTAATTCATTTTTCCTTTAAATTCTTTTATGGTTCTATCCATAAACATGTTAGTATTTATTGTCATTAGTTCTGGTGGAGAAACAAATGCCTAAACCTTGCATCCATGACTGGTCTACCTACTTTATGTCATACTTTTAATTGTTAGAATATTTTCGCAAAAAAGTGTTGGATTGAGATTTACATTAACTTGTAGCTAAGAACGATATATATGAACATTAACATTATTTTCATTAATGATTAAGTCATTGTCTTCAGATCTGATCATTGATATGATGAAGGTTCTTTATGTTTCATGTAGGCATCATTCTTCATTGCCTATGTTGTGACATCTGGATGGACCAGTACAACTTCCGAACTTCTTCGTCTATTTCCTCTTCTTTACAGTTTCGTGCAAAGACTATTTATGGGGAAAGATGATGACGAAGATGATTTTGAAATTCCTTCAATCCCTTACCACAGTGAAATTCCCAGGATTCTCTTCTTCGAACTTCTTGGTGTTACTTATTTCTTCCTTGCCCCACTAATTTTGCCATTTCTCTTGGTTTATTGTTGCCTGGGATACATTATCTATCGCAACCAGGTCAGTGAAATGCCCCCTTTCACAGCTTGCTTCGTTGTTTCTCTTTCTCATTATTTTTCTTGAAATATCTGTGTCTAACACCCTTGATTAACACACCAATGTTTAGTTCTGCCCAACATTTTATCTCTAATTTTTTGACAATTTCTTCTTCTTTTTTCAAGTTCTTGAATGTATATGCACCCAGATTCGAAACTGGTGGAAAGTTTTGGCCAATTGTGCACAATTCAACAATTTTTTCTTTAGTGCTAATGCATGTTATTGCGATCGGAATATTTGGGCTTAAGAAGCTTCCTCTAGCATCCAGTTTAACTATCCCTCTTCCGATTCTCACGCTTGTATTCAACGCATACTGCCGGAAGAGGTTCCTGCCCATATTCAAAGCTTACCCAACTGAGGTACGATCACGAACTACATTATCCATTGGTTATTTATATTCCCTAGTGTTTGAGTATTAGATACTCAGCTAAGCTGTTAATAGCTTGTTAATACTCTTTAACACCTAGGACTTACTTGTTTTCCATGTTCGACTTGGTTCTTCATTTTGTTTTCGGTTGTCTTGGCCTGAATATTATTTATTGTTTTACAGTGTTTGATAAAGAAAGATAGAAAAGACCAGGATGATCCAACCATGACAGAATTTCTTGAAAAATTAGCAACTGCATATCAGGATCCAGCCATGACGGCAGCCGGATATTCCAGAAATGATGATGGGCGCAGCTCTCCCCTTCTTCGTGGTGTTGAAGTTTGAATTGGGTAAAGTTCTTTTTCCTGATTCGTGTATACCAACTGGTTAATAGTTTGTAATGCTAATGAAACGAAGTTCTCATTGTTGTTGTCCATGTTGTAAGATAGCTGCTCCCCCTGTTGTTGAATTAAATCATGAGAATTCTCATTCCATTTCACGTTAGTAGGAGCATGAGATATTTTTTAATACTGACCTTCAAATATTTCCTGAATTACTTGTTTTTTTTTTCATTCATTAAATGAACATTTTAGGTTTCAGTCTTGAATGATAAGTCTAATTTCGGTGCGGATTGTCACTGCAAACAAAAAGACTTCTTTGATCTAATATATAATGACTAATTTCTCTTTTTTGGGTAGAGGAGGCAAAATACAGTTCGACTACTTGGATTTTATGTTTCTTTCCACCTTGAATATTACCTTCCACATCATCGTTTTAGAATAATTTTTTTTATAGAAGGATCAATTTGTACTTTTTTCTAATGTATATGGGCTAATTTATATATTTTCCTATTGGAGGGGGCAAAATGCAATTTAATTTCTATTATAGGAGCTTTCGTAGTACTTTTACCCTTTTCCATGGATATACATATTAAAATTTAAAAAAGGCATAATGATAAATTATCCCTTAATATTTACATCTTTTATCAATTTGGCATTTATTCTTCGTCTTTTTTTAAATTAAGTTTGACCTCAACCTTCTAAAAGTATCAAATTTGACAATTTAACCTTTCAAATTATTTCTTTAATATTGATTAAAATGTTAAATTTTAAACATCGTATATCACATGACAATCCATGTTTACTTAATTTTTTTGAATATTTTATAATTTTAAATTATTTGTTGATGTGATATATAAAAAAAATAGTGTTATATTAACATGAAGATATCGTAGACTATCACTTCACTCGGCTACCACACCAACATTGTTACAAAATTAATGTTTTAGCAAGTATTTTTGTAGAAAAGTAATTTGACTATTTTTAAAAATTAACGACTAAATTTAACTCAAAAAAAAAAGAATAAGGATGTAATTGAAAGTTAAATTTATTGTTATATCATTAAAATGATAGAGTTGAAACTAAAAGTAGTAATATTGATATTTCAATTTTAAATTAGGAAGTATCATCTTCTACATATCACACCGTTCATATGCAATGAGCTTCTTTGTGATTTCTAGTAATTCTTCTACTTTTTCCTGAGCATAATTTGTGAAAAACCACTCCAAATCAAAGTTACAAATGAACTTCCACTTAATGAATAGCTGAAGCACCATTCAAGCCATCCCTTAGGCCTTAACCTCCTATAGTTCCATCTTCCACCTCTAATCATCTCATCATCAATCATGCCATTTCTGCTTAATTTTGTAACCTATCACATGTGGGTTTCATCACTATTATGGGTTTAGTCTAATATGAGGTAATAAATTTTATCTAGATTTTTTTAATTTTTAAATCGCTTGTACTGTAATAATTTAATTCTATATATTTATATCCGATTCTACTAATTCAAAATCTATATTTATATTTATTTAATTTTACCATTAATGTAAATTTTAGTTGTTTCGTATGTAAATAATAGGAGCAAAAGTCGCTACAAATCAAATTAATTACTTATCTTCCACATGCCAACCATATCTGCGTTTTACATTGTAATTGTAATGGGAAAGTCCCACCGCAACCAACAATATTTGTTTTTTTTTTTTCTTTTGTCAAAAAACATAAACACAAAAGCTGAAATTGAGGTATTTTTTAATATAAAAATATTCTTCCCAATATTAACTAATTAAAAAGTATATAAAAAATTAGAATATTTCATGTATCATAATATTAAATTATTTAAAATATAATATCCCAATCGATAAATAGGAGGATAATGCGCTTCAACGCACTACAATTCATATACTCCTGCATTGACAATAATATTCATACACCTCGAACTAAAACTTAATCAACTAACTTAACTAATTTTTTACTTTCCACTATCATGTCTATAAATGACATTTTAACCTTCAACCGTAATTTTTATTTCAATCAAAACAATAATAAACAATTAACGGTTTTTTATCTTAATATTTTGATAGAGATTTTCCCAGTGGTTTTGTATTTTATAATCTCCATATAAACCCAGGAATACAGATTAATGGTGCATTTTGCCAAACACCTCTTTATAGTTTATACCCTAAACAGTCTGCATTTCTTTCTACGTGGAATAGACTTCAAAATACATTTACCTAAAATACAATCCACACACTCTCTCTCATTAATTTTTTAAGAAGACAAGATATTAGTTGGTGATGGCAAGTTGAGGCTGCAAAATCGTGGTTGGTTAAAAGGAAGAAGAAAATGAATCACAAAAAGCTGGCCTCCATTCCTTCAAGTCAATGCCCATCTTTTATAACTTGACAGCAACTGCCTCCATCAATGTTTTTATTATTTTTGGTTAAATGCTGAAATTGAGCCCAATGTTTTAAGGCTGCTCCCATAACATTAAACTTTTTAAATTGGTCAAATACGAGTTAAATATTTTTTTCTAAAATGTTTAAATAAAAGCTTCTTAAATGTCATATATATCAAGTTTCAAATTATATTTTATTATTTTGTTTTCTTTACAAGTAATACCTAATTCAGTTGTTATGTGTTTTATTTTAAACACGTTAGCATTCATCTAATTTTTACTATAAATTGAGCTGAGGTACGTGAAAAGCTCTTAGTTTAGCACCTTTCTATAGGGATGAGTAAGACGAATTGAAAATCAACTTGAACTGAAGTGTTTGAACTGTTTATAGAATACAAGTTTAAAAACTGTAGTTACCAAAACCAAACATAATTTTATTTTTTAATTAATTTATAATTAATTTTAATTTTTATTATATAAAATAAATATTTTGCATCTAAAATAGTAAAAATAATTTAAGAGTTCTTGAATTTTTTTTTTAAAAATATTTATGAAAAAGATTTTGAAATTTTGTCAAATATTATGCAAAAGCCTTAAAACAAAACTCATTTTGTCAAAATAAGTCTAGAAATCCAAAACCAAATATTAACATGGAAAATTCAATAAATGAAGCGAGTCGAACCGAATTATGATGGATGGTTCAAAAAATCCAACCGAATCGAATCAATATAACCATTTTGAAATATTTGGCTCTTATGCGAGTAACTCTTAAAAGATTGGACCCTATCAATTTAGTTAGAGAAAGATTAAAAGATTAAATTTTAAAATAATTAAAAAATATTATAGTAGTAGTATTTATTTATACTATTATTTTAAGGGCTAACTGGGTTGGGTGTCTATCAATTGGATCCAACTAAATTAAGAAATTACCCAAACTCATTTTTTATTTATAAAATATCAAATATTACCATGACAAAATTTAAACCTAGAAAAATATAAAATCTAGAAAAATATATGTAATGGTTAATATTTTTATTATACCATTTCAACCAAAGTCTGATATATTATTCATTACATTAAATTTTTGTAAATATATTTGTTACATAATTTCTTTCACCCATATTATAAGTGTGCCATAATTTAATATCTTTTAATATTTTTATACAATATTTTTTCTAACGAAGATGAAACTACCTACAAAATCTCTCTTTTACGGGATTGGATCAAATTACTCCCTCAACTATTGGATGAATAAATTTAATCTTGTATTACTAAGAAAATCAAATAAGACTAAATTGAAATAAAGTCAACATTTATTGTTTAAAAATAACATGAATTTTTTTCATTTATAATTCAACTCCAAACAAAATATTTCATTTGTAAAATCATAAAAGCTTTTAAAATATAACTATGTTGAATAGTAAATGATATTTTAAAACAATAAATGTTAATTTCGATGAAAATTAAAAACTTTTTATTCTTTTTAATAATAAAATAATAAAATTGATGTATTTAATAATAAACTAACTTAGTTTCTTCCTCCCTATTATACATTACATTTAAAAACAATCCCATTTAATATGTGTATTCACAAATTTAAGATTAAAATCTAAAATTTCAGACAAAATAACTTTTATCTTCGTCCTACTTTGTGTATTGTATTAATTTTCTTTAAAAATTTATTTGTAAAATTTCGTGTGATTAAACGAAACATTATTATACTAATTATTATAATAAGGGTAATGTTTTATGTCAAGTATAAAGTAATATAGTCTTAATAATGTAATATGACGTCACTGAAAGTTGACATCAAATTTATCCAAGTATCTTTTTCTTTTCTTTTCTTTTTTTTAAATATCTAATAGTAGAAAAGTAGTCCCACACCATAACCCTAAAATTCATAAAACAATACTCATTTAATCGAAATAAATTTAAAACATTAATAAATTGAATTATTAATCAACCAACCAAACGAATATAACAGTAGCATGAGATGAGGAGGCATGGAATAAAAGGGATGATAAGATATATGGAGAGATGTAATTAAAGTGAATAGGACACGTTATTTATTCAAAAGTGGTTAATATTAGGTCCACCTTCTGTCTCAAATTGCGGGCCTTGGACGGCCACAACTACAAGTCAATTCCCTTCACTTTTATTGCCCGCCATGCTTATGCCTCCATTTCAACCTTTTCATTTTTTTCTATATATTATAAAAATCAATATTACTTATATAAATCTATCTTAAAATATAATTATAATAAAAGCCTTAGTTCGATTGATAATCGTATCATTGTCAATATAAAAAAAGAGTTTAAATATCTCAAATTTTAGCTTTTGACTTTTTGATTACTCGCTTAGATGTCAAATTATAAATTTTACCCCATTTATATTAACTATAAATTATAAATATAATTTTATATTCAAATTAAATTTCACAAACAATATGTATTAATTACTTTAAAATATTTAAAATTTATATTTTATATATCATAATATTGACAATAAATTATCATAAATTATTTTATTATTTTTATACTATAATCTAAATTGAATATTTATTAATCTCAAAATAATACTATGGCATCATGGTAATCAAATAATGAAGATATATGAAAAAACAAATATTTTACATTTGAGTCCATTATAATATTTACTATAATTTAAGTTTATATAATTCATATATCATAATATTAATTATTTAATAATTTATTTTATTTTTATTATAATCTATACTATTGTTGAAAGAGTTAATTGAGTTGGAGTCAAGTGTAAATAATAAAATTTGAATCTAAAACACTATAATATTTAACATTTTACTTGTACCATTTCAACCAAAGCTTCATTTATTCATTCGATTAATTTTTATAAATATATTTATTACATTAATTTTTTCACCCACATTGTGGGTGCGCCATAATCTAGTTTAAGTTTATATGTTCTCTATATCGTAATATTAATGAATTTAAATATCATTTAAATATATACTTTTTACTTAACAACATCAAATCTAAAATATATATTTTATCTTTTCAAAATACCTTTTTGACAACAATATTAAACTCCAAACTTTTCAAAATATATCTAACTCTAAATATATCTATTTGACCCAAATTAAAAATAAATATTTTAAATTTATGTTTAATCTAATTATATATTAATCTTGAGATGAATTTAATAATTTATTTTTATATAAAATTAATTAATTATCATTATTTAAAATATTTTAATGAAAAATATCTCAAAATTAATATTATAATAAAATTAAAATTAAAATATTTAATATGTATTTACATAAACTAACTAAAAAGTAAAAGAGAAGACAATAAACATATAGTTATATAACATTTTTTTAAAATAAGCTTATGGCTAATGTGACAAGTTAATGGTAAGGTTAAGGTTTAGGAATTTTAAAATTTTCGGTTCAAATCTCATTCTGTACAAATCATGTGTGGGTTCTCAACTAAGTTTTATTTTAATTCATGTCCCATCACATGTGAATCATGTATAAATTTATTTTGACATTGGTAGGGGTGAAGCCATAAATTTTTTTAAGGGACAAGGGTTATCATATATATATTTTTATGATGAGTTAAAATACAATTTCAACATTGTATTGACTTATGTTTTTAAAATTTTAAAAGGACTAAATCAAAATTTTATTATTTTCGCCAAATTATAATTTTATCATATATTAACTTATAAATTTTTATATTGTAGGGGTTTAAAAGTAATTTTCCAACCTCCCTTTTGCCCTCGAGCAATTGTCATTTGTATGAGTAACTTAAGAAAAACTTATATATTTATGTTTAATATATGAATATATTATAATTTATAATTTAATTTAATTTAATAATAATTAAAATATTTTTAAAACTAATTAGATCTTTATTATTTTTAATTAAAATTATTGAATATAAATATTGTTTTACCCCTTTGTATATGAACACATGGCAAGTCAGAAGGATAACTAAGCAACAAGCTAGCTAACAAGAAATCGAGAAATCACTCATAAGTCCTACCTTCCGACATAGCAAGCTATTAAGAACCCAAACATTTAGGCTTCAATCGAGAATGTGATGTTGTAGGTCACCAAACACCATGTGGGTTCAACCAATCTATCTTGTTACCTGAGTCAAAGCCTACACTAAAGGTCTAGAAGGAGCAACCTTAGGCACAGTCCCAGAAGAGGATCGAGACTACCCGATTGAAGCAATTGGACGCCGGGAGGCATGAACAAAATCTATGAGTTCATGGATAATTATCCCCTTAAACCTCGTTATAGCTCTTCTCCCAAATGAATCTTATCTTGGTCGATTTCTTCCAAAATCCCTAATACTCACTTTAGGCCTTTTCGAGCTTATTCAAGAGGTGTTACCTACACAATATCACTAATAAAAGGGATTAGCTTTAAAAAAAGCATACAATAATGATAGAAACAACTATCAGAAAGACTATAACCAAACTTGTCGTCATCGGAAGTAAAGGGCTCCAAAGTATCCAAATATCATTTATCATGAAGCTAGGGAATGCTTTGACTAGTACCCGATGGTACATTTTAGTTGTGATCGGGTAGGCGGCAATATTTGGTAATATAGCATATATGCCCTAAAGTCACCCCCCGAAGGCACTTGGTTATCCCAGACTTGACGTGAAAGGGAAAAAGTATATGACGCCAAGGGCACATTCCCGTTGTTTCAAAAGCCATCCACCATAAGTGTACCTGCAAACACCTTCCTCCTCAAGACAATAGTTGAAGACACTTCTTAAAGTGATCTTAAGAGGGACCACCAATATTCCCTTTCGATTCATCATTTTATGATCGTGGGAACCTCCAAGGACATCTTACAAGCGTTGAAAATACTAGCATTTCCCAGTAGATGGGCACGTCCATTCAATGGAAAAACGAATTCTCCCATCGAATTTCAGTTTTATGAGGATGTACTTGCTATAATCAACATTTATCGTTACCTCGTTGCCATAAAACATGTTCTCCATCCAGGGTGAAGTCATCCGAGGGTAGAACTCAAATAGCCCATGAAGCCTCTACTCATCCATCTTTCGTAGGAAATACATATACCCAAACATTTGATCGGAAGATTATATGCCTCTCTTGCGAGACATAATAAAAAAACCCAACCAATATTTGCCCTGGTGCTACATTGAAATCATAAAGAATATCCCAGGTAAACTCACCTCAAGAAGAGACAATACTAGGTAGAACCCAAGCCTATTGCCAGTAAAGTCAAGGTCAAATACCTCGCTAAAATGATGTAACCCTTCCGGAATACTGAATTCATACTTATGATGTTTTGCAAGTAACTCGTGACATATTAACAAATTCTTCATATCTCGATGGGGTTATGGAGCACGAGTAGTTAAGGCTAACAACAAGCTCATCACTCCCCCTTTTGGACTTAATTGCATTAATCTTCTTATCCTTCACCGTCTCCCTTGTCGAAGCATTGCCAAAACGACATCCACCTCAATTGTGAGTCTTACCAAACTATCCATCTCCTCTTTTCATTTTTTCCCAAAAGACGCCAAAAAACAACTTTGATAATAACAAAAAAGAAGAGCTACAAGACGAATTGAAATAAAGACGCTCTTGGAGAGCAGAAATCAACTAAAGCCAAAATATGCCAAAACACACAGTCAAAAGCAAATATTCTACTAACTTACTCGTTTTCTATTCTTAGCATAAATAACTATACGTCAAACACAGTAATTGGATATGATATCCGTCACGCGAGCTGTTACACAATTGATCTATACCATCAAGTCAGAATGAATACATGATTTGTCCCATTATAGATGTTAGAGTTGAGAACCAAATTCTTATTAAAATAAAATACAAGTGGCAAGTGGCCCGAAGGTCGCAGCCCACAGTGGATCTCCAATAAACAAGATACTGGATTGGGTCACAAGGTACGGTACAGGCTGCATAAGAAGAATCCGTATAGAAATTTACTTCCTTTGTTTGATATTAATTTGAATAAGGTGTTTCAACCTTACTGCATTACTTTTATTATATGTTGATTAGAATAATGTTTTCTAAACCTATAAATAGACGCAGTCTATACTCCTTGTAATTATTCAAATTCGAAATAGTAAGTTTTCTTCTCATTTGCCTATGGTTTTTTCCCGAAAGGGTTTCCACGTAAAATCTGTGAGTTCTATTTTCTTTCTTTCTTTTCCTTACGATACATTGCCATTATCGACATTCTATTTTTCACAATAGATATTCTCATCCCATCGAAGACATTCGCCCATCATGTTCCATAATGATGGTTAAAATGCAAGTCTAACACGTTAACATCATCCTATACGGGACCTCACCTATAAATATCTTCAGGAACAATGAAGAAGGAATTGATTCCAATGAGATACCAATCTTATATGTCAACTTACCTCTAGCCTCCAGACTTAGCACTCTCATCTTCTCCGCTCTGTATAACCTTCGATTCTCTACTTCGACTGGGTAAATCAGCCTCTATAATAATCACTACCTTCTTCTCCATACTTTCTCCTTATTGTATCACTCTATCAACAGAGATGAAAGATAACAAATAAATAAAATAACAATTAATTAAGGGTAAAGTTATAATTGTATTTAAATTTCATTTAATAAATAATAATGGATTTTTCATCAAAGAGGTGCGGAGAAGTGAATTTTTTATTAAAATAATAATATATTAAATTGTGATTCAAGAATCTGCCGAAAACAATACCATCTGTCAATTGCCTTATGACATGGCAGCATGACCTTATGTCTTCATTCAATGCCTCTACTATATAGTGGGAATAAGGTTTCTTTTTTATAGGATTAATATTATTTTTCTTTTCTTTTTTCAAAAAAAAATTAAAACTTGTTGGAGTTTATTTGTATTTTATAATTTTGGCAATATGTTAAAATGTGGAAAATTTTCATATTTATCACATCCACAAAAGGGCCCATGTTGTTGTTATTATTATTATTATTAAAGTTAAAAGGTTTAATTTTTATTTCAGTCTCCTAAAATTTATTATTTAATTTCTTTAAGCATAATTTGATCTGAATATCGTCGTTAAAATAAAATTTTGTTTAAAAATAACTTTAAGCATTGTGCTAATATACAAATTTATTATTAGCATGATTGAGTAATTTAACAATAGTGTCTCTAACAGTAATCAATTTGGATATTCTAGTAATATTAAAAGAAATAAATGGACTAAATCATACATAATTAAAATAAGAGGATAAAACTGAAATTTCTGTGTAGTAAGGGATTAAAATATAAATAGATGGAAATAAAAATGATTAATTATGTTAACAAAAAGTCAAATTCCATACTTCATTACTCGAAGATAAACACGAAACTATGAGAAGAACCAACCAATTTTGCTGAAAAGCAACGAAATCGAAGAATCAGAGCAACAAAGAAACCGAAAAGCAAACAAAAACAAAAAGACAATTTCTCTCTCTCAATATATAAACTGAAAAAACTGGGGAAAGAAGAGGTGAAAAAAATGGCAGAGAAAAGGACAAGATCAAAGCTTTCAGCTCCAACACGTCCATCCATAACTTTACCACCAAAACCAGCCATGGATGGCTTATTTTCAAGTGGTTTAGGGCTAAGTCCAGGGCCTATGACACTGGTTTCATCTTTTTTCTCCGACCTTGACCCAACAGAGAATAGGTCTTTTTCTCAGCTTCTAGCTTCAGCAATGACTTCACCTGGAGCTCGATTCCCCCACGCTTCAATGGATGGTTCATTTATGGAGGTGGGTTTTAAAGATGGAGGTGAAAAAAGCCCTGGGTTTAAGCACAACCGACCTTCGAATTTTGACTCTTCTTTGTTCACTGCGCCTACTGGGCTAACCCCTTCTGGTTTGCTTAATTCTCCAAGCTTCTTTTGTCTTTCTCCTCAGGTAATTTGAGTTGAAATTGCAATTTTTTTTTTTTAAATCATGGCTCTGCTTTGTTAAGGTATAAATGATTTGGTTGATTATAGTCTGTTGGATTTCAATGTAGTTTATCCAGTTTTTATGATTGCTTATTTAATAGCTTTTTGCCTCCAAATGAAGAAATCATTTTGTTTTTGTTCCCTTTTAGGGATGAGTACCCTTTAACCCATTAAATTGGGATTTTTTTTATCAACACAGTGATCAATTGAGTATCGTTTTGCTGTGTCTGAGAATAGCTGTGTAACTTATGTATGTATTTTCTTCTTTAAGGATGAACTCTCATGGTATGCATCAACAATGAACTTTTGGTTTAGAATGAATGTAATTTTGAATAGTGGAGAATTGTGTGATTATTGGTTCAAATGTCTCTGGGGATGTTAGTTTTGAATCTTAGATTGATACACTGAAACTTGTTGCTGGTGGCACGAGTACCAGGATTTGGTTGTATACACTTACATCAAAAGTAATGTCTTCTTATTCTTGATGATAACGGTTAATCAAACTTCTGTTCCATGATTTGTGCAGAGTCCTTTTGGAATATCCCATCGGCAAGCATTGGCACAGGTTACAGCTCAAGCTGCCCTAGCACAATCTCAAGTTCATCCACAAACCGAATATCAAGCGCTGACGGTATCAGCTCCTTTGGAGTCATTGATCCGTCATCCGTCCTTCAGTCCTGAAAAAACTTCACAGTTGATGCCTCCTTTGGCCTCAGAACCTCAAAGTTCTGCAATAGAATACTCGGAAGCTTCCCAATCTGATAGGAAAAACCAGCTTCCTATTGCTTTGGATAAACCTGCTGAAGATGGCTACAACTGGCGTAAGTATGGACAGAAGCCTATTAAAGGCTGCGAGTATCCACGAAGCTACTACAAGTGTACCTATCTTAATTGCCCTGTGAAAAAGAAGATAGAACGATCTGCTGATGGCCAGATAACCGAAATTATATACAAAGGCGCTCACAATCATGAAAAGCCTCAGCCAAATAAACAAGCAAAGGGTGGTAGTGATGGAAATGCAAATTCACAGGCAAATACTGAATTCGGTTCTCAGGTTGCAGCTTTAAATTCGAACAAGTTAAGTGAAACCATGTCGTCTCATTCGATACTGGGGAAAAATTCTGAATCTACTCAAGCTGCAGAATTACCTGGATCAAGTGACAGTGAGGAAGGATGTGATGAAGAGAGTCGAGAAGAAAGAGATGATGATGAACCAAATTTGAAAAGAAGGTAAATTTCAAATCTAACTTCAAATGATCATACAAGTTCTTATTTCTTCAATATTCAATGTAATTTTGAGGGTGTTTTGCTTTTGACTGTAGGAATACTGGGCCGGAAGCTGCAGTAGTGTTGTCGCACAAGACGGTCACAGAACCAAAAATTATCGTGCAAACAAGAAGTGAAGTTGACCTTTTGGATGATGGCTATAGATGGCGCAAATATGGACAGAAAGTGGTGAAAGGGAACCCTCATCCAAGGTACAATGGTCTCTATATATATATGTTTATATATGGTTCTAATAATGGTGTTCTAGCAATTGTGCAAAGTTTTGAGTGGTTTACAGTGGCAAATAGACTGCTTGATGTATATACGATAATCATCAAGAGCAGTCTATGATCTAAATTTCTTGGAGCATTTCAGTACTAGGCTTACACCCCTAGGGCTCTAATAATTGTGACTTGTCTTTCTCGTGTCGTGTCTAAAACTTAATCTATGTTGCCCCAGCTTGGAGTGCCCTGTATCCAACACCCTTGTCCAAAACGTATTTGGGTGGGGGATAAAGATAAACCCTCCAAATACTGAGAAACTTGAAAAGGTTAAAGCATACTATGTTTAGTACATACTTGTATGGAACACCCATATCTGAATCTAAGTAACATAGGACTTGGTCACTGGATAAAAACCTTAAGTATGCATAAAAAACCTCTCTCGATAGTCTGCTATCGGTAGATATTGGTTCGATTTGCTTGGTTTATGCATATAGGTTTCAACTTTAATTCTTTATCTGCTCATATTGCTAGACCACAGTTTTGCATTCTGAACATGTATGACAAGCAAATCTCAAACAACCTCATGTCTCAGAAATGACTGTGTCATATTTGTATTCATCTCCCTGTTTTGCCATTTAAATTCTCTCATTTTTATTGATTTGATAAAAATGTAGATTAGTAGGCAATGCTGTTAATCTTGTTGTAGATGCATGTTTATTGTGAATTAATCCGCTTATTAGTTCTCATTTATACTGCGACCTTTGGGATTATCTCTGACGCATCAAGCTTTACCTACAGGAGCTATTACAAATGCACGAGTGCTGGATGCAATGTTAGGAAGCATGTGGAAAGAGCATCAACTGACCCAAAAGCAGTCATAACAACATACGAGGGAAAGCATAACCACGACGTTCCAGCAGCTAGAAACAGCAGCCACAACATGGTGAGCAACAGCTTGTCGCAGACAAAACCGCACAAGGTTGTAGCTGAGAACCAAAACCATTCTTTACTTAAAGCAATGGATTTTGGAAACAATGGTCAGGGACCAGCAGTTTTAAGGCTAAAGGAGGAGCAGATAAGAGTGTAATCCCCCACCTCTTAAAGCAGCCAGGGTCTGGCCATTAATTGGTATGAAAATGCACAAGGGTGGAATAAATAACGCAGGTGTAATTGAAGGATAAATCCTGGTGAAGCATAATATAATTACCCAGTTTTGAACGTTGGACTTTATAAGTAATGTTGTAAAGCATGTTAGGGCTTGTTTGCTGCTGCTGCCACTAATTTATACTTTGTAAGATTCAGTTAAAATGACAATAAGCAATTACCGATTATGTTTATGTCCAGTTTTTCCTTTTCTATGAATAATCTTCAAAAAGCCCATATTTCCATATTGAAATCTTGTTATCAACCACGATCGGAGAGAAACAGAACATACCAGTTTAACCCTTAACATATAAACCCTAAAACATTAATATTTTTAATTAGAAATGAAATTTTGAAAAAAGAACAAAAATTTATTCAGTTATACATATTTATTATCAAAGATAGATAATTTGATTCTATGTTAGCAAATAATTCCTTAAGAACAAGAGATTCGAATTTTTTTCCCAACACAAGCAAAACCCAAATCTTTTTTGGGGAAAAAGATTACTGAATAGATGAAGGGGAAAACAGATAAGAAATGTAGGGCAATACCCCTCGCTTTGACTGCTAGAACTAAAGCAGCAAAGCGGCCATGGAATCCCTTACCAACCCAAAAGAGAGATGGTGTTAATATGCGCCAATCGCACTAGTGTGCGCCACGATTTGTAAAGAACCTCTCCCGTGGAATACCACGCCACCCCTTCTTTTACGGGGGAAGCGCTCGGCCTCTGGCGCTGCATATTTTTTTTTCTCATTCTCTCTTTTATAGTCACCTCCCGTCCTTCAAACCCTAACTTTACTTTCCACTTTTCCATTTTTGCCTTCACTTTTTTCCCGATTAACATTTATGTCCTTCTAGGTTTAGCAAATATATATATATATATATAAATGCATACAAATGAATTGTTTGCTATATTTCAAAATTCAACATTTTGGTCAAAATTTTCATTAAAAAATTAACTCAATTTTTTTGAAAGATTAATGATAAAATTAACTCTTTTAAAAGATTAAAAATTAAATTATATTTAAAATAAATAAATAAATAAATACCAAATTAACAAAAATATAAATGTTAAAAGGCTAAATTTATCATTATGCCAACTTAAATATAAAATTCCAAACAAGTTAAAAGTTCCTAATAGTCCCAAACATCTTAATTACTTAACCCTAATTATATAATGTCAATTATATATATCATAATCTACACAATTAATTACATGGTTTTAAGTTACATATCATTAATATAAGAATATACATTATAATATCATTATTGTATATAAGGTAATATATTATTTTAATATATCATAAAGTTAATTACATGTTTAGTGTTTAAGTTTACATGTCATTAATATAAAATTACACATTATAATAAAATAATAGTATGTAAGGTTACATATCATTAATAACCTACTGAGTTATATAACGTTTATTATATATATATATATATATATATTATAATAAACTAGAAAATGAATTACACATTTAAGATTTAAGTGACGAATCATAATAAAAGAATAAACATTATAATATCATAATTGTATAATAATAAGTATTATACATTTATAATTTACTTATATATAACAGGTCATATATTATATGTAGTTAAATATTTATGTTATCTATTTTTATAATATAATACGTACTAAATATAGTTTTGCTTACATTATAAAATAAACTCATACTATAATATTATTTTAATTATATATATTAATTAACTTTTGGTTTGAAGTAATTTAACTAAGTTAATCAAATAACATTAATGACTGCATCGCACATTTTTAAAGTATGCTGATTAACGTGATTTAATCCATACATAAGTAATTAAATTTGTAGTTTACCCTAAATGTTATTATGATCGATTAAAAAAGAATTAATTTCGATAAATATTTAGATTCAATGATTTAAAAGGAGGAAATAAATTGCACAAAATTATAAACTATCTTACTAGTTACAACAATGGAGCTTCAGTTTTTCTTACATATGTTTCATTTATATCAAATGAAAACTCAAACTTAAAAGCAGATCGAATATTTGCAGAAAGATGGATTCTACATTCAACAGAGGGCAGTGCAGTAAGGACTCACAGTTTAACCTCGGAAAAATAGGTTGATGAAACAGCCAACCCCTCGGCATCATATGTTCGAACGAGTCGCTGTCTCTTACCAGGTGTGTCGAGCCAACAGAACTCCAAGTGGAATGACTTGGATTCAGCTACACTCTTTGCAATATCAGAAGGGTATCCCATATACATACCACCTGGTAATAATGTCAACTGGTATGCTCCTTCAAATTCAACTGAGTTATTCGAGATCATACCCGTCCAGTGCACATTAGTCCTTACTCCACGTCTGCTGTCCATGGAGGTAACATCCTGATCATGTATTTAGAAACAAGAAACACAATGAGAAAAGACCAAGAGTCTGATAACAATAAATCGACAAAAATAAGCATCAAGACGGACAAAAGCTGTAGGCTAGACAGTAATTGCATGGGAACAAAAACAACCCTTTCTGTCATCACATATGCGGTCAAGGAGCTTATATAAATCAATTTCCACTGCAGGATTCCAGGACTCTTGGCTTTTCAGGAGAATGAATAGGTGTACTTGGTTTAAACCTATGTTACTCGGACTTTTGGACACTTAAGAAAAAAGAAAAGTCAACAGATGCATACCTGGATGAGCTTTTTCTTGTCGTCCATTTCAAGATAGGCAACTGTATCAGCTTCAGTCATTGTCGATCCGTAAACACCACTGCGTTTTGTTACAGAATGACCTTCCCACTTGCCTAGAAATGGTAAAATCCGGTCCTCTCTATCCTACAATCAATAAAAAATAATGTTTATATACACAAATCTTATAACAGGAAGTTTACTTACCGTCAACTAAAACAAAGTGGAAGAAGATTGATTACTATTATATTGCCAAGTGATGGATGAACGAGTGGGCCATCACCTCTATCCTCAAGGAAGATAAGAAGCATATCCACAAAGCCTTTGGGGTCCATTATATGGAAGGCCCTTGCTCGTCGATCCTTTGCTTGTGAATATAGGCAATTTTCACAAACGATAGAAGGCTGGCGAGAAGGAAGCTTAACATTTCTGTCAAGTAAAACAAATAGTCACTTCTTTTAACCTGATGCCGTGTGCATATGGGGATCAGGAGAAATCAGAGGAAACTGTGTTGAAGTGAGCCATTGTCCCCAAAAGATAATAATAAAACAAGTTGGCTAGCAACCCTACCAGACAAGCATGAAGCTTCAGTGGAAATTGATTTACAAAATCCATTCTCAAAGGTAAGTCGAAATTCAGAAAATTTATTCAAAATGGGGAGCTATGATAGTCGATACCATACATCATGCGTTATATATTACTGCTGGTTTTCAGCATAGCAGCACCTCAGAATTCATTCATCATAACAGAAAAACTTGTGCAAAACAAACAAGCGGTTTCGAATTTATGCAGCAAATTCATTACCAATGCTCTAACTTAATGAAAAAGAACTGCTATTCCGATTCTTTCACTATTCAAAATCATTCAACTCATAAAACAAATGCCCTTCCAAAATCAAGACGCACTTACTTTGGTGATTCCTCCCCGTGTCATCTTCCCCCAATACCCCTTGCCGTAACACAGTCTCTAACATGCCGGCGGTTTGGTACCTCAATGAAAAAGCCCTCTCATTGGGGAAAAAGCCAATCTGCAGACTAAACATAATGGATATTCTAATAGAAGAAAACAAACTTTAAAAGCTTGGATATGATAATAACAATATAAAGAAGGGCAAAACTCGGCTGATTTTGAATAGGTGAATGATTGGAAAAGCTCACCTGTTGATATTTGTCAACAGTGAACATATTTGTTTCTTTTATTTTGTATTCTGCCCATTCAGCTTCCTCATCATGTCCAGAAATTGAAGTACTTGATTGAGGCTGTTCAATGTACAACCTAGAAAATACAATTTTGTTAAGCAATTTGGAAAGGAGAAATATTTGGAGTAACAATGCCTAATTGCTTTTTTCCCAATTCAGCTTTTAAAAAGTTAAGTGAAAGCAAATATAAATAAAGAGTAAAAGCAACAACCAAACAGAACTAACAAATTCAAAGAGTCAAAGTCATCAATAATATCATATGAACTTCCATAAGATAAAAGAATCATATTTCACACACGCAGAACTTTCAAAAAATAAAAATAAGAAACTTAAATTGCTAAAATTGAAAAGCTTACGTTTGAATGAGGCTGATGAGTTCATCTTCCCCATAACAACTTGCGGAAAGCCGAGTACTTATTTTTTGCAATAGATTTCCATTTCCATCAAATTGCTACAAAATTCGAAGAACTTGTTTTTGAATTATTTAAGAAACGATGATAACTAATATTGAGCGAGAAATGAATAAATTACATGGAAAGAACCGGTCCATTTGCCGGAATTAAGGTCGAAAAACCGGCGGAGATTATCGATGCTCATGTAATGTTGTTCTTGGACAGGGGCGGAGTTGGCGGTTCGGAGTCTGGAGGTCCGAAAGGAAGGAAATGGGTTGGAATGGGGAAGCTTTGGAAGGAAAGGGAAGGATTTGGGGGAAGGGGAAGGAAAGACAATACAAGAGTAACAAATTGAAGCCATTGAAAGTAAACGGGAGAGAGTGTTGGTTGGAGGGAGTGGAGAGAGCTTGGTTGATTTCTTTTAGTAACTTATCCGCTACAGATTGATTCTTTTTTGCTTTATATTTAGTATACTTTCATCCTTAATTTTTTCAGTTCAATTCTTTGGAGATTAAAAAATTAGAGTATCATATTCATGATATCACTATAATGTTTTTTTTTAATTTTAAAACTTATATAATTTTTAAAAAATAAAAATATGTTAGAATTTTTTAAAAAATAAAAATCGAAATTATACAAGAATTTAAAATTAAAAATATCTCGAAATAAAGTATATTCGCTAGACACATTACAAATATTAAAAATTATATAAAATTGTATTTAGTTAAAATAAAATCAATTATATAAATATTATATTTTGAAAATATTTTAATAAAATTGAATTAATTTTTATATCAAATTTTAATATTTTAAAATACATCAATTTTACTATTTTTTCAACGTTTCTAGCGGCATGTTTATTTGACTCAGATCCCTATTTAATGTTTAGAGTAAACTTCTTTCATCCATCATTAGGGATGGCAACATGGTAGGGTGAGGTGGGTTTTTGCCCGACCCGACCCGACCCGACTTGAATTTTAATTAATCAGCCTCAACCCTGACTTTTAAGAAAAAATCCACCCAAAATTGAATCTAAAATTTAATAGAAGACTCGACTATGTCTCATCTCGTCTTAAATTTAATTTAATTGTTTTATTTTGAAGCAAATAATATTACTTTTTTTTATTTTGAAGCAAATAAGATTAATGTTTTTTGAGTTTAGACTTAAAACTTAATATATTTATTTTTTCTATTTATATATTTATTTATTAAAAGTAAAATTTTAATATATGTATACATATTAGGGGCATTTTTATAAATATTTCAGGATGAGGAAGGCAAATTTACCTCGAACCCTACCCAACCTGACTATTTTTCTAATTTCACCCGACCCGACCCTCTCTGCACCCGAATTTCTAAAAGAAGTCAGATCCTAATGGATTGGGTCGGGTCGAAATTTGTTGAATTTGGGCTTTTTTAGCCATCCTTACCCATCATTATGCACAAGCTCTCTTTGCCAAACTCTCGACAATAGTAGTGAAATTAGGGACAACGATGGCATATTCAAATATCCACGACATTTAATTTAAAATTGTGATCATAGATGTTAAGAATTCAAAATATATATAGATTAAAATATTTCAAGGCAACATATGTAAATGTTAATATTTAGATATTCATCTCACTTCAATTTTGGCCTATGGATCAAAAAAGCTCTTGATAAAAATTAAAAAAAAAAATCAATTGAACCCTTAAAAAATGCATCCCATTGTGTCCTTGATGGCAATAAAACAAATTAAAATTTAATTCACGATTTAACTCTTGAAGTTTACTCATTTTTTCACATTGATACTTTTTTTTGTTCTAATTTAGTATCTAATGTATGAATCTGTTATTGTTTGTTGGAACATTTTCAAATATTTATAGTTTTTTAATAACTATAAATGAATGGGTATAATTAATTAAAAGATTATATCTTTTAATTTTTGAAAAGAATTATAACTATTTAAATAATATTATTTGAATAGTTATAATTAAATGAATAATAATGTTTTATTTTAAAAACATTATTATTGATAAAAATACCTATTGATTAAAGATGTCTCTATGAAGAGACATGAAAATTCCTATAAATAGGAATCGATTTCATTTGGAGATATACCAACAAAAATTCTAATATTCTTTCTCTCTTCCTTCATTATCTAATATTGTTAGATTGTTCTATAAAATATTACTGCAGTAAATCCTTTATAGAAATTGGTTTTCTTGTCATACATTGCTTTCGGTGTGTAGTGGGCTATTCTCGCAAAAGTAAACGCAAATAGCCATTGGCTTCATTGTATCCTCGAGGTTAATTTCGAACTCGTTTGCACAAGAAGATAGGTGGGGCAAATATAACCTTAAAGATAGTGATTTGATACACGCCATGGAGCCTTGTCCTATTTCTTCTTCTGCTCGAAGTTTTCGTTAGGTGTTCGAGATTTTCCTCACGGGAGTTTTGTACTAACAATTTTAAGGTTATATCCACAATGACTACCGCAACTCACGAAAGTGGAACACTAAGGAGTTGGCTTCAATTTTGTCAAACTTGATCGGTTTGATGGTGGCAATTTTCGACGATGGCGTAAAAAGATGCACTTCTTATTATCAACTTTGCATATGTTTTGGATACTCCAAGACACGAGGAGACCGAAACGAATCATGTCTGCAATTTTGAGAAAGACAAAAATGGGACAATCTTGATTACATGTGCATGGGCCACATATTGAATGGTTTATCGATGGTTTGTTCGACACCTACCAAAATGAGGTCACCGCTAAAGAATTATGGGACAAATTGGAGACAAGATACATGACCAAGATGTTACAAGTAAGAAATTTCTTGTCATCGTTTCAATAATTATCAAATGATTGATGGTCGCTCATTATGAAACAATTTCGTGATATTGAAAAGATCTTTGAATCAATTCAAACAATATGATATGAAAATGGATGAAATGATTGTTGTATCCTCCATAATAGACAAACTTCCTTCATCTTGGAAAGACTTTAAAAGAAGTCTAAAACATAAGAAAGAGGAAATATCTCTTGAGGCTTTGGCAAATCATCTTCGTATTGAAGAAGAATATCGAAAGCAAGATCGAATCTAAATTCTAAAAATGCCAAAGTGCATGTTACGAGGAAGCATGACTACTAAACCATTCAAGAGAAAGTTCAAACAGATGATAGAGCACCTAAGTTTAAAAGAAACAAAAGGGTTCATGCTATCATTGTGGTAAGCGGGACATTTCAAGAATGAATGTCGATTCTTAAAAAAGAAATCATCTTCTATAGTGATAATAACGAAAAGTTCGTTGCAATGATATCTGAAATTAATATGGCACAAGATGATAATACATGGTGGATTGATTTGGAGCAACCAAACACGCAGTAAAGACAAAAGCATGTTCACAAAGTTTACACAATGTGAAAATGACAATGTCTTGTACATGGGAAATTCTTCCACCGTAGCAATCAAAGGCAAAGGGTCTGTTGAACGCAATTCACTTCGGAAAGGTTTTAACCTTAAATGATGTATATTATGTACCGAAGTTAGAAAGAATTTAGTGTCTGAAGTCTCATTAAATAAGTTTGGTTTCAAACTTGTTTTTGAGGCGATAAATTTATTTTGTCTAAGGAGGAATTTTTGTAGGAAAGGGTATATGTATGGGAGTATGTTCAAACTAAATATTATCAATAAAATGAAAATACTATTTCGCTTATATGGTTGAATCTTTTGTTTATGGCATTATAGATTAGGTCATTTGAATTATAGAAAATTGAATGACATGTATAAGTTAGATTTAATTCTGCTTTTAATAATAATATTGAAAATGCAATACATGTATGTTGACTAAAATTACAAGAAACCCTTTCCCTAAGGTTAAAAGAAAAACAAAATTGCTTGATTTGATACATAGTGATTTATGTGACATGCATAATACTCCTACATTAGGTGGAAAGAAATATTTTGTTACTTTTATTAATGATTGTTCTAAATTTTGTTATATATATTTATTGCATTCGAAAGATGAAGCGCTTGATAAATTTAAAGTTTATAAATCGAAGTTGAACTTCAATGTGAATCATTTATCAAGTGCTTAAGATCGGATAGAGGTGGAGAATACTATAATCCAAGTTATTTTGAATCCTTTGGGATTGTCCATCAAGTTTCAGCCCTTATACACCACAACAAAATGGTGTAGTTGAAAGGAAAAATAGAGTATTAATTGAAATGGTAAATTCAATGTTATCATATTCGTGTCTTGGACAAGGTTTTGGGAGAAGTCGTTCTAACGACTTGTCATATATTGAATAGAGTTCCTAATAAGGAAACTAAAATAACCCCTTATGAACAATGGAAGAAAAGAAACCAAACCTTAATTATTTGAAGGTTTGGGGTTGTGGAGCTATTGTCAAAGTTCCAACACCTAAACGTAAAAAGTTAGGTGAAAGAGGAATTGAATGCATATTTATAGGATATGCACATAATAGCAAGGCATATAGGTTCATGGTAATTGAACCAAATGATTTAATTTCAATTAATACTGTTATTGAATCAAGAGATGCTATTTTTGATGAAAATAGATTTAATTCTATATCAAGACAATTACAGCCACAACAATTGATTCATTCTTCAAATGAGAATGAGATTCCATTAGAACAAATTGATAATAATGATGAATCTTGTCAAGAATTAAGAAGAAGTAAGAGGATTAAAAAGGTCAAAGATTTTGGACCAGATTTCATGATGTTTCTTGTAGAAGGAAAAGGTGAAAGTATATATAATAAGATACCTTATTGTTATAATACGAATCGATCTATTACATTTGAAGAGGCAATGAAATTTCAAGACTCGCTTTTGGAAAGAAGCAATAAATGATGAGATGGATTCAATAATGGAAATCAAACTTGGATCTTAGTTGATCTTCCACCGGGTTCCAAACATATAGGTTGTAAATGGATCTTCAAAAGAAAATGAAGGTCGATGGAACCATTGATAAGTTTAAAGCAAGGTTGGTAGCCAAAGGTTTTACACAAAAACAAGGTATTGATTACTTTGATACCTATGCTTCAGTAGCAAGAATTGCTACAATTAGACTCTTAATATCACTTACATCCATATATAATTTGGTTGTTCACCTAATGGATGTTAAAACTGCATTTTTAAATGGTGAATTGGAAGAGGAAGTGTACATGGAACAACCGTAAGGATTTGTTGTTCCAGGACAAGAGCATAAGGTATGTAAGCTTGTTAAATCTTTATATGGACTTAAACAAGCACCAAAACAATAGCACCAAAAGTTTGACAATGTTGTTTTAGCTAATGGTTATAAAATAAATGAATCTGATAAGTGCATATATAGCAAATTTGAAAATGGAAAAGGTGTCATAATTTGCTTATATGTAGATGACATGCTCATTTTTGGCACGGATTTGGAACAAATAGAAAACACAAAGAAATTCTTGTCAAACAACTTTGCTATGAAAGATATGGGTGTAGTAGATGTTATTCTTGGGATTAAAATAACCCAAGATGAAAGCATTGTAGCTTTATCACAATCACATTACATTGAAAATGTGCTTAAAAAGTTTGATCTTTTCAATCAGATATCAAAGATCTACACCCATAGATCCTCAAATAAAATTAGTATCTAATGCTGGTAGGAAAATTGATCAATTGAAATATGCAAGTCTAATTGGTTGTCTTATGTACATAATGACTTGTACAAGACCAGATATTGCATATGTTGTTGGGAAATTGAGTAGGTACACAAGTAATCCAAGTAGTTTGCATTGGCAAGCATTGAATAGAGTACTTAGGTATTTAAAGAAAACTATTAACTATGGATTGTGTTATAATGGATATCCTCCGGTTTTAGAAGGGTATTGGGATGCTAGTTGGATTACAAGTTTGGAAGATCATGCATCTACTAGTGGATGGATCTTTATTCTTGGTGGAGGAGCCATTTCTTGGGGTTCCAAGAGATTCCACCATGGCAGCAGAATTTATTGCATTAGCCGCTGCATCTAAAGAAGCAGAATGGTTAAGAAATTTGCTTTATGATGTACCTTTATGGCCTAAGCCAATTTCACCTATTTCTATCCGTTGTGATAGTGAGGCTACTCTAGCAAAGGCATATAGCCAAGTATATAATGGAAAGTCTAGACGCATTGGATTAAGACATAGTTATGTCGGACAATTAATCTCGATGGAGTGATCACTATTAATTATGTGAGGTCAAGTGAAAATTTGGCGATCCTTTGACAAAAAGTCTTGCTAGAGATGCAAGAAAAGGACCTCAAAGGGATAGGACTCAAGCCCATTAATTAGAGTCATCCATGATGGAAACTCGACTCAACGCTTGGTATAACGTCAAGTCTTGAGTTCAATGAGACAAAGTACATCATTAGTATGTGATCGTTAGCACTATAAATAAATTCATCCTAAGATTAAAGTGCTAGGTACCGTAATGATAAGGGAAGGATGAGTAATGTACTCTTAATGGACCCATAACACAAATATGTTAGAGCGTTATAATTACGGAACACTTTTGATGGGATCTACCGATGTGAGTGGAAGTGTGGCCGCTTCTAGGAGCTCAAGGGCTTGGCTCTGACAGCACTCATGAAAAGAGGACACAGACACATGGCCATAATAGTGTCCCTAGATACTATGCATTGACCGATGTTGAAATCATTGTGTGAGATGTGTTCGGTTAATCAAATGAAATAGTTGGTTCAAAGCTTAGTCTACCATGCAATTTCGATTAACTTTAACATGTTTTCACTAAGTGAAGGTTCAATCGTAAGATACCTTCATTTATGCAAATTGATTTCAAGAATATCAAAATCTAAATATTTTGAAAATGGGGAGATTGTTGGAACATTTTCAAATATTTATAGTTTTTAATAACTATAAATGAATGGGTATAATTAATTAAAAGATTATATCTTTTAATTTTTGAAAAGAATTATAACTATTTAAATAATATTATTTGAATAGTTATAATTAAATGAATAATAATGTTTTATTTTAAAAATATTATTATTCGGTAAGAAGGTACCTATTGATTAAAGATGTCTCTATGAAGAGACATGAAAATTCCTATAAATAGGAATCGATTTCATTTGGAGATATACCAACAAAAATTCTAATATTCTTTCTCTCTTCCTTCATTATCTAATATTGTTAGATTGTTCTATAAAGTATTACTGCAGTAAATCCTTTATAGAAATTAGTTTTCTTGTCATACATTGCTCGATTGTGTAGTGGGCTATTCTCAAATGGTCAAAAATTGTTTTTAGTCCATTTTACTAACAAAATTTAAAAAAAATTGGTGCCAATCAAATCATGGTACATGTCTTTCTTTTATAAAAATATATAAACTTTTTATTAAATATACATAAAGATTAAATATATATATATATATATAAAATCTTAAAAATCTAAAAATTATAAAAATAACTAAATATTTTTAACAAGGATGACATGCTACGTGAAAGGATGTTGATGTGGTATATCACGTCAATAATTTTTTAAAAATAATTTCTTTTAAAAATTATTAAAAATTATATTTAAAAACTAAAATGAACTTGATTATAAAGTTTAAAGTTGACAAGCGGGCAAACTTAAGCAGACTCAAATTGGGTTTACTTTAAACTTGGGTTTTTTAAGCTTGAGCATTTTGGACTTGATTTTTTTGGGGTTAGATTTTTTTGAATTTAGACTCCGGTCGAGCTAGGTGGACTTTGATGGATTCAGATAATTTTAAATTTTATAAGTTATAAATATTTTAATTTTGAATGTAATAATTCATTTTATTTTTATACAATAACAATGAAATTCAAATTTGCTTTATAAAAAGCATAACTTATATATATTTAATAAATTTATTTTATATAAAATAATTAAATTGCTTATTGTATGTAAAATTTATTATTTTATGATATTATATGAATTAACTAAAATACCTTTTATTGTTCATTATTATATTATATTGACAATTGAATAACTTTTATTTTTCTTATTAAATTTATAAACTTAATACTCATATTCTAAAATATTTATTTCAAACCCAAATATATTATGCTAAGCTCAAACCCAAATAATATACTCATTATATACTGCCATATCACATACTATAATAGTAGAGTAGTACATAACTCATATATTATTATTTATTATACTAGTTGAATTATACTCTAAGTCCATGTACTTTTCATACATTTAAAAGTTAACTCTCTTACTATATTATATAATGCAATATCATATCATGTAGTTTATAATATATTAATACTGTATATACGCATCAATGATTAACATTATAATATCATGTAATATTATATCTTTTATTATAATCTACAATATAATAATATTTATATATAATAGAAAGACATTATATATTACTTATTATATATTATTGTTTATTATTATATCAGTTGAAATTTACTTTAAGTCTCTATGCTTTTCGTACATTTTAAAGTTAGCCTCCTACTCAGAGGCAAAGTTAAGGGCTGGGAGGGCCCCGACCATTCTCAAAATGTAAAATTTTTATTTAGGCCCTTAGAAATTTTTAAAAATTTAATTTAATCATTTACAAATTATAAAGATATAGACTATAAAAAATTAAAATTTCATCTGCCCCTAAAAAATTGTTCTTGCTTCACCCGCTCCTGCTATATTATATAATACTATATCGCATCATATATTAATAGTTTATATATACGCATAAATAATAAAACATTATAATATTATGTCATAGTATATCTTTTATTATAATCTAGATTATAATAATAGTTATATATAATAGTAGCGCATTATATATTACTTATTATTATTCTAGTTGAAATATGCTCTAAGCCTCTATATGTTTCAGTACATTTAAAAGTTAATCATCCTACAATATTATATAATGCTATACCATATCATATGATATATTAATAGTTTATATATATGCATTGATGATTAAATGTTATAATATCGTAATACTATTTCCTTTATTATAATTTGTATTATAATAATAGTTATATATGTATTAATATATTTTATGTATTTATAATATACTAATTTAGTATATTGGTTTAAGATGAGATTAGATAATCGATTTGATAATAGTTATATAATATATTATTATATTATCATTTAAGTTTATTTTTATACATATATAATTATAGTATTAAGAATATTTTATATATTTTTAATCTTTTAAAATTTATATCTCTTTATAATTTAACATAAAATTATTATTATTTATTTTTCTTTTAAATAAAATTTTAATATAAATATACATTTTCTTATTTAAAGAATACATTTTTGGCGAAAAAGGTAGATTATATTCCATTTCCATCATCAATATTGATATAATCCAATATTTTACTACTGCTTAATCTCAATCAACCGTCTGATCTAAAACAAAAGGACCAAATAATAGTATGCCACAGCAAAGGAAATCATATAGTGGAAAATCTTAAGGCTAACAGCATCGGATGTTAGGGAACCATTTTTGACCGGAGCCGGCTCCGGAGCAGGTGGAAGCATTTCAACGTTAACAGCAACTTTCATCCCATGGTAGCAGTAGCCACCGCTGCTGAGGAAGTAATAGGGTCTCACCTGTGTCAGCTCAACCACATCACGGCCACCGCGAGTGATGTTCTTTATGAAACCTTGATCATTGCAGTTGTCGTAACTTGTCTCGTTCACTTCCAGAACATTGAAGTAGCGCTTGTCGAAGTTGAAGACTTGAATAACAAGAAGCAGCATTTGAGTAAAATGGGTTTAAATGATTGGAGCCTTCAAAATATTTTTATGTTAAACAAGGAAGATCAAAATAGTTATCTGTCCATACATATATACCACTTTTAGATAGAAGATAAAAGATAAGATGCTTTCATATTGTGGAATGATTTGCTTTCATACTTCTCCGAAGTTAACCAAAAACCATCTATATATATCACCCTAAACCACACCCTATTTTGCAAATAAATCAACCCAACCAGTATCTCTGTTACATTAAATTCTTCCTTTTTTTGAATTAATAATGTTCATTTATTGTGCACCATTTTATGTTATGATCTACAGCTAGCAATGCATCTACAATGGAACTATGGTTACAATAATAATCATACAAAAAACTATATTTTTATCACATGACATATTGATCTTATGGTCCATGTTTAAAGTCCGTAGTTATCTTCTCTTTTAGAAATATAACGTGCCTTACTATTATATTAGAATAATGTCTTAACATATTTTTTAAATTCCATCAAATATGCCTTTATTTTAATGTATTTAAATAATTTGTGAATATAATGAAAATTTTATTTGAAATAAAATTTGAGTATGTAAATTGAAAGATGTAAGTAGTTATTTGGTGAAAATATCATAGAAGTCCTTGTATTAGGAGTTAGATTAAATTTTGTCCTCTTTTCTAAAAGAATAAGTAAATTAGACTCTATACGGTTGAACCAAATTGCAAATTAGTTCTTTTAGTTAAAAATTTCCATTCATTCTTTATGTTAAAAATTGACATATAGCTTGACAGAATATCCGATTGGCTATACATGGCGTGCCATGCATTTTTACAACAGTAAAAATGTAATTTTATCAGTTTAATAGCTTGTTTTTATAATTTTTAAAGGGCTTAATTATTTTTTTTTTATGAGGGTCAATGCAATTTTACCATTACAAATTTAAAATTTTAAGAGGCCTAAAAAAAATTTCCATTTGAGGGACTAGTGTCATGTACATTGCATGTTGACTGTACATAGACTAATATCTACCGTATCCATGATACTTTTACCTAAGTTATTTTGGTATAATAAAAACAAAACATTTACTTAAAAAAAATGCTTCAAAGAGTATTTTAGTATTTTTCAGTTAAAAAAAAAGGAAAACATGATAAACTAAAACAAATTAAAAACAATGCTGATAAACTGATATATCTCTTTTATAGTTGAATTAATTGAGGAAAAACACTTTGGTTCCTGGAAGAAGTTTTAAGTTTGATCAACGATTTTTAAAGGCGGAAATAAACCAAATATTCAGCAACATAAAACAAAGAAGGAAAGGAGATAACTTACGAAGCCAATCGCCGACATAAAATCGCTCATGGTCGGACCATTCTGAATAATTAACGTTAGGGTTCCAACCTAGCTTGCCTCCAACACGATGTAATGCCGCCATGGAAGATTCCATCGAAACCACCAAAATCGCCATTAACATCAACTCAAACTTAACAAAGAATCTCTTTTCAGCTCCCATGTTTTCCTTCGCAATGACAAATGCTGCTAAAAGAAAACCTTGTACAGAGTTTTGTCTTTCCCAGTTCAGCAATGGCTGAAACAGTCGTAATGGTAACTACAATATATAGCTGCTGCTGTTGTTGTTGAAGTCAAATGATGAGTTGGAAAAATAATTAATTAAGATTATTTTGTAACGTATTAAATCGACAGTGCTAGAGTTACATAGTTCATGTTCCATTTGATGCTTATTCACCCTCCACGTGTAATTTCACTGGGAGCGTTGTTTGACATGGCAGATACTTATTGGCTGTTATGGTTATTGTTTGTACAGTGAGTGATGGGGTTTTTGAAGAGCGGTTACACGTACAAAATGATTGATGGGCAGTTTTATTTTGCTTCCTAAAAAGGATTTCGTCAAAGAGATGCTAATTTTATCCATTATACATATAATATAAAACTATTGCCACTAGATTAATTAAGAGATTGTTGGCTACTTATAATATATTTTAACCTATTATAATCTAGTTTTATCATGTGATGTATCATCTAATTGCATATGTTAATTAACATATATTAATTTATTTAAAACTTTAAAATAAAACAATTATTTAATTTTATTTATAAATTTGGGAAAAATAATTGAATTAAATACAAAAGTAATGAAAAAAAAACTATATCATATATGTAATATAACGATGTATGATATGAGCGATCCGATCCAATTCAAGGCCCATGATGGGGATGGGCTTAGTTTCCTTTAAGGCCCAATCATGAGATCCAAATCCAAGCAATTGACGTCAAAACTCAATTTTTTTCGTTCAAAACTTTATCACGAATAAATTTCGTGAAGAAGAGTTGAAGTTTCAAAACGTTGGACTTTGGAGTTCAATATGGAGCGAGGATGAATTAGAAGAGTCCAAGTTTGTTAGTAGACTTAAAGTTTTAACAAGCTTAGGCATTACACTTCAAGAAGCCCAATCAAACCTATACACTTAGCCCATGCCATAATCAGTTGACTTGCGGTGCATTTTTAGAAGGGATCCAAGCATTTCTGGGTCAATGTGTCTTCATATCAATAGAAGATCTGTCTCTTAGCTTCACAATACACTTTGAATCACTCGATTTTAAATCTGAGATCTCAAGTTATGACTGTTTTAGTGAAAATCATGCGGGCAAAATTTTTGGACGAGATTATTACTAGAAATCATGAGTTTCAAGCTTTAATTTGAGTTTAAATCATATTGGTTTCAATTTTTAGGCTTATTTTTTTATTATATATGAGCTAGATCTTGCATTTATTAGGTTTTATATTATTATTTATTTATTTTAAATTTTAGAATATGTTTAAGTATTTTAAGTTGTTGATGAGTTTTATGTTTTTAGTCAACAAGAAAATTTAGTTCCACTAAAACTACTTCTTGTTTAGATTAAATAAAGTTTCATTATACTTGAAAGTTTTATGTGAATGTAATTAGTTAGCCTATACAAAGATGTCTTCATTATTCATTAAAGACATTCACTTATTAATAAAATTTTCAACTCTTGGAGTTAATTTATTTCGTGCAAGATTGCTTTCTTCTAATTTTTAGAAGCGATTTTTTTCTTCTCAATTCCTTCAATGAGTCGTGGAATACCATTCTTAGTTCTTCAATTTTTAAGGAATATTTCTTGGAAGGTTTATTAGAGCCATTAATTGAATTTATTGAGGTTTATATCTCAAAGGATTCAATTGGACAACTATCTTTTATCCATATCTATTAGTTTATTTGATCAATCTTCCACCTTTTAATTTCCATTTTCTTTATTTATTTTTATTTTTATTCTTGAATTTCTTCTTTTAGTTGTTTTCATTTTTTTTCTTTATTTTTCTAAATCTGTTTGGTTTCTTCTTTTCAGGTGAGATCTAAATTTTTTTTCGAGCCAAACAACTTAAATATGATCTTGGTCCACTTCTCCCAATCATTTGGTATTAGATTAGGGCTTTTGTGGTAATTTTCGTGTCTGCTAATAAGGGTGTTTTTGGTTATTTCTCGTATGTGCTAATAATCAATTTCTTGCTGCAATTTTTTTTGTTGTCTCCGAAATTATTTTACCTAGAATTTTTTTTTTGAAAAATTTGATCGTTTTAGTTGGTAAACAACCTCATTTTAATCTGGAATTTTAACCACTACTTTTAGGAACTATTTTACAATAAAAGATATATTCACAGTAAAAAGTTGAAAATATAAAAAAATTCAAAAAAGTGAAAAAAAAATTGAAAAAAAATTCTATGGGAGGAATTTTGTGCCAAAAAATTTCAGATCAATTTTTTATCATTTGAGAAAGCTCTAGATAAAAATTCATGATTTTAACACATCATAAACACATTGAACGAAAAGTTCAAGTTTTTTCCATTGTTTCGGGTTTTTTGTTAGGTAGTTTTATTTCTTTGATTCTAGCCTTATGTTTTCTTTTGTTTTTAGTTTTTCTTATTCCTTATGAATTCTAATACATTTTCATTTCTTGTATTAATAGGTAGGAAAAGAGTTGCCTCTCTTTTCTCTATACAACTTACTTCCTTTGAAGTTGAGTTTTTCTTTGACTTTTTAGAGCCTTAATTAGGTCAGCTTTGTTAGTGTAACAGCCCGTTTTTAGTCAAATAGAAACAGTGGTTTCAGTATTACAAATCTGAAGTCAAAATAATTATTTTATTATTATTTTAATGTCCATGGCATGATAATATGTTTGTGCAAAATTTTCGTTAAGCAATTTTATTGTTTAATTGGTCAATTTGATAAAAAGGACTAAATTGCGTAAAGTGTAAAAGTGGAGTTCCATTAGCTAAAGGTATCTAATAGCTATGGAATCTTAATTTGGAGGTCCTTATGTTGTAATTAGACCATAATTAAACTGAATGGATGTTTATGGGCATGTTATAAATTGTTTAAAAGGTTAATTAGTAAGGTTGTATAAGTAATTTAATTAGTAAATAATTAAAATAGGTAAAACAAAACCAAATTATTTCATTATCATCTTCTAGCCAAAAATCCTAGGGCAAAGAAATACCATTTTTAAGCTTGAAATTTTGACAACTTCATTTGGCTATTAAGGTATGATTTTTGACTCAGTTTTTAATGATTTCTATGTTTCTGAGATCGTTGCAGCTTAGTCTAGCTAGCCCAGGGACTAATTTGCAAAACTTTTAAAGATTTTGAAAGTTTCCATTGATGAATATGTATTATTTTTTATGATTGATGATGGATTTTGAATGTTTGTTGTTAGTTAAACAAGTTTTGTTAAGTGATTTTGAGTGAAAATGCAAATTAGGGGCTAAATTGAGAAATGTTGAAAATTTGTGGTTAAAATGTGAAATAAATGGAAAATATGGGCTGTTAGGGGTATTATGGTAATTCGGATAGCATGGGTAGATTTGGAATTTTACTAATTTGTGATTTTATGCAATACAAACTAAATTGTGAAAATGTGAAAGTTTAGGGGTAAAAGTGAAATGTGCCTTAAAGAGTGTTTTGAACTAAATTGAATGAATAGATGATTAAATAAGTTAATTTTTAATTTATTTAAATCAAGAAAAATGAAATACGGACTTGGATCGGGGAAAAGACAAAGCTATCGACTAATCGACTCGATTCGTCGTTTTAACATTCGAGATAAGTTCGTATTTTATAAATTCATTTCAAATGCATTTTATATACTTCGATGTAGCATAAATTGTATTTATATGATTACAGATGAGTTTGAAAATGATTCGATGAAGATTCGACAATTGGAAACCCGATTGAACTTTAGGAATAATTTAGGATGCTAGTGACATGTCATTAGGTATACTTGAGTTGGCTTCGAGACATGCATATCGGCTGATTTGGCTTCGGGCCATGATATCAAAATTTCAGATAAGTTACCTTGATTTGGCTTCGGGCCATGGTATAACTACTTATCGTGTAAGACCTTGAGTATCCGACATTCTATTCCGAATGGTTTAACGGGTAAAAGAAGGAAGTGGTTGAATATGAGATTGGTACGAGATAGTACATGTATGTACGAAATGAATTGAGTATTGAAAACTATGAAATTGATGAGCTTCTTGGTAAGTTGTATGAATAATCATTTGATAGCTTGAGATTTAATAGAATTGTTGTACATTGTTTTCCATTATCTAAATGTTTAATGAATGATGATAGTTGCTCATTGTTAACATACGAGCTTACTAAGCTATATAGCTTACTTTGTTGCTTTTCCATGTTTTATAGTGATTTCAAAGCTAGCTTGGATTCAGGGATCGTCGGAGACTTCACCACACTATCCACTGACTCTTTGGTACTTTTGAAATTATGTTTTAAGTATATGGCATGTATAGGTATTTGAGTCATGTTAGTTATATTTTGGTAATGACTTTGGCCAAATGAAATGGCTTGTAAATGCATATATTTTGGTTTGTATATATAGCCATGGGTGATGGCTTAATTTTGGTATATTTGGTATGTTTGAATCATGTGTATATATATGGGCTTATGTCTTGTGCTTATTGAGTTGGTTGTGATGATTGATGATAATATGTACTATGAATGGTAAATTGATGACTTGTGGAAATAGGTATGCTTGTGAAATTAGGCCTAATAATGCATCTTTTATAATGTTCATTTTGTTGATTAAGTAGACAAGGATTGGTATGAGTTTAGTTAGTATTTTGTGGTGCTTATGTGCCTTAAATTGGTTATTATTGAAATGGTAAGATTTAAGCTTGGTTTGGTTGTTTTGGATTGTATATTATGCTATGGTTTGGTGTTAATTGTGTAGGTGAAAATATGTACCAAATGGGGTGGCAAATTGGCTGGGTAAATAGCCTATTTTTGTCCACACGAGCAAAGACACGGGCGTGCGTCTCAGCCGTGTGTGACACATGGTTATGATACATAGCCGTGTGTCCCCTGGTGTGGAAATTGAAATGAAGTCAATATGCTCCACACGGCCTCACACACGAGCGTGTGATTGGCCGTGTGGCACAAGTCTGTATACCCCTTAATTGGCACACGGCCTAGCACACGGGCGTATGTGGCCATTTCGAATGGGCACACGGGCTAGACAGACGAGCGTGTGGTTGGCCGTGTGACTCAAGTTAGTATGTACCCCCTGTTTTCACACAGCTGGTGACACGGGCGTCTCTAGTGGCCGTGCGAGACACACGGCCTGGCCACACTGGCTGTGTCCCCTATTTGAAGCAAAATTTTCTAAGTTTCACAAAAATTCCCGAGTTATCGGTTTAGTCCCAAACTATTTCTACTGCATGTTTAAGGCCTCGTAGGTTCGTTTAAAGGACACTATCATTGGTTGTTATTGAATTGTATTTGAAATGATAAATTGTATATGAAATGTGTGTTTTAAAGTGTTACAAGTTCAGTAATACTCCGTAACCCTATTCTGACGTTGAATACGGGTGAGGCGTGTTACAGTTAGAGAGTGATCCCACATCTTTTTTTAATGTTATCGAGTTTAATTACTCTTTAAAAGTTACAAGTGAGAAAATCTTAACTTCTTTTCTTTGCCTCTTAGAGTTTATTTTATTGTAAGTGCTAATAGTGAGGTATAATTTTCTTTGATAAACTTTTCTTATTTGAGTTTTTTTTTTCAGCCTTTAATAATGGCATGCACACGTAGTCAAGAAGAGAAACATGATACATCATTGGTTACCATAGATAAACTTACAACAATGTTCGAAGAACTTTAAAAAATTTTAGGAAATAAAGTCGGCACATTACAAGCTCTTGTCCTTCAAAACGAGCTGGTTTAACAAACTTTCAGCCAAACTTTGACTCAATTGGATGTTAATGATGATGATGAATTGCTTTTTCCCCCTAATTATAAAACCAATGATCATAATGATGGTTATGAGCTTCAACAGTCTTCTGGATGTATTAAATGTGGCTTGCATACTTGTGATGCAACTTCAGTATTAATGTCGGTAGCCAATTTTTTGTGGCTAAACCAAAATTTAGTGTTCCACCATTTAAAGGCAAGCATGATCCTAATGCCTATTGTGATTGGGAGAATAAAATTGAACTAATGTTTGAATATTGCAAATGTTTGGAGGAAGAGAAAGTTCAATTAGCTACCTTGGAATTCTCCGACTATGCTTTGAGTTGGTGGACTCAATTATTACAGTGCCAACGAATGAACCATGAAAGGTCAACCGACTCGTGGGATGATTTAAAGCAAATCATGCGAAAATGGTTTATTCCACCTCATTACTATAGGGGCAACAAACGAAAGCTTCAAAATATTATTCAAGGTAATAAACCTATGACGAAATATTTTCATGAGATAGTGATGTTGATGCTGATGCAACGAGCTAATAAGAATGAGGAGGAAGATAATATAACTCAATTTGTAGCTGGGTTGAATGAGAACATCATCGATGTTTTAGATCTTCAAACTTATATTGATTTTGGAGAAAGGGTTCAAGAAGCTTGTATGATTGAGGAATAGTTGAAACGAAAGTCTAAGAACCATTCATGGGGTCGTGCATCTAATTGGAATACTTTCTCCTCTTATAAATAGATGGCATTGGTAGAGCTATTTACACAACTTTGAGAGATTTTTATTTTACCGAAAAATTAAGAGAATATATTCTCAACTATTACTTATATTTTTTCGGAATAACAATTTTACTAGTTTCTATTAAAGAAGAGAGAATTTTCATTTTCACACCAAAAGGAAAGAAAACATTTTCTAGTTCTGTGTTTCAATTCAATTGGTTTAAGCCTACACTCAAAGAAGTTCGTGGTATGAGAATAGCGGAGAAGGTTGTTTAGTTGAAAGCCAAAAAACATCAAAGATCCGTTTATCTAAAAGCACAAGTACGATTTTAGTCTAAGGTTTATTATTATATATATCACAAACCGGGTCGGCTTTCAAAATTTCAATTTTCCGTTGTGCAAGAAAATCATTTTTAAATCGAGATTTTTCCAACATTTTCAAGGTAGAGATCTCCTTCTTCAAGGACTTGATTCGCAACTTGACAGTGGTAAAGGCATTCATATTTCAAATGGAAACATCTTTCACAAAAGCTTTACATATATTGATACTTTAGCTCACTCTCTGTGTCTAAGAGATTTAATGCCTAAAGATAGAAATGCCTGGTCCTTCAATCATTTGCAAGGTCTACTTTCATCCTCTTATTTTGACACTCTCCTCAAGAAAGGAATGCGTTTTATAAAGATGACAAACTAATATGGACCCATGATTTGGTGGGGAATTACACCACAGAATCTGGATATTCTGATTTAGCTTCTATAACTATCTTGCCACCATCGAATGACATGCCTCAACCTAAAAGCTTCTGGATATGTCTTTGGATGCTTAAACTCCCTTATAAAATCATCCTTTTCATTTGAAAGATTATTCATAATGATCTTCCACTCAAATAGGAATTACAAAAGAGAATACATATTGAAGACTCCTTTTGTGAAATGCTCTTTTGCTAGAACGATATGGTTTGGTAGTGCACTTGGATTTTGAGTTGATAATTTTAGAGACTTAAATGTTATTTGTTCCATTGATTCATTCATATGCAATCCAAACAATTTTGTAACGATTTGATTTTCAATGGTGTCGAAAAATGTAGTTTCAAAACCTCATTTCCGTAAACTGAGTTCATAAGGACGAGACATAAAAATTAAGGGAGTTATTAAGAAGATATATTAAAATTTAGTTAAGTAATTTTATCGAGAAAATAAATAATTAAAACTCAGGGACTAAATTATAAAAGTCCATCACTATTGAGTTATAATTAAGAAAATGCTTGAGGACTTAGATAAAAATTATCTAAAATGGTTATTAAACCATTGTTCTTTACAAGTTAGTGGACTTTGATGGTGATGACCATTTAATTTATGTAATTGAGATTAAAGAATATAGTTCAGACTAATTAAAGTAATGACCATGAATAGCTAAATTAATCAATAGCTAAATTAATCAAAGCTTAATCCTAATATAGATAGCTCAATTAAGTGGAAAGAAAGATGAAAACCAATTCATTTTCTTCCAACGTCAACCAAAAAGAAAAGAAAAGAAAAGAGAAAAATACCTCCATTGTTGAAAGCTCCATTCGATGATTATTTCAAGTAAGTCCCTAAGTTAATTTTCTTTAATGTTTATAGATTTATGATCATGTGAGTTTAATTTAGCTAGACCATGTACTAATTTGTTCAATTGTTCAATTTTAGCAAGTTGTCATTATAGAGAAATTAATGAATTATGCTCGAATTTGATAGTTAAACTTAGATTGTGATAAGGACTAAATTATAAAATTAATTAAACTTGTGAGATAACTTTAAAATATTAGGATTAAATTGAATAAATTAAAATTTATCATGAAATTATATTATAAAGAGAAAATATAAGGTCTTTAATAAAAGAACGTGAAATCAAATTTTGATACGAAGGTAGATATTGAAAAATATCTCTATCCCGAATATGCTTGTTTTCGTTGCAAAAAAAAAAAAAGAAAAAAGCCACCGGAGATGAAAGGCAGGCCAAATCTATAAAACCAGGCCCAAAAAGACTTTCAATTAATAAAAACAAAGGAAAAAACCTTGACCAGAAAAACTGATGAATAGCTTAGCTTATCGATTCCCCTTCCAAAGTTTAAACCTTATCAATTTTCAATTCAAGCTAATACTTGAAACCCCACCAGTTTCATGCAAAATTCCTACCATTTTACCATCTCTATACCCTTCCAAAACCCCATGTCCATACCTCTTAAATCCCCATCATGGTCCTCTACAAGAAGACTCTTTGAACAAAAACTCCAAGACCTCCACAAATGCAATAATTTAAGCCATGTTAAACAGCTCCAAGCCCAAATAATCAAACAAAATCTTCATCACGACCTTTACATTGCTCCCAAGTTAATATCAGCTTTCTCTCTTTGCCGCCAATTGACCTTAGCCCTTAACGTTTTTAGCCAAATTCAACTCCCCAATGTTCATTTGTATAACACTTTGATAAGAGCCTGTGTGCAAAACTCACAGCCAAGCCAGGCTTTTTCTTTCTACTTTGAAATGCAAGGGAATGGCGTTTTGGCTGATAATTTCACTTACCCTTTTCTTTTAAAGGCTTGTGATAGTTTGGAATTGGTGAAAATGATACATACGCTGATTGAAAAGAATGGTTTTTTGAGTGATATTTTTGTACCTAATGCTCTTATTGATAGTTATTCAAAGTTTGGAGATTTGGGTATTAAAGCAGCTTTGAAGTTGTTTACAATAATGGAAGATAGAGATATTGTTACATGGAATTCTATGATAGCGGGGCTGCTGAAAGTTAGGCAGTTGAGGGAAGCTCGGAAGTTGTTTGATGAAATGCCTGAAAGAGATATAGTTAGCTGGAATACAATCTTGGATGGCTTTGTTAAAGCAGGAGAAATGGAAGAAGCTTTTGAATTGTTTCAAAAGATGCCTCAGAGGAATGTTGTGTCTTGGTCAACGATGGTTATGGGTTATAGCAAGGCTGGGGATATGGACATGGCTAGAGTTTTGTTTGATAAAATGCCGCTCAAGACATTGGTTCCTTGGACTATTATTATATCCGGCTATGCAGAAAAGGGGTTAGCCAAAGAGGCTGCTAGCTTGTATGATCAAATGGAGCGAGATGGATTGAGGTTGGACGATGGATCCGTTATTAGTATATTGGCTGCTTGTGCAGAGTCTGGTTTATTAGTAGTGGGTGTAAAAGTGCATGATTCAATAAAGAGGCTTAAGTTTAAATGTAGCGTTGCAGTATGTAATGCATTAGTTGATATGTATGCAAAGTGTGGTAGTCTGGACAAGGCTTGGAGCGTCTTTAACATAATGGCTAAAAGAGATGTAGTTTCTTGGAATGCCATGCTGCACGGATTTGCTATGCACGGGCATGCAAGTGAAGCACTTCAGATTTTCTCTAGAATGAAGATGGAAGGGTTTCAGCCAGATAGAGTTACTTTCGTAGGCGTCTTGTGTGCTTGTACCCATGCAGGCTTGATCGATGAGGGAGTAGAATACTTCTACGCAATGGAAAATGAATATGGGATTGTTCCTCAAATCGAGCATTACGGTTGTATGGTTGACCTTTTAGGCCGTGGAGGACGTTTGAAGGAAGCTTTTAGGCTTGTACATACCATGCCTTTTGAGCCAAATGCCATTATCTGGGGCACTCTTTTGGGAGCATGCCGATTGCATGATGCCGTGGAACTTGCAGAGAAGGTGCTTGATCTCCTTCTTGAGTTGGATCCTTCTGATCCGGGAAATTATTCCATGTTAGCAAATATTTTTGCTGCATCAGGGGATTGGGACAGTGCTGCAAGCGTAAGGCTCCGGATGAGGAGCATAGGGATTCAGAAACCGTCAGGAGCAAGTTCTATTGAAATAGACAATGAAGTCCATGAGTTCACTGTGTTCGATAGATCACACCCTAAATTCGACAGAATATATCAAATGCTTGACTGGTTGGGTCAGGACCTTAAGCAAGTTGTACATCCCAAAGATACATCCTTACCGGTAGAAGTCGATAGGTAGTGATTTAAATAGATGCCCTGCTACAAGATTGTTTAATTACAATTCACAAGCAGCAGAACAATCAAATTGGTTGAAGCCCTTCTGTAAAAGCATGTATTCTGCAGCATGGGGGCATGGTTATATTTGTAAACATAATGTATTCCATAGTTGTTCAAATTAGATGATGAAACATTTGAATTGATAATTCAAGATCTTCTTTGACTTGTCATGGTTGGATGATTGATAATTCCATATCCTTTTTTCTGGTGAAAGAAGGGAACATTCATGCATTGCCATGTCATATATAAAGGAAAATCAACTTTATCAGCACTATTTTTTCTAAATTCAAGTATCTAATGCTTATAGCATTGATCTCACTATAATTAAAATGCTGGCACCTATTGTGATTATGCTGCTGTTTGATGAATGCGTGGAGAGCATGGTCAACTAAGTTGACGTTGATTATGTTGGGTCTACCTTTCGGTTTTAGATTTGAAAATGATAAAATAAGGTGATAAAATATGCTTTTAAGTCCTTGTACTTTGACAAATTTCAAGATTTAATCCATGTACTTTAAAAAAAATTAAAATTAAAATTCTCCAACTTTTTTATTTGAAAATCTCAATTCAATCATTAAAATTGCAAGTGTTTTTTTGTCCAATTTCATCAATTTAACATATTGATTAAGTTGCCCTCATGTGTTGTAGTATATGATTAATACAAAAATAAATATGTTTAGTTGACAAATTTTAATAAAAACTACCAACAACGATAATGAATAGACTAAGATTTTTAAATTAAAAAAGTAAGAATGTTGAATTTTAAACTTTTAAAGTACAAGACTTAATCTCAAATTTCATACAAAGTATGGGGACTAACAGCATCTTTTAACCATAAAATAATACGCCAAGTAGAAAGTTGGAGGAGCACCGGAGCAAACTTTCTTAAGATTAGAATAATTTAATAAAAAAAAGTTACTCTTGGTAGGGATGGCAAAATCCAAATTGATGGATTTTATTCGAAACGGATTTTTTCATTTGAAAAATAGATGCAGGGTTGGGTGCATTTTTTTCTTTTGGATAGTCGGTATAGAACGGCTATAAAAATTGTTTGTCTCACACTGACCTGCTCCACTATATGAAATTATCATTTTATCATTGTATGTAGAAATTATAAGAAGGGTAAAAGTATGATAACATAATATAGAAAAAAAAATCCATATATTTTATGTTTAAATATTTTATTGAAAAATTATGTTTGATTATTTAATTTGAAGTGGAACAGGATAAGGCAAGGACGGATGTATCCAACATCCATGGAAGTGATAATAATTTTCAAGAGTATACATCCACAGTAGAACGAGATGGGTGGTGATGCAAACATAACCGACTGTGAAGCAGTAATGTATTTAGTAACATTCACCTCCGACCTCACTCAAATTCAGTCTGTTGATATAAGGATTATCGTATCATTTTTCCCTTAAACACTACCTTCCTAAAAATGGGGGTGGATTGTTGAAGGTTGGCATGGATTCCTACAAATGATACTATATTGTTGACGTCTCTGTTATTAGGAATCCCTCGGGGGACACTAGCGATCTAATTCGTTAAAACTAATGCTCTCATTACTCATTAACCTATAGTTTATTAATGTAACTGGTGTTGAATGAATTTGAGAGTGGCTGTCAAGAAGAAAGTCTATCCATCCTTTGAGAAGAAGATAAACAGATCCCCTTTGGCCTTTCATTTATCTTATTATTATCTCCATCAGAAGACAAAAACAGGCAGGCAACATCATCAAAAAGCGTCTACTCGGATACTCTCCTTATAGCAAATGACTGGCTAGGAACTTGACACATCTGAAAAAGGGTTTAGAAATAGTTCAATAATCCATCACCCACAAATTGATGGTCCAAGTTCTGGTGACCAAATGTTCCCTACTTCTGCCATGTGTGAAGTCATATCCACTGACCCATACTCACCCCCCAACTTGGACTGATTGGGATGGGAATGAACTCAGCTTGTGGTTCAAATTTAGTCCCGTTCCAACTATAAATTGCTTTCTATTTGCTCTCTTATCCCTTAGGATCAAACTAAGCAAAGAACGTAGAGAATAAAAAAAGCATGGAAGCTTGCTTTCTCTCATCAAATTCCTTCACTAAAAGTCTTGAGTCAATCAAGGCTAGATCACTTACTTTTACTAAGAAAAACCCCAACCTTTTTCACTCTAGGAAAGTTTCTTTCCCATCTTCCATCACATGTAAGTTCTTGAATTTCTATATATAAATCGTACTGGTATATTTACATATCATTATCGGATACACCTTATCTTAACAATCTTTCATATATTCGTGTATTATTCTTTTTGTCGAGAGATTTTATGTATAGATCGAATGTTCATAATCATAATGTGCCAATGATAGGCTGCCATCTGGATTCATCTTCACCGTTGGATGATGACAAGAAGCCGACACTTGATTCTGATTGGCGTTCATTTAGGCAAGGCTAGTAGCATTAGAGAAAGTATCAAAGCCTGAGAACTCATCATCATCCACCAATCTTGATACAGTAGTGGATCACCCTCCATCCGCTGCAATTAACGACAAATGGGTCCACACCATCCATGAGCCCGAAAAGGGTTGTCTACTTATCGCGACTGAGAAGCTCGACGGGGTACATATTTTTGAACGGACGGTAATCCTACTTTTATCAATAGGACCAATAGGCCCATCCGGGATCATCCTCAACCGACCATCCCTCATGTCGATCAAAGAAATGAGATCACCGACCCTAGACATCGCAGGGGCATTTTCAGACAGGCAGTTGTTTTTCGGTGGGCCATTGGAAGAAGGGTTATTTTTGGTGACTCGGAGAATGGATGAAAAGAGTGGGGTTTTCGAAGAAGTAATGGAAGGGTTATATTATGGGACAAAAGAGAGTGCGGGGTGTGCAGCTGAGATGGTGGAGAGGAATGTGATAGGGGCAGGGGATTTGAGGTTCTTTGATGGGTATTGTGGGTGGGAAAAAGAGCAATTGAATGAAGAAATTAGGGCTGGTTATTGGACAATTGCAGCTTGTAGTCCAAGTGTAATTGGTCTTGGCAGTGTAGCAAGTGTTGGACTTTGGGATGAAATTATTGGGCTTTTGGGCCCAAAAAAGGTTTGGTAAAAGAGAGAAAATGTATTGGTCGATGTTAGAAGAATCAAACCGATCATATTCATGTAAATTTTATATATACGACCTCTTGCATTGAAGAAACAAAAGCTTAAGAAAAAACACAACAAATTCTTCCAATCACAACTTAAAAAAAGAAACATCTTTCGATGTTATCAAATTGTTCGATTGTTGTATGTACTTTATTTCATCAAAAAGAAATTTGATTCATAATCAAGTCTTTGTGCAAAAGGCTTACCAGTTTTAAGCAGAGGCAGGGCTAGGGAGAGCAGTCTTTGAAACGACATCAAATGAAATTCCATTCTCTTGCAACCGTTCTTGGAGATCCGGACCAAAGACGATGCCAGGGGTATAAACTCCGCCCTTTGGCAGGTTTTCTCGTTGGCTCAAAACTATGAGAGCACATTGAACTAGACTTATCGGAGTTGTCACATAGCCAATCTCAGGTCCCATTACTCTCGTTATGATTTCCATGTCAGGTTTCGAGCTTCTTTCTGAAGCCAGGTTGCTGTCACTGAATCCGTATCCAACAAACCACATCTTAAATGATGCACTTCTCACCTCGTCCTCAGAGGGACCGGTCTTCCGGAACCACCCAAAGCTGAAAAATGAGGGAAATTTCAATAGAAGCCACCTCCCAAATGAAAATCTACACAACAGTCCAATGAAAACCCCAACTCCGAGGATTCGGTAGATGCCTAATAGGGATTTAGATGCTATTTTCACTCCAAAATGAGCTGGCTTCACTGATGACCAGTAGGCCTCCCTCTTTCCAATATGTTCAGGACTCTCATTGATCCCAGGGAGACCATGGGGGTTCTCCATCAGAGTAACGAGAGTCCTTCGAACAACTACAGCGTCCGCTGAGGGTAACTTTAAAGCCCTGAGACCAATCTTCTCCTGGTATTCGATAGTTGGTCCCTTGGGAAGAGGGGGACCAGGAATCTGCAACCGTAAAAGTAAGCGATTATTATAAGACATTGCGAGAATCATCATCTAGCAATTCTTAATTTTCAGTATTGAATATGCAAGATTTAACTGGTAAATCACATGATTAGAAATATAAAGAATCAGTTTGTTTAAATATAACATTTTATGATTCTTAATGAAAGAAACTATTTCAAAGCTACAGCTATCATCATGGTTTGCAGGAGAGGTTTGAACAAGTCTGGATGCCCAAGCATCATATCAGCCTCGGGAACAAGGATTCCACAACCTATACTAGCAACAGATAAGAACGAAACAATGTATATTTTATCACACCCGATGTGAGGTGAATAATATTGCAAAGTAGGCAAATAATACTGCAGCCACCAAGCCTAAGGTTTACTATCACCATCTTTAAGCCCTGCAGCCACCTAGTCTTCTATTGCCACCAATCATGACTACCATATAGGGTAATTTGTTTGCTAGGCTTCATTTTCACCATCACTCACAAGCCCATGTTTTAGTCATCAGTAGCACACTGCTATTATAGTCGATATATGTACAACTACAAATGCTAGTAGCATCTCCTCTTGATCTAACCATAAAGCAAATCAGGTATTACTGAGAATCATAATGAAGTTGCCTGCACACTAGATATGGGTGCAAGTGGAACATTTTTGGGATTCACATTCCAACTTTGTGATGACCCGCAGAGACAGATATATCCAGGATTATGTATAATCAAGAAAACATATATACCCTAAATCTAGTTGCTTGAAGCGATTACTGAGATTAAAAGTTAATTGTCCTTCTCAATTTTCAAACTAACAACCAAATAGAGCATTATATCGACGAAATACACAGCAACAAAAAATGAAATTGCTTGAAGTAAGATGAGGTCAGAAACTAAATCAAGAAAGGGCACCATAGAATTCTTAAATATCTAGAAAATCCAAATAGCATTCCCAAACCTGCAACAAACTAATGTCCCAGACAAACCATGAAACACTAGGATATCAACAACAAACAGAAATGTAGAGTGATCACTTACCACAGGCCTAGGTTTCTTGGGTCTGGAATGCCTCAACTGTTGCAACTTATCCATGTTCGCCACACCCAAAACTGCTGATTCATATGTTGCAAAGTTCCCAACAATTCTTTTATCAGACTCCAAACTTACATATGCAGTAACATGGTTTGGCACAGCAGGAGCCACCCACTGCCTCGTATTGAACATAACCCCCATTTCAGCAGGAATCGAATCGAATCCGCATGCAGAAACAATCAATGAACCTGTCTCCATAGCCTTTTCATGGTATTTGGCCTCCATTTCTTCCATAAACTCAGGCTCTCCAGTTATATCCAAATAATCACACCTAACATAATGAACAAATAACAGCGTAAATAAATTGAATTACATAGATATTCGTTGCTAGTTCAAAATAAGAAATTGTGAGATTAATTGTAGGATAACTTAATGAAGTGATGAAAAACTTTAGCTGATAGTGAAGAGAATGCAAGCTAAATAAAACTCATTATTTTAGAAATAAATCCTATAATAAAAGGCAAAAAATAAAATAAAATTCACATCTTCAGGCATAATTGACATGAAAGAACAAGGAAAACACATTCCAATAAATAACCTAGAATATGTATAACTTTCAACTTTCAAGAACTTGTCCAAAAGGTACCTAAAATAAGTTCTTTACCATCAAGATTCATTAATTTCCACCACGCTCTTAAAATTATCAAGAATAAATCCCCATAAACAAGCTGAAATTTCATAGTTTTATTGCATATTAGAGCTCAAGAATCCTTAAAGAAACCCCGATTTCTACCATTTAACAACAAATCCAAAAAGCCGAATGCAGGAACAAGAATATGAAAAACATTCAAAAAGGGAAAAAGGGTACCCAGAAGAGGCACAAGCAGCAACAACAGGCTCACCATGGATCCTATAAGGTCCGACACAATTAAGCAAAAGCTTCGTCTGGTTACAAAGACTGGAAAGCGAAGCCGGGTCAGTAGTATCAGCAATGATAACACTAACATCATTAGGAGGAGAACTAGGATGGGCTGCCCATTGAAGAGTTTTAACAAGCTTTTCACGGCTACGGCCAGCAATTGCTAAAGTTTTAAGAGGAGAAGACGGGGTGTTGAGAAACTTCAGAGCCTCTTTTACTACATATTTTCCAGTAAAACCTGAGGCTCCTAAGATGATTATGTCGTACAGAGGATGGGGTTTTGGGGGTTGGGCTGTTTGCATGGTTTTAGGGGTTTTTTCTGGTTTTCCCGGAAAATGAGGATGGAAGAGAAAAGGAGAGAAAATTTGACTGCAGAGATTTTTTTACCTTTCATGTGGGTCGAGAGCTTTAGCGGTGCTTTGCTTCATTTCTTCCGCGTGTGTTATTTAATGAATCGAAAATCGAGTTAATTGCACGGTTTATAGAAGTTGAGGTCAAAAATTGCAATATTTAATTTTAAATTTTTATGATATAAAAATAAATATTTTATATTTAAAATAAAGAAAATTAATTTAAATTTTTTAAAAATATTTATAAAAACCCTTTAAAATTTTGTTGAATAATATTTAAAAGTTATAAAATAAAGTTTATTTTATTAGAAAAAGTCTAAAATTAATATGAAAAATCAATAATTAAACTAAATTAAATTATAATTAATAGTTTAAAAATCTAAAAATTTAACCGAACCAAACCAATATCACACCCATCACGGGTAAACTAGAGTGGATTACATTTAAATTTTTTCAACTTTTTACAAAATACTCATTCAAGTAAATATTTGTATTGATAATAATGATTGATTCGAAATCTGATTCAAATCCAATATAGCACCTATGAGTACATAAGAAATGTACTGGATTGATTCTTTTTAATGAATTGATCCGATTGTAGCTTCGAATATAGAATTCAAAGAGATCAAATAAGAAATGATATTCTGAATCATAGAACTATAATGAAATATACGATCAACCAACATTTATCGAATTTAAAAGAGTCATAGAACATTTCAAGATCCTGATGCATATAGATACAAATGTTCCAATGGGAGCAATAATTTTTATGAGTATTTGTAACATTTCGTTTCTGAGCAGAAGAGTGGTTTTCAAGTAGTATTCGATCAGTAACATATTAATCAATATTTGATTGATTGGTCTGATGTTGTCGACAGAAAAAAAAATTTGTCCAAGTCGCTTCGTTTCTTTTTTTCTTTGTGAATTTCGAGAATATCCTCATTCATAGGTTTGAGATCTACATTTATGAATTGAAAAGTTTGAAAGCTCGAAATAAATAGTTCTAAGCCTTAAATTTTGTATTTATCTTACATTATTAGAATAAAATAAACAACACACAATCTTTCCTTTCTTTTTTCTTTTCACCTAAGGTTTCAGATTTTTTCTTTGGAAAAAGAAATTGGAATAGGAAGTAATAGATTGAGTTATTAAGATTAATTAATTAAGTTGGGATTAGGGTTATCAAGATTAATTATTTTGGGTTATTAAGAAATTGGAATGGGAAGTAATAGATTAGAGTATTAAGATTAATTAATTAATTTGGGTATTAGGTATTAATAGATTAGGGTTATTAAGAAATTGAAAAATTGATTAATCATTTCATTCTAAAAAAATGAGAATTTTTATGAGTTGATTTCGAGTAGTCACTTTCAATTCAACCAAGAAAAAATTTAAAATTTTTAAAATAAAATCGTGGATCAATTTTTTCAATCAAGAAAACAAATATTTAATACACAAATTGATTAATCTTAATAACCCTAAATCTTATTTCGTTCCAATTTTTCTCAAAAGAGAAATTCAATCTAAAACTAAAGATTACCCAAAAATTCACTCTATACTTTAATTACAAGCGAAAAGAAAAGAAGAGAAATGCTAGGCATTGTTGATTTTATTTTAATAAGTCAATATAAATACAAAATTTAAGGTTTAGAACGATTTATTTTAATTAAATGATTAAGATCATTTTGGTTCCTATTATTCTCGTTATATTAAAATTTTAAAAATAAAAAATAATTTGTAATACTATTTATTAGTATCATTAGTGTAAAATGATATTTTTCTATTGGAAATATTTAATATAATTAAAATATATTAATTTATCACAACTCAAATAATATAAAAAATTTTTTTAAATACTAATTAAAGCATGTTTAACATATTTAACATGGAATATACTTTATATAATTAATGTAAAGTAACATAATTAACTTAAATTAATTAAATGGTAATTAATATATTTAATAATATGATAAAATAAAAGACATTCTTCTCGGTTCAAAAATTTTATACATATTCGTACTTTTATATAGATTATAGATATTACACTATTAATATTTATATTATATTAAAATCTTAGACTAAATTAAAGTCATTAGTTAAAGCTCTATACCAAAACAATTAAAGAAAATAAATAAAGCAAATTTTTAAAAATTACTTTAATTTGTTAAGGAAAAACTTTAAAACCTTTTTTATTTTATTTTTTCTTCTCATCCTCTCATGCAGATTATTTATATTTTCCTTTTAAATTTTTATTATTCAATATTTTTCTTAATTTATTATATATTTATATACTTTTTCTTTAGTTGATAATAATTAATTAAGTAATTTTCTTTTACATTATTTTTATTTTTCACTAATTTTTGTTTTATATTTCTTTCAGTGCACTTAATGTTGTAACTTTTAGTTGGATAACTCTTGAAAAAACATCCACATCAACATAGTTTTGAGTTTTCTGTCAACACCTGTTATTATTTTTGAAAATAATCCATTTTCGTAAATAATTTCGAAAATGGGCGTTTATTGATACTAAACCATTCGTTAATCAGGGACAATGGCTTCTCAGTTATTCTACATGTAATCATGATTCATTTCTTACTTAAAATTCCTTCACTTCTCCAGAAAACCAACCCAATCCCCTCTTTTAATTCTCAATGTCTATTCCTTTATCATTCAACTAGCCAGAAAGTAGAAAAGTTTGCTTCTTTATTGGAGAATTGTAAAGATTTTGTTTCTTTGAGAAAGCTCCATGCTTGTATTTTCACTAATGGGATTTGTCAAAGTACATTTATAAGCTTAAAACTTCTAACTTCCTATCAAAAGTTTGGATCCTCACTTGAATCAAGATGGGTATTTGATGGAATTATCAAGAGCAATATCTTTCTTCGGAATTCAGTTCTCATTGGATGTTGTAGAAGTGGTCAATATGGTGAAGTTCTTAGGCTGTATTTGAAATTGAAGCAAAAAAAGATTGGTTTCGATTGTTCAGCTATTACTTTTACTTTGAAGAGTTGTGCTGAATTGGGTATTTTTGGATTTGGAAAAGGAGTTCATCTTGATGTTTTAAAGGTTGGGTTAAGTAAAGATGGATTTGTGGGTTCTTCACTTATAGGTTTGTATTCAAAGAATGGAGATATGGTTGGTGCTTCCAAAGTGTTCGATGAAATAACTGAAAGAGATGTTGTTGTATACACTTCGATGATAACTGGCTACGCACTAGTTGGCGGTCATATTACTTACAAGGCGTTTGAATTTGCTCGTCTCATGCAGAAGGAGGGGTCGATCCTAACAGGGTGACAATGGTGAGTTTATTGCAGGCAGCAGCCGAGTTGGAAGCACTGAAAGAAGGCAGGTCGATCCATGGATATGCTATTAGAAGAGGGATTGGTTGTTCAGATGAAGTATTTGAGACAAGTCTCATGGATATGTATATTAAATGCAAGGTCCCAACAATGGCGACATGCATTTTTGGTAGAATGAAGATGAAGACCATTGGTTCTTGGAATGCTATGATAACTGGATATCTTAATATGGGGCAGCCATTGGAAGCATTGGGACATTTTTGTAAGATGGTCCATGAAAATGTTTTTCCAGATTTGATTAGCTTAGCCAATGGGATTTTGTGTTGTGCTGATTTGAAGTATTTGCAAGAAGGAAAGACTATTCATGGTCGCATAATTCGGATAGGTTACGAGCTTGATCTCATAGCTACCACTGCTTTGGTTGATATGTATTCCAAGTGCAATGATTCTACCCGGGCTAGGAAATTATTCGATGTAGTGGAGAAAAGAGATGTGATTTTATACAATGTCATGATGGCAGGTTATCTCCAAAATGGATTTGCTACCGAAACCGTGGACCTTTTTATTGAAATGGTTGGTTCCGGTCTCAAACCAAACCTAGGTTCTATCCTGAATGTACTTTCAGCATTGTCAGAGATGAAGAACGTAAGAGGAGGAAGGAGTGTTCATGGTTACATTTTGAAACATGAATTTCGTATGAATACCGAAGTTGCCAATCAAATTGTCTACATGTATGCTAGGTGCGGTTGTATTTATGATGCAAGGCAAGTCTTCAATGGGATACGATATAAGGACTTGATTTCATGGACGTCAATGATGATGGGTTATATCTACCATGCCAACCCCGAAGAAGCCATCCTATTGTTCCGAATGATGAAAAGAGAAAAACTCGACCATGATTCCGTCACTCTGATAAGTTTACTCCAGGCATTCTTGAAGCTTGGACATCTAAGTCTAGCAAAGGAAGTTCACTGTCATTCATATCGAACTCGACTAGATCACGAAACACTAGTAATAAACTCCCTGATAACTACTTATGCCAAGTTGGGAAATCTAAATATGGCAAGAAACTTATTTGAGCACACCAATAGAGGGTGTGTGACATCATGGAACACAATGATTGCAGCATATGGGATGCATGGAAACTGCAAAGAAGTTCTCCGGCTATTTGACCGAATGCGAAGCGAGATGATCAAACCTGATGACATGACCTTCACATCGATACTTACTGCTTGCAGTCACTCTGGCATGGTGGAAGACGGTCTGCGAGTATTTAACTGCATGAGAGAAGACTACCGCATAATATCCTGTGAAGCACATTATGGATGCATAATAGATTTATTAAGCCGAGCAGGACGTCTCGAAGAAGCATACGAATTGCTTAAATTACTGCCAGCTAGACAAAGTGCATCAGCAATGGCTGCCATGTTGGCTGCTTGCAGAATCCATGGAAACACTGAACTTGGGAAGGTTATTGGGCACTGGCTTTTAGATTTAGAACCAGAAAGCCCAAGTGTATATAATTTAGTGTCAAATTTATATGCAGAAAGTGGAAAATGGGATGAAGCAGCCAGAACAAGGAACATGGCAAAGATGAGGGGTTTGAAGAAGGCTGCTGGATATAGTCAGATAGAACTAAATCCGAGAGCTTCGACGATGTAAACTTCCCTGGGACTGGGTTCCCGTTGTTGTTTGATTCATTCTTAAGACATTAGGTTTAGCAGGGATAGATAGAGATGATTTTGACAATGTTTCTAACCATTCCGGGGTATGAAAAACGAAGGGATGAGTGTACAAATGAGAGTGATAATCAGAATATTGTTGCCTGCAGCACACATTTATATTGCCGTCACCTACGTATTTTCATGCGCATTATATTCATTAAGGCTAATGTGGTGCGACATGGAGGGGAATTTCCCCTTGAGAGTCGCCGACCATGGGATCAAATAATCTTAGTTGGACTTGAATCCTTCTAATTTAATTAACTAATGTACTCCAAATAAGAATACAACCCTGTAAAAATATGTTGTTATAGTCGAAATTGAAGTTGGGAAAACTCTGTCAATGAAAATTTTATTTGATTAATTTTCTTGTACTAAAATAAATTTTATTTTAGTTTTGATTCTAGATTTGTGAGAATTATAATTGCAATCATATAGTAGAGGCTGGATTTCAGTTTGGATACATGCCTATAAGGATTTTAACTTCCACCCTCTAGGAAGTCTTTGTTTTCATCTCATGTTCTATTCTTTAGGTTAGAGTTTAATCTCTAAACATTCAAATTTCAAAAATAGTGAAGAAGATTATTTTGTAGAAAGCTTGAATACTTTGGACTTTAGTTCGAGTTGATTGAAAAATTTGAGCATCTTCTAGAGCTTCTTTTGTGAATTAAACTGTTTCTGGGCCTCAAATTATATAATTTGATCAGATTTATTACTTTAAATATCATGACAATAATTCATTTTTTTTAAAAAAAATTAAAATTCCGTCATGCTAACTCTGATATAATCTTTAAACAAAATTTAAATACTACTTAAATTCTTTAATTTTTAGCTTTCTTACGATGCAATTTGGCCTAAGAAAGACTTGACCTAGTTTCACTATAATACAATTTGTTTCAATTAGGACTAGGAAAACGTGCCAATAATCGCCCTTAGGTGTGCACAATTATTTTTCTTTTAATAAAATTACTTATAGATATTTTTTTAATGGCTCAACTTTAGTTAGATTTTTTTTATTACTTAATTATAAAATGTTAAATTTTAATCACTAATATTATAATCGGTTAACAACATTAATGAAAAGGTGACGTGGCAAGTTAAATTTGCCACATAAGCACCGGCTATCCGCCTCTTGAGAGTTGCCTTCACCTTCTTACTCTAACGTTGAATCAGTGATAGGAAACCACCAAAATGCTCTTCTTGTCCTCCTCTACCATTTTGCTAGTTTAACTTCTCTTGAAAATGGCTAGGAATTGCCAAACTAACCTTGAACCTATCTAATCTGGCTATCAAGATGTTCTTGTTTCAAACAATGTTATTCTCCTAATCAACGACTACCATTCCACCGTTGGGTTCACTGTGAAACTTCCAAAAGGGTGCCAAACTTGTGGTAGCCGTTAAACTTTGCTTTCTTCTTTTTTTTTTTCTTTCTATTTTATTATTGTTTTTTGTTCTGGCTTTTGGTCGAGTATTGGGCTTTTAGGGATATGGTGAATGAGGAAGGGAATTGATGACAGATGGTTATTGGAGATTTTACAATAATTTATTAGGGGTTATTATGAGGTTGAGGCTTTATGAGATGATGGCTTTAGGTTGGGGAATTGTGTGGGTGTTGTGGTGGTTGCGAGGGTTATTGAGATGAGGCTTGTGAGATAGTGAGTGGCGTTAGTAGAGAAGAGAGGGTGAATGGGGAATTGTATGGTGGTCGTAGATAACAATGAGGGTGGTGGTGAATCAGATGGTTATTAGTTTGTAACGACTCGATAATTAGGGGTGTTAAAAAATATATGTTTGGGACTCTATTCTTGTAAATCGAACTCTTAAATATTTGTAATAAATATTTACAAAATTAGTTGTATAGTTAATTAGGTTTCAATTAAGTGAATTTAGTTGAATTAAACGTAATTAAATATAAGGACTAAATTGTATATAGGGTGAAAGTTGAGTTATAAATTAAAAATAATTAAATGAACTAAAAAGCAATTATATCTAATTCCATTAAGTGGACGGTATTAGTGGCTTATATGTGTAAATTTATTTTATATATTATAATAGTTAAAGTTAAAATATATTATAATATTAAGAAACTTAATAATTAAGTAAATGTATATATATTATATAATAATTAATTAATGTATAATAAAACAAATAAAAAAAGAAATAAAGAATGATAAAGCCATTAAAATTAGAAAGAAAAGAAAGAAACAAAAAGAAACAAGAAAAGAAAGTCACGCACGGCCTTAAGGACTTCTAAGGTTTAAAGTTTAATTGGTTAGTTAATTTAGTTCATTTTTTTGTAATTTTTATGTTTTTGGAATCTCGGTATCTAGGGTTACTCGACCCATGCTGAAATTTTAGCGATTATTAAGTTTTTAAGTGTTGTCAATGTTGAATAATTTTAGTATTAAGGATTAAATTGATAGATTTTAAGTTAGAAATGGAAAAGGATTAAATTGTATAACAAATTGTAAAATTTGAGTATTAGGGACTAAATTGTGAAAATTAAAAATTTAGGGGTTTAAGTGAAAATAGGGAGTTGAATTTAGTTTAAAGTGAAATTAGTATAAAAATATAAGATTAAATATGAAGAATAAAAATTAGTCTCGGTTTAGGGACTAAATTGAAATTGAGGCAAATATTGAGTAAAAATTGAAATATGAAATTGAAAATTTATTGTATTGACGAATTTTAATTGTTTTTAATTCTGTAGCTAACGTCGTACGGGAATCCTCGACTAAAAAGGGGAAAGATAAAATTTACGTCGAATAGCTCAAAATTTAAGGTTTGTATTTCTATAATCTGAACCTAGTTACTAATTGTTGTATTTTGATTTAATGCATATGGTAAGTGGTTGAGGTAAGTATTTGACATTTTGATATTGAATTGAATCAAAGTTGATTGAAATAGATTGAATTGGTATATATATTACGGATGTATTGATTATTTGAATTGAAATGAATATTCATGTGTATATGTGATTATATGAAAAATTTATATTGGATATTGGTTGTTTTTGAAATGTGAAATTAAACCCTATTAACTGTATGTCGGATATAGATGGCATGCCATAGGATAGGAAGAGTTCAGGGATTTCTTCGACTTCGAGTCGATGAGGCACTGGGTGCCAATTTACTTTGGTCTAACCGACGAGACACTGGGTGTCAAATTTATATAGCGTTGGGCACAATTATTACTTCGAATTTATCCGATGAGGCACTGGGTGCTAAACTGGTGTGTTGGTTGGATTTGTGTATCCGTCCGAGTCCGAGTCATGTTAATAGGGATAATTAAATAAAACAATACTATGATTGATATTGGATGATGTTGTATGTGAATTGAAATTGGGATAGTGATTTGAAACATGAAAATGAGATACATGAGTTATGTACTTATAAAGTGGATATGTAATGGCTAATGCCATTGTTTAAATGATATGTGGATCAAATTGTAAAAAGCTATTATATAGCAAGTGATGAGAACTGAGTATAGTATGAAATGATGTATTCATGAGTTGAGTATTGAATGGCTAATGCCATTGTACAAATAAATATAATTTGATATGTGAATAACTATTTATATAGCAATTGTGTGAATTAGGACATTGTTTAACGAATGAAATATGATAGCATATGATACTCATGATACTAGACATTAATATGTGATTAAAATTCAATTGTGCATATTATATTATCTCGTTTTTAAATATTCAAATTATAGAAATACCATTGAGTTTTACTCGGTGACAGTTTTGTTTTTAAATGCATATTAGGTACTTCACTTTTGATTGCCAATTCAGCATCCAACAACGATCCCGAACTCAAATATGGTGATGTTTATCTTTTGTGTCGGCATGTAGCTAGGACGTCTAAATGATAGTTATTTTGTGGATGAATTATAAATATATACATATAAACATATGTTTGTATTTGAAGCCATATTATGGCATGGTAAATTGAACAAATTCAGATATGTGCATGTGAATTTAAGTTAATGTTTTAGGTAGCTTTGAGTTAGGCCAAATTGATGAATTTTGACATATTTATAATTTTAATTTGGTTGATGTTTTGATGATATAAATGTGCTATGAGCATAAGTGATGTTTCGAGTTGTGATAAGTTAACAATCTATGGCTAAACAAGTGAGCCAAAGAACATGTTATGAAATTGCAAATGAGAAATGTTAATGACATTGTATTAATGTGCTTATGTGCATTTTATGTTAAGTTTATTTGTATATGGCTTACTAAGCTTTTGAAAGCTTACTTTGTGTGTGTTTGTTCTGTTTTATAGATCGTCAAAGCTACTGAGGGCTCGAGGATCGTTAAGGATCGTCATCACACTACTCAAATCACATTTTGGTACCTTTTGAAAATGTATAGACATTAAAATATGGCATGTATAGGCTAGTTGTTTTGGAATATGTTTGAGATATGTACATAGCCATGTGATATGGCTAGATAAATGGTTGTGTTATGAATGAATAGTCAAGTTATATGATGCTTAGTTTGATATGTTTTGTTAGTGAATGAAAGGGTCAAGGAAATGGTAAGTTTATTGGTACAATGTTGGTATATCATTGATGAGAAGATATCTTGTTATTGTGGTAGGTTGTGGATGAATCATGCTTGGAAATTCATGTGAATTAGTTGGGCTAATTGAAATATATGATGTTGTGATGAAATGTTCTTGAAAGAGTAGAATAGATGATCAATTTGATATGTTTTTGGTTGCCAATTGTGTTTGGAATAATGCTTGTATGTGCTTGTAGGGATGACCCAATGTGTGGGTGGCAATTTGACCTTGCAAATGGCCTATATTTGCCCACATGGTTGAGCATATGGGCGTGTGGCTCGACCATGTCCCTCGTGGTTGCATTTCAAAACAAGTCAGACTCGACCACGGGCTGGACACACGGACGTGTGACTGGCCGTGTGGTGCAAGTTAGTAGTAACCACGGGTGAGGCATACAGGCGTGTCTACAGCCGTGTGGATAAGTCAGTATGTATGCACCGTTTTGACACGGCTTAGACACACTGGTGTGTTTGAGGCCGTGGGAGGCACACAGCCTAACCACATGAGTGTGTGACATCTATAACTTAAAAAATTTTTAAAGTTTCAAGAATTTTTGTATGTGTTCGGTTTAGTCTCGGCCCTATTCTAAAGCATGCTAAAGGTCTCAAAGACCTATTTAAGGGACACTTTGATGTGATTTGTAATATTAAGTTATGAAATATCTGTAAAATTTTTTGATAGTTCGGTAAAGCCTCTTAACCCTAAATTGATGATGGTTATGGGTTAGGGGTGTTACACGACTAATGAGGAGCGGTGACAAGAGATAACATTGGCAAGGAGTGGCAGTGAGAGGTGGCTCACAGCTTGGTTAAAGAAGAAGAAGAAAAAGAAGAAGATGTTGGGGACATCGAGTAATATCACACATGAATGTTGCTTAATCATTCAACACCAAAATAATTTGAAAACATCGAAAGCAAATACTATTGAATATTAAAATGCAACTAGAGAACACACTGAATTTACAAGGTTTAGCACATTGCCTATACCTTAGACACTAACACCAGATAATAATTGCACTAATACCAAAAGAAAATTATAAACTAATGAAACCCTTAATTCAAAAGATTTCCCAAAGTATACTAATTGTATACAATAAAGTGGTAGATCAAAATTGGGATACTTATGTGAAGGCTTTAAACTTTCTTTTATAGTAAGGTTGAGGTGGAAACCTTTTGTCCCATGTTTAAGTGGGATAAAAACAAGCCAACACCAACAAATCTCCAATTTTGGCGAGCTTATCAATCTCACTCAACTTCCCTTATCTTCCACTCCTCAACTTCGTGAAGTCACCTTCAACTGTACCTTAAAATGCGCTTTCAAGCACCATACACTCAAAGGTGTTTAAACTTGTAGGATGTTATCAAGTTTAAACAATGATTGAACTTTATTGCTTTTACCACCTTGGTCAACATATCTACAGGATTTTTAGCTATTACAATCTTCTAAAGTAGAATCTTTCCTTATTCAAAGATTTCTTGCACAAAGTGATATTTCACGCAGATGTGTTTGCTTCTTGAATGGTAAACTTGGTTTTTCGCTAAATGAATAGTGCTTTGATTGTCATAGTAAAGGCTAATGTGACATTAAACAACACCCAAGTCTTTCATCAACCCAAACAACCTCTTTAACAACTTTTGAAACTGCCATATACTTTGCCTCTATCATTAATAAAGCTACTATAGACTATAATGTAGACTTCTAACTTACTGGGCTTTAGTAATAGTAAATAGAAACCCAATAGTAGATCGATATTTATCCAAATCACCAGCATAATCAAAATCGACATATCCGACTAAACACTGACCAAACATTTTATCTTGCTCAAAGATTAAACCAACATCTACAGTTTTCAGAAGATACTGTAGAATCTATTTCATAGCTTGCCAACGCCCTTTACCAAGATTATGCATCTACCTGTTCACAACTCCAACTGCTTGTGAAATGTCTAGCCGAATACACACCATTTACATTAGGCTGCCAACTACATTAGTGACTGCACCTTGGTGTGTGTGTATCAGGGCTAATAATCAATACAAAAAAAAAAAAAATATGGGAGTATACTGTAAGTGTGACAGTTCGAATTGTTTTTAATTTTATAATGGAACACTCGAGTATCCCGAGGATCAAACCCAATAAAGTTCAGGGACAAAGTGATTCCTAAGCGACAAGCATGCAAATAGGTAGTGTAGCTAACTACTTGCTAAGTACCATATTACGAAAATGCATAGTCAAGGATAAATTAGGCTAATTACCTACCTAACACTAAGGATAGCCAAATTGTAAAATAAACAAAATTATAGAATTAACAAATCAAGAAACACAAGTGATCAGTTAACTTCCATGTTGTTGATTAGTTTTCAGATTAGGGATCTAAAAGGCGTAAACTTCTAACTGACTCAATTTTATCTCTTGGTCACCATTTTACCAGATTAGACAATTTAGTCTGGTTTATCTTTCGACCTCACCAAATTAACTCGGGATAAACAAATTAATGCTCAATAGGATCACCTCTTGATCTCACCTATCTAAAAAAATAGGGTTAAAAAAATAAGGTGTTTCCATTTTTGATATATTTTCAATCAAATTTAGCTGTTTTTTTTTTCTTTTTAGGTGAAAGGGTCACAATAATGCTCAGTAGGATTTTCTCTTGATCTCACCTATCTATAAAAATAGTGTTTAAAAAATAGGGTGTTTCCATTTTTGATATATTTTTTTTATCAAATTTAGCTAAAAAATTATTTTTTTGGCTTTTTAGGTGAAAGGGTCACAAAGAAATGCAAAACTCCAAAAAAGACCAAATTACACGTTGTGTAAATGTTGAAGGTTAAATTGTTTAGAATCAAGACTAAATTGACACAATGTAGAAATTTTGAGGGTTAAAAATGCTATTATGTCAAATTTAGCTACCACATCACCTTTCCATTAGCCATTTTGAGATTGGTGAACAAAAAGACAAAATTGAATAGTTGAGTGACCATTTTGTAACTTTTAATAATTGGGTGACAAAAAAAAGCTTACCAATAGTTGGGTGACTACTAGTATTTTTTTTAACCTTTTTTTGGTTTGGATTGTCAAACAATGATCTAAAAAAAAGTAGAAGAATGATGCTTAAAGTCCACAGTTTTGTTTTGAATGAAGTAGACCACTAGAAATAACATTAGTGTAAGAAGTGGTTAGGGTTATGAAAAGGAGAAGCAGAATAAGATAACTAAAAAAATAAAAGATAAAAGGAAAAGAAAAGGGAAAGTTAAAGCAAATAAAAGAAAAAAGAAAAAAAATTCACTCAAAAGAAAAAAAAGTGTAGGGATTAATTGTACAAATTGACCTAAAATTGATAATGAGAATGACAACATTTGATGTCACATCAACTTGCTATTGCAACATTAATTAGAGTTGATAGTTGAGTGACCATAACGTAATAAATCGATAGTATTAATGATCAAATAGTACTTTCTTAAAGTTTAGTGACAAAATATAAATATACTAAAATATAAATGATGAATTTTGTAGTTTGCCCCAACAATAATATTGAAACCTAAGGCTATTTAAAAGCATTAAAGAACATTGCAATCAGAATGATAGATTCTGATCTCTCGTGTTTTTCTTGAAGCTAACTTCGTTGCAGATCATATAGCTAATATGCCTAATAATTCCAAACCTGAATTAACGAAGTTTTGATAGCCCACCTATGAAAGTTTTTAAAAATTTACAAGGGGACATGATCAGAAAGTCCATTTGACTCAATTTTTAAACCTTATACCCAAAACCATCTAAACCTTATCTAATCCCAAACTCAAATCCTAATAACTATGGACACCATGCAACGAAACCCCTCAACTCAGCAACTAAACTAAATACCCAAAACCACCCTCATAATCTTCACTGAGAACTGTTCTCACTATGCCGATGTTATCCCCTTCGAGCTTCAAGAGCATGCTCTCATTGCACCTTTAAACATAGTTAGAGGACAAAGGAAAGAGAGAGTTGTTTGGGTGATAGAATAGTTGACGTGTAACAGACCGAATTTGACCCTAATCGGAACGGTGGTTTCGGGACCACGAATCCGAGTCTGAAAAATTTTTAAATATTATATTATGTGTTTATTATATGTGAATTAATGTGTGTGAAAGTTTCATAGAAAAATTTTATCGTTTAAGCACTTAATTTGATAAAAAGGACTTAATCGCGTAAAGTACAAAAGTTGCAAATTATAGTGAAAAGTCCTAATGTGATAGTGGCTTTTTAAATTGAAGTCCTAAAAGGACAAATAGCCAAATTCTATAGTAAGTGGCCGGCCAAGTACATAACTAACCTTAGTTTATAATGTTTAATATTTTATAACATAAGGTTAAAATGGTAATAATTAAATTATGTTATTATTAGTTAAACAATTCATAAAATAAAGCCATTTGCATGCTTATTTTGCCAAAAGAAAAGAGAAACAAAAGGGGAGAAAAGCTTTGAAACATTCGGCCTTATTCAAGCTTAATTAGGTAAGAAATCTAGCTCGATTTTTGTTAATTTTACGTTTTGAGATCGTTGCTTAGTATATTACCCGACCCATGCTAGAATTTCTAAGATTAGTGTGTATATATGATTCGCCATTGATGAATTCTTGAGGTTTTGATGTTTGATGATTTTAAATTAAAGATATGTTAAGGATTGATATGTTTTGTATTAGAAATTTTAGTGAATTTTAGTATTTAGGGCTAATTTGTAAAAGTAAATTTTTAGAGGGACTTATTTGAGAAATAATTGAAAGAAAAGGGCTTGTATAACCCCTATACATATTCAGCCCTTAAGGGGTATTGAGAAATTTGGTGTATTTTGTGTTTTAGGCAAATAGGACTAAATTGTAAAAATTTGAAATAGTAGGGGTAAAATGATAAATTGCCTATTTATGTGCTTAGGGACTAAATTGAGATGAAATGTACTTGAATGAGTTAAATTTTAATGTGTTTTAGATCAAAAGCAAAGAAAAATGGATTTAGATCGGGGAAAGACGAAGGTTCTCGAATAGCCGATTCGCACGGTCTATCAATAGCCGAGGTAAGTCTCTAAGCTGGATTATATTAAAGAATGCATTATGAAAGTATTAAATGACAAAATTTGATAAATTTGGGTATATTTTCATGTGATAGCCAAATGTAGTAATATTACATTGAATTGGATATGTTTTATTATACAAAGTTATAATAGTTTTATTTGTGAAAAGTGAATAAGCTTAGTTGAATTGGAATTGTGATAGAATTGTGAAATTTAAGTGATAAGTGGTTATGATACAATTGAAATGTTCATTGAAATGTTGAAAATGATGATATCTCGGGCTTTAAGCCTAGCGAGCCTAGTCTTGGTGACTTATTTCGAGCTTTGTGCTCAGCGTGCCTTGTGCTTGATTCATTTCGTGCTTTAATGCCTAGCGTGCTTTGTGCCGGTGTTATATGTCGCTTTGTGCCTAGCGTGCCTTGTGCTTGGTGATTTATTTCAGAGCTTATCGCCTAGCGTGCCTTGTCTTGATTTATTTCGGGCTTTAATGCCCAAGCGTGCTCTTTCTTGGGTGATAAGTTAAAAACAGAGAATTGGAGATGTATATACATAGTAGATTGAGCTATAAGCTCTAAAAAGAAAAAGAAAATTAGCTTATTATATTGGTAAGTGATAAGGTAAGTTGATTATTTGAAATGATAAATGGTTATGTAAATATGAATTATGTGCTAACCTATTTGAATATATACATAATTTGGCCTATTTATGTATTTGTAATAATGAAAGTCAAATTATATATTTGTATATGATTGATTATGTTCGACCATATGGTATATGTATGTAAGGTTCAAATGTGATTTGGTGATACTTAAAACTTCGGTTATGATTATGATGTGCAATGAGATCGGAATTTCGTTATGTTTCGGTAACTTGAAATATTCAAATGCATAGGTTATATATATGAAATGTTATTGTATAAGTTATGTGATAAACTACTATTGATTAGATTAAGGATATGACTAATATTTGGCTAGGTGAAACTTGTATTGAATTATTTATGCTAATTACCGAAAGAATGGAAGTTAAATCATTAAGTATGTGTGTATATGTCATAAATACTGCTTGAGACTTACTAAGCTAGCAAGCTTATTGTGTGTATTCTTGTTTACCCTCGTTTTATAGATTTAGGTTCAAGCTACGGACTCGAAGGATCTGGGAAGAAGTCAACCGCACTATCGACTTTCTTTTGGTATTGAATAACTTAGTTTTGTATTAAAAAGAGCATGTATAGGTTAGACTAAACAGTATAACTAATGTTTGTAATCGTGAAAATATGCTAGCCATGCGAAAATGGCTTTCTATTTTGGAACTTGTTTCGTGATTTGATGATATAGTTTGCTCATGCCATGAATTATTATTTATGCTTGAAAATGGTTTAATCATGTGTGAGTGTGGTATTATTATCATGCATGTTAGGTTATGGTATATACATATCATGAGAGATTATTTCTTTTAAATTAGGTGTGATATATATGAATGATCAAGATATAATATAATTACTTGTTATATTCGGTCATGTTATTAAAAGAATAAGAAGTTATGCCTTAGAATGTATTTATGATTGGTGATTGATTAAATGGTTTGATTGTTTAAAGTTAAATTATAGACGTGATACTCAAACATGGGGTTGTATTAAGTGGTAAACAAGTGTGTATATTTGGTATGAAAAGTTGTATAGGTCTTGTGTTTGAGTTGGGCATATTCGGCCATGTTTTCTTATGTGCAATATGAAATGAGCTTAGATTCACATGTTTTTGGTTAGTAAGAGGTGTGTTTGATCTTGTTGTTTTAACTATGTTCGTACAAAAGAAGTGATTTAAATTATGACTAAATGTTCATTTGTTGGTATTGAAGTTGGTATATTTTGTGTCGATAAGTCTTGAAAGAATATGTACATAGATATTTTATGTTTTTGGCATTGGTGGCTGATGAATTGTTTAAGTAAAGTCATTATATATATGTATTCAGTTAATGAGTTTACCTTTAAATAGTACTTTATTATCTTTAATGAAATTTGACTATGACTTCGAAAATAGTAATTATATGCAATACCTTGTGCTATGACAGGTAACGCCCTTAAACCTAATTCGGTAATGGACACGGGATAGGGGTGTTACATGACGCCATTCAACATATATGTAAAACTTAGACAAATTCTTTAATTCTTCTACCAATGGTTCCTCCCCTGTATTAGAACAAACAAATCTCATGCACCTTCACTTCTAATACCAAACTGCAAAGCTAATAATTTTGTTCTTATCAACCCTTGCCTTCCTAATATGCTTATCAATCTAAGAAAATGGGTGCATTGAACCCAGTCTCTCTCGTAATTTATTCATTTTACTTAAATACATAAAATTATAAATTAATTCACAAAAATATTATTTAATTATTATGTTGTTTACAAGTTTTAAAACATAAAATTATAAATTAATTATATACATATACAAAAATACAAATATTTTTAAATATTTATTTAATTTATAGTTATATTTATCACAATTTTCATAACCCTTCAATTTTGAAGCATTTATGTTGATTTGAATTTTTATGTATTTTAATTATTTTTCATATTATTTTTATGTAATGTATTAATTTAATACATTTTTTATAATCATTGGATTGTATTTACATAAAAATCAAATTTAATATAATCAAAACATAAGATGGTGTAGTTTGTTTGATTATGTTGAAAACAATAAAGAAGATGCAAAAAGATAATTATTCCTCACTTGCATTAACCAAGGCAGTACACTGTATTTAATACACATGATCATACTAACAACTTACTGAAACTATTTTAACAGCTTACTAACTAACAGTAACTAATAGTAACTGAAAACCCATTACTCCTAACATGCCCCTTACTTATCAACGTTCTTCTCTTCAAAGACCTCTCATTTCATGGCAACAACTCTTAGCTGAATTCGAAACTTAGTGAACGTTGCCTCTGACAGTGGTTTTGTCAAAATATCTACGATTTGATCCGAGCCAGGCACATGTCCGACTTGGAATGTTCCATCTGCAACCTTTTCTCTGACAACAAATAAGTCCAACTCGACGTGCTTGAATTTTGAGTGCATAACAGATTTTCATTGCCAAGAATCGCTCATCGGTGTCACACCATATCTGTAACACCCCCTACCCGTATTCGTTGTCGGAATAAGGTACAAGGCATTACCGAAGTTTACAATTTTTTTTAAACCGAGACCATTCCAATTCAACATATTTTCAAAATAAAATTCATGCATATTTATAAGATAACCTCATTACATACTAAAACTAAAATTTGTTAGCCATACCAATGGCTGACCTTACATTCATTTCATATTAACATCTACTTTATTAGCTTATACATGCCATTGATTTCCAAAATAAAGTTTCTTTATATACCAAAATCTTGGTGTTGATAGTGTGATGTGTCTCCATCGAATCGACTTCCGAGCTCCTAACACTACAAAACAGGGAAAAAGGAAAGTGGTAAGCACTTTGTGCTTAGTAAGCTCATGTAACAAGAATTATACTTACCTAATATTTTCAATACAACGCAATAAACATTCATATATCCATTCAATGCACTATTGCCCTAACATACACAAACTCAACATTCAAGTTAATCCAATAATTTCCATATACCAATAATATATACCATGATTGATGAGCTCATCAATACCATGATTTCCGTTTCTTTGTTATATTTCTATATTTATCCCGTTGAATTACTCAAAATTTTGATGGATTTTCAGAAGTACACTTTTTGTGTACAATCCAGGTCCGTCAATTCATGTTCATGTGCGCAGATTTCCATTTGAGAGAGCACACTCACGAACCTCATCCTTACAATGGATTACCGGTCCGAGCTAAATCTCAGAATATAAACTCATAGAGTATTGTCGGGATTACTACCCAGCTAAATCTCACAACGACAATTACTCTAATGAGCTTGATCCAATTACCATCCAGCTAAATTGAGACCCTAATTGGATTACCCGTCCGGGCTAAATCCATTTTACACATATTCTTCGGGAGGGCTATATCAAGATAGGATCACCCGTCCTGGCTAGATCCTTTTTACCGTCAATTCCTTTTCAAAGAACCATCGAATTTTCCTTTCATTCAACCGGGATTTCTTCCCCTTTTTATCAAATATATCAATGTTTCATCAATTTTCATACAATGAACATTCAAATTATATTCATATCAATAACATACAATTCAAGCATTTAAGAAGATAATTCAAGTTACATGAACTTACCTCGATACTTGTTCGTACACAAAAATCTACTAATCCGGGACTTTTTCCTTTCCTCTATCTAACTTCGTATTTGTGTTTTCCGGATCTAAATAAATAAATTCAATCATCAATCCAATACCTTTCATGTTCACATGTAGCATTTTCTATAATTCTATTATTATTTTTAGTCCATTCAAAACTGTCTACTTGAGTCATAGTCACTAAATTATTTTTAACTTGAGCTACAGAACTTCAAATTTAGATCCGTTAATTTTTCCTGAAATTAGACTCACATATCTTCTTCCCATAAAATTTTCAGAATTTTTTGTTTAGCCAATAAGTACAGTTTATTCTTTAAAGTCACCCCTGTTCTGCTGTTTGACAGTTCTGACCCTTCTTTACTAAAAATTAATTTTCTCTTCATACAAGATTCGGATGATGTTCCTGTTTATTTCTATTAAAAATAGACTCATTAAGAATTCTAAACATATAAATTTAAGCCCCTAATTATTTTTATCCAATTTTTGATGATTTTATAAAGTTAAAACAGGGGAACCCGAATTCATTCTGACCTTATCTCACAAAATTTATTATATCTCATGATTTACATATCTATTTCTTACACCGTTTCTTCTATGAGAAACTAGACTTAATAGGCTTTAATTTCATATTTTTTTAATCTTCTAATTTGATTTCTAAAATTTATGGAGATTTTTCAAAATTAGTCTACTGCTGCTGTCCAAAACTGTTTTAGTGCAAACTGTTTATTACCATTTTTCCCCTAAGCTTTCAATAATGATAATTTCATCCCTGCTCAATTAACTTCTCAATTGAATTGATTTCTGTCAATTAAAACTTTATTCTATCACTTTAAACTACTTTATAACCTTTAAAAATCAGAATTTCAGTAATAGGCTTTAATTCCAAACATTTTCACAATTTAGATCCTAAAAATCAATTTCTATTGGAATTACCTAATAAAATCATCTCATAAACAAATCAAAGCTTCAACTTCATGCTATCTCATCATAAACTTACAGCACATATTCATAGAAACTTACAACTTCATTCATAAAATCTAAAACTAATGAATTTAATAGTAGGACCTAGTTGTAAAAGTCACAAAAATACAAAAATTACAAGAAATAGGCAAGGATTAACTTACTTGGTGCAAAAATTATGAAATACCAGCTTAGAAAACCCCCATATGGCGTTTTTAGCTGATGAGAATGAAGAAAAATGAAGAGATATCTAGATAATTCCACTTTAGTCCTAGCTTTATTAAGTAAATTTTATAATATTCCAATTTTGCCCTTAATTCTCCTTATTTTCTTGCTGATTTCATGCCCTTGCCGTCCAGCCCAATTAGACCTTGGGTCTATTTTCCTTTTAAGCCCTCTTTCCTTTATCATTTAAACTATTTAATCATTTCCCATAATTTTGCATTTGTTACAATTTAGTCCTTTTTATTTACTTACCTACCCAAACATTAAAATTTTCTAACGAAATTTTAATACTACATTACTAAAATTTTATAAATATTTATAAAAATATTTCCCACTCAATTTTATGAGATCAAGGTCTCGATACCTTGTTTTTACCCAATCCTTCAATAATTTATTTTTCTAACTAACCACTAGATCGGTAAAATTTTTCTATCAATATTTTAATACGATTTTCCTATCATGTAAATATTCATGCAAAAATATTAAAATAAATTTCTCTTTAAATCGGATTTATGGTTGTGAAACCATTGTTCCAATAACCTTGAATCTAGGCCATTACAATATCAAAGCCTTATTCTTTACTAGAACACATAATTCGGATAGTAAGGACCTGATCCAAACCATTTCTGTAGCGACATGTGCTACACTCCTATATTCTACTTCTGCGGTAGATCTTGAGACTACCTGCTACTTCTTTGAACTCCAGGAAATTGGATTTCCTCCAAGAAACACATAGAACCCCGAGGTAGATCTGGGATCATCGACATCTGAACCCCAACTAGTGTCGGAGTATCCTTCAAGTAGCAATTTTGAGGATCAGGTGAATCTCAACCCATAGTCCAACGTCCCTTGTAAATACCTCAATATTCTCTTCACAGCTTTGAAATGCAAGTCCAAAGGTTTATGCATGAATTGGCAAACTTTGTTGACAGAGTAAGCAATTTCAGGTCTAGTTATTACCATATACTGCAGGGCGCCAACAATGCTCCTGTAATGACGTTCATCCTCAACAGGACTTCCTGTACCAGCTGATAGATGACATGTAGTGACCATCGGTGTCGGCAAACTCTTCGACCTTTCCATTGAGGCTTTTTGGAGGAGATCAAAGATATATTTTTTCTGATTAAGAAACATACCCTCTGAGGAGTAGTTAACCTCAATACCAAGGAAATAATTAAGTTTCCCTAGATCTTTCAAAGAAAACCGGTCATTGAGTAAAGCCACAAAGTGATCTATAGCCTGAGAGTCATTTCCAATGATGATAATATCATCAACATAGACTAACACATATAGTAATTGAGTACCTAACCGAAAAATGAAGAGTGAGCTATCAGCTTTGGAAACTTAAAACTTGGAGGCTACCAAAAAATCCTTCAACTTATGAAACCAGGCCCGAGGTGCCTGTTTCAGACCATACAACGCCTTCCTCAATCTACAGACTAGTTTTTCACCATTCGGCCCTTGTTGCTCGAACCCTCGTGGCTGCATCATGTAAATTTCCTCGCTCAAATCCCCATTCAAAAAAGCGTTATTTATATCCACTTGTCTAAGTCACCAGTTGAAGGACACTGCTAATGCAAGCACCACCCTGATTGTAGTCGGTTTAACCACAGGACTGAAAGTTTCCTGGAAGTCAATGCCACCTTCCTGCAAGTAGCCTTTAACTACAAGTTTGCCCTTGTATCGAGCAATGGAGTCATCTGCATGTCTCTTGACCTTTAAAATCCATTTGCACTCGACAGCACGACGACCTTCAGGTAAAGCCACGAGCTCCCAAGTATGATTAGCAAGCAATACATTAAACTCAGCTTGTGCTGCTGTTGTCCAAGCAGGACTTCAAAAGGATTCGATTATAGTCATCGGCTCCTGTTCAACCAAAATAGAAGAAAAAATTTTGGGCTTAAAAATGCCGCTTTTGGAGCGAGTCTGCATAGGGTGAATGTTCATGCTCGAAGGGGGGCTATAGCGCATTCAATCTGACCACAAGAAGTAGGAACATCGGCCAGTGTCGAAGGAGAGGCTGTAGCACACTCAAGCTGATCACAAGAAGTAGGAACATTGGCCACGCTGGAAAGTTAGTATAAGGGCTGCTATTAGTAGTAGGAGACTGTACAGAGGGAGAAGTGTCAAGAGAAACCCTAGCTGGCCTAGTGGTTGTCGTAGTGGACGTGTGTCTAAGAGAACTAGTAGCTGTTACCAAAGGAAGCACTGATGGTTGACAAGAAACCCTCAAAGAACCAACTTGAGACCGTGAAGAAAAACCATTATGAAATGGAAAACTACTTTCATCAAACTTAACATGTCGAGATATAAAAATCCGACCACTTTCAGAGAGACACCGATTTCGATTAGGAGCATTACCAGGGAACACACATCTCTGAGACCGAAACTGTAACTTATACTGTTGGAACGGTCTCAGGTCCAGAAATCAAGAACAACCAAAAACCCGAAACAAACCATAGTCAGGTTGAACCTTGTGAAGAACTTCATATGGACTCATTTGATGCAGACCAGGAGTAGGCAGCATGTTGGTTAAATGCACTGCATGTGAAAACGCATAAAACCAAAAAAGTTAGAGGCATGAAAGACTGAGCTAAAAGTGATAAACCCATATCGACTATTTGTCTGTGTTTTCTCTCAACAACCCCGTTTTGCTTAGAGGTGTACGGACAAGTGATCCTGTGTTGTATTCCAAGTCGAGAGAGCTTCTTTGATGAAGTCGATATTCTCCCCCCCAGTCAGTTTGTTGCATTTTAATAGAGTGACCAAGTTGCACTTTAACCATCTGATGAAAATTTAAAAAACACCAAACCACCTTAGATTTTTTTTGAGAAAGTAAACCCACACATATCTGCTATACATTTTGATAAAGGAAATGTAATAAGAAAAACCATTTGAAGGCATATGTGCCGGTCCCCATACATTAGACACCACAAGTTCAAATGGAGACGAATACATTGTATGTGAAGAAAGAAAATGAAGCTTATGAGCCTTGCTTAACTGACAGGTTGTACATAGTTGAGGCAAACTACTGTGTTTAAAAGGAATACTACAATACTTCAATACACGAGTAAGTGTGTTGCGGTAAGGATGGCCAAGTCTGTTATGCTATAGAGACGAGGAGGAGAGCTGAGCCTTGTTCAACAATGGTGAGCTAGGCTTCAATTGAGATGTGAACTTTGAAAATTGAAACCTATAGAGACCCTCATACATGTGCCCTCCAGTAGAATCAATCCTGTCTGAATGTCCTTCACAAAACACAAAGATGGATGAAACTCAAAATAGACACCGTTATCTTTAGCAAATTGTCCCACAGACATTAAATTCTTGCAAACTGTAGGAGCATGTAAAATATTTTGAAGACGTAATAGTTTAGAGTCAGCCAATAAAGTAGATGATCCTACATTAGCTATAGATATAGACTCACGATTGCCCATTATGACCTGGCTTGTACCTATGTAAGGAGAAGCAGACGTGAGATTGGAAAAATTAGATTTGACATGATTTGTTGCACCCGAATCAGGGTACCAGGTCTGATCAGTGATGAAGGAAGTAGGAGCTTGGTGAGATGATTGATGAGAAATTGAGCTGCAACAGTGAGCTAAGGACGAGTTTGCAGGAGGAGAAGACACAACTTCATTATTTTGGACCTGATGATAGTTGACTGATGGTTGTTGACTAACACCAGAGAAGTTCTCATCAAATCGATGGTAACAAGTTTGAACAAAATGACCAATCTTTCCGCATAACTGACATTGCGACCTAGATCGAGACCAACATCTCCCAGATCCTCAACTTCTCTGACGAGACCAGCCTCGGCCGAAACCCTTTGTCTATGCTTAGAATCATGAGAATAATCAAGTTTCGAACGCTCGGAACTTTCTTGGTGTTTAGTGACCACATTTGCTTGTAATGGAATTTCTGCCAACAAAGCCAATTGTCTAGCCTCATAATCAAGAAACATGTCAGTAAGCAAGTCCAGAGATATTGGAGTTGCCGAGGCAAGAACTTGGATAGATTTATATTCAACAGAAAGTCTAGCCAATATGAAACTAATTTGTTCTTTCTCGAAAACCACACTACCAACTGCTATTAAGCTATCACTCAGAGACTTTACTTTGGACAAATACTCCTTAATGGTGAGATTACCCTTCTTAATTGAATAAAGAGCATGTCGCATGCTAGAAATTTTAAGACTAAAAGTAGTGCCAAACCTTCTTTCTATGGTGTTCCAGATGTCAAAACTCATCTTAGATGCTGTGAGATGAACCAAAACTTTATCAAGAATAAATGACGTGAGCCAAGACGCTAGAAATTTATCTTGCTTTTTATGAACAAGAAAAGCAAGATTTGCCACAAGTTGGCCTTCAACTTCTGCAAGATAAGGAGGAGGGACAGACACCGTACCTAGTACAAGCCCTTCAAGGCCATATCCTTCAAGAACAGCAACAACTAATGTTTCCACAATAGAAAATTATGCTCAGCTAGCTTGATAGTATCATGTTTAACAAATTTGTAACACCCCCTACCCGTATCTATTGCCGGAATAAAGTACGAGGCATTACCGAGGAGTATAAAATACGCACAGACAATTTAAACCATTTATCGCTCAAATACCGAAATTGATTATAAAAGTTTCTTTACACATATAGTGCACTTGAGGTGCACCATTCCATAATTATGAATGAACAAACATATGTCATGTTTTTATATATATCATAGTCTCATATTTCCATGTATCAATTACCATCATTTCCTCGTATTTCGACAAATACATGTAACAATTCATAAACGTGTAATTCACTAACTCTTCCTACCAATCACAATTTAAATTGACAAATCACTTATTGAGCCCAATTTCAATGTTCACTACAATCTATCATATAAATTTGGATGTTCGTATCCACCAATAAATTCCACGTACATGTATCATCATCTCATATTTCCACATACATTACTTTGCACATTATGAACTCAAATAACATATACAAAACATACCAATGTATTTCAAATAGTTTTCATAATATTTCATTTAGAATTAAGATTATTTCATAGTAGAACTCTTCTCATTAACTCATTTGGAATACCAATTCATACAGATAATACACTCAAGGATGTACAAATATATAATCACAAATGAACTCATTCGTCAACCATGTTCTACGTTCATGTCTCATCAACTCGTATTTCCTTATATCATAGAATATATACCATGATTTCCATTCCCTTGATATTTTTCCATATTTATCCCGTTGAATTTCTTGGAATTTTGATGGATTTTCAGGGGTACACTTTAGTGTACAAATCTAGGTTCATCAATTCATATTCATGTACACACATTTTCATTTCAGAGAGCACACTCATGAACCTCATCCTTACAATGGATTACCATCAAAGCTAAACCACAGAAGAGAGCACACTCCCACGAACCTCATCCTTACAATGGATTACTAGTCCAAAGCTAAATCCTCAGAATATAAACTCATAGAGTATTGTCGGGATTACCACCAAAGCTAAATCCTCGCAACGACAATTACTCTAATGAGCTTGGATCTGAATTACACCCGAGCTAATTAGACCCTAATTCGATTACCCGTCCTGCTAAATCCATTTTCCACATATTCTTGGGAGGCTTATATCGGGATCACCCGTCTGGGCTAGATCCTTTTACATATATTCTTCGGGAGGGCTATATCGAGATAGGATCACCCGTCCGGGCTAGATCCTTTTTACCGTCAATTCCTTTTCAGAGACCCATCGAATTTTCCTTTCATTCAACCGGGATTTCTTCCCCTTTTTATCAAATATATCAATGTTTCATCAATTTTCATACAATGAACATTCAAATTATATTCACATCAATAGCATACATTTCAAGCATTTAAGAATATAATTCAAGTTACATGAACTTACAATTTGATCTTTATACCATAACGATAATCTTAGTTTCATAATAAATATTCGAAATAAAACATTATATCATTTCTGCTTCAACGTTTTATCAATTATAATCGGGCATGTGATCACTTTATGCATAAGTCATTCATATATTTTCCTCCTCCTCCTCTCCATTCCACATCATGAAGCTAGAGTATGATGACCAGCTTGAACCCTCTTCAATGGCTGTTTTTCAGCTGATGAAAATGAAGAGAAATGAAGAGAATTCTAGATATTCCAACTTGGTCCATTTTTATTTAGCTAATTTTGGCAATTTTCTAATTTTTCCCTTATTTCACCCATTTCCTAATTTTTTCTCAGCTATTGCCGCCCAAAATATCTCCTTTGGGCTTATTTTCACTTTAGGTCCTTCCTCATTTGAAAATTAAGCTATTTAATCCTTTTAGCAACTTTTACACTTTTTTTAATTTAGTCTTTTTTATTTAATTAACCACCCAAACGTCAAAATTTTCTAACGAGATTTTGCTACTACCTTATTGACATTCCGTAAATATTTATAAAAATATTTATGACTCGGTTTATAACACCGATATCTTGATACCTCTTTTTCCTCAATTTCTTAACCAAATAAATCTTTATAAAACACAATTTACTATTTCAAAAATCTTTTAAAAGTTACATTTGGCTCGTAAATATTAAATAATATAATCTACAAGTTCATTTTTTGGATTTAGTGGTCTCGAACCACTATTTCCGACATCGCTGAAATTTGGGCTATTACAAAATTAATGAACTGTTGATGAAGTAGTACGACCAAAACCCTCCAAATGAACTGCTTCGCCTATATTTGAAGAGTTACGAGGTGTGTCAACACTCCTGGTGCTGTATCCATGAACAGAAGAAACGAAAAAAGAAAAAAAAACTTCAAATCAAGAATTCTTTGGCTCTTGATACCATGTTAAAAACAATAAAGAAGATGCAAAAAGGTATTTCTTACTCGCATTAACCAAGGCAGTACACTGTATTTAATACACATAATCATACTAACAACTTACTGAAACTATTTTAACAGCTTACTAACTAATAGTAACTAATATTAATTGAAAACCCGTTACTCCTAATAGATTAGCATCACCTTAATCACTAAGGATTGATTAAGTGTTGTCATTGTTATTATTTATAGTTCAAAAGAGTATCACATTAATATTAGTTAAAAGAATCTAAGAGATAGTAGAAGTGCATGGAATAAAGCTTTCCTTTTCAAAGATAATGATGTGTTTGTTTACCATTTCATGAATATATATATATATATATATATATTTTAAAATATATAGAAAATGATGTGCTGACAAACACAAACATAACTCAAATGCCACAAAACAACACCATGCCTCTACATCTCAATTCCCCATCTCCTTTTCCTTCTCCACCACTCTCTTCTCCATATCTTCTTTTCTTTGGCACCAACTTTTCTGGATGAAAAAAAGCCTCACTATTTTGGTTGATGCTGTTGGAGCCGATTTTGAGGTATCTTATCCACACTTTTCTTCATTAATATTCTTTTTTGAAGGATTTCTTCATTAATATTCATATATGCATGGAAGGGTGTTGTACGAATCATTGCTAGAACAGACACAAAGTTTCTTCGTTATGGTGTGATGGATTTGCTATCATCTTTCACTTGGTAAGAAAGGGTAGTTTTTGAAAATTAAAGATCATGCCAAGGGTGCTTTAGTGAATTTGCAACAAAAGTAGGATATATATTCTCTGTTTGGAAAATTAAGGAAATATGATGATGATGATGATGCGGTAAACGTGTCACCAGTTAGAAGCTTCTAAATCATAGAATAGGACAAAAGATATGCAAATGATTTGGAGGGAGCAAATCAAGTGGCTTAGTTTTATTGGTTTGCTAGGCTGCGCAGCATTAGAAGTGACCGAATTTGATAAGATCAGAATTTCCTTTTATCTTTTCAATAAATTAATCCTTCAGGGTCTTATCTTAGCTTTTACTCACCAATTGAAACTTAGGAATTTGCAAAATCTAAACCCTTCATGTTTAGTTAATATATATATATATATATGTTCCATGTTAATAAAATATTTGTAAACTCACGTATTATGATAGGATACCACTTTATCATCAATTCATCATAGACAATTTATAAGAGGGATTCACCGTTGATGCATATAAAACTTTGATTGGAGGCGACAAACAAGCGGATTCGAATCGAATTATACAACGTTCATAGGTCGGTTTTTGATGATTATGTTCATATGCAGGGTTCAGCTTCTCTAGTTATTGGCCGCAAGACTGGAGGAGAATAAGAGGCGATTATGGAGGTCATCGGTGATCTGCCGAGGGAATTGTTCCTCGAAATTCTCTTACGGCTGCCAGCCGAATCTTTGATGCGATGCAAGTATGTTTGCAAATATTGGCATTCCATCATTACCAATCCTAAATTCATCCAACTGCACCTCAACTACAACTATAATAACAATGTATGCGTCCTTCTCAAGCGCTGCCTCGTCACATGTTTAGGACAGAAAGAGAACTTGCTGTCATTGGTCTGCGGCAATGGGTTTTCTTTCGTAAATTTAGATGTCGATTTGTCCTTGTATAGGAAGGAACCATGTTTACAGCTTTTAGGTCATTGTGATGGCATTATTTGCTTATCAAACTACAGAGATTACATACTTCTTTGTAACCCTGCAACTAGGGAGTCCATGGTGCTCCCTGAGTCCTGTCTCCCTTGTTATCCCTCGATCCGAAACTTGATATCTCAAACCACCGGGTTGGGGTTCGGTTATGATGCCAAGAGCCATTGCTTCAAGGTTGTTAGGATTGTTTCGTATTGGGAGGAGCTAAGAGGGAGTAACTTACCCCATTTTTCGAGGGTTGAAGTATACTCCATGGGAACGGATTCTTGGAAAGAAATCAACGTTACCGTCCCTGCACATGTCCGATATTCCCCGTGTTTCGAGACGTACTTTAATGGAGCATTCCATTGGTATGCCATAGATGATAACGGAAATGAAGTCATCCTTTCATTCAACATGGGAAACGAGGAGTTCCAAGTAATACCAATGCCGAGTTTCATCTCCATGGATGATCATTCAATTTGCAGGAGTCTTTTAGTCTGGAACGATTGCATTGCTCTGGTAATCTACCCGGAAAGAGGGATCGAGAAATCGTTCGAGATATTTGTGATGAAGGAATATGGAGTGAAGGAATCTTGGACAAACGTATTAACGATCGGACCCCTTACAAGAGTGGAGAGACCTTTGGTATTTCGGAAAATGATGAGATTCTCATGGAGGGATCCCATGGACAAATGATGTCTTATAACCTTAGGAACAAAGAAGTCAAGGATCTTCCGATTTATGGGGTTCCAAAGTCATTTTCAACTCTTGTATACGTTAATAGCCTTGTTTCAGTCAAAGGAGGAAATCAAATGCTTGATCAAAGAGATAATACAGGTATCTTTTCTTTTGTTTTCTGAACACTCTTCTCGTACACATAAACATATACGCAAATTTCTGCTAATGTTCATATCATCTTGAAATCTAAACGAAAAGTTGGAGCAATATAGCTCGAAATACTTGCATTAATTTTGTTGAAAGTACATTAAGTTCTGTCCATTGTCTTCCTCTAATCCTCGTTTTTTGTCTTAGATTTTGGTTGGTGAAGGTTTGGAGGACCAAACAAAGATGATGTTGCAGGATATGGATCCATGGATAAGAGAAAGGAAACAATGTCATCAATGTACAGAAATGATCATAAATGTACAGTGCAATGGCATGCTAAATTTTGGGTTTATAAGAATCTTTGTTCTTTTTTCTTTTAAAGGTGAATCAGATGAATGGTAATGGTAATCTATTGCCGGCAGAAGAATTTAGTTATGAAATCAATGTGTATAGGATCAGGAAACAAAATACAGGAACGAAGGATAGCAAGCACAGCGAATTTAATTACAACTTTTTGTACTAAAGATGATCTGTCCAATTCTTTTGGTAGGGCAATTAACCAGGATTAATCTCGTTCTCCCCAAGTTTTTAACAATCAGTACGTCATCCATCTCTTTCCAACGAGAGGATGACAAATCAAATTTTTTTTCCTAATTTTTACTATTTTTAGTTAGATCCGGAGGAAAAAGCTGGAAATCATGAGTAAAAATTTAATTTGTTATTCTCACATTGGAAAGGGAAAATGATAACACGTAATCATAGTTTCATACAATCCCTTCTCTAGTATTGGTATATGTACTCGTACTTATGTGTTTCAATAGATCTGCTTAGGTTTATTGGTATTTTTAAAATATTTATATATATATATATATATATATATGAGCTTCAATTCCAAAATTATTAGGTAGCGGATGATTTTCCATGTTAAGATTTCAAAGGTTGTTTAAGAGTAGATTGAATTTAAGCTAATAGGTGATCCAAACGATTATTAAATAAAATCATTTTCAGGTCGAGGCTATGTAGACATAGAATCGTTGTGTTTGAATTGTGTTAACAAATATCGTGTGTTAATTCTCTCTTTACTTTATTCATTGCATTACTTTTTATTTAATCTTTCTGTTTGTTTTTATTCCAACGATAGTTGGAACGTAACTATTTTTCAAATGTAAATTGAGGGATTTTTCAAAACTGATTAAATTCCCAAAAAAGTTATTACTTTCCACTATACTATATGTTACTTTAAAGTCTTTGAACAAAATATCCTTTTCAAAATATTTAATTTTAAAATAAGTTCTATATTATATATACAAAATTTATATTTAATAAAGCAATAAAATTTATATAATTAAATACATAAAATTTAATAATTTTAATCTTTATACACATATTATATGTACAAACATGTTTTTGCGATTATTTTGTCAACTGTGTGTCAGGTTATATTATCATCATAATATAACCTGACAAACATCTTTATACAGCTCAGACACACAGTTGGCTAAGCTGCGATATTTTGCTTCAGACGAGGACCTGGACATCACTGCCTATTTCTTCGAACACCATGCAATAGGGTTTGGTCCTAAATAAACAACATATCCTGTAGTGGAACGTCGGTCTTCAACAGATGAGGCCCAATCAGCATCAGAGTAGCAGACTAACTCAAGCTGACCTTTTGATAAATACATGCCATGATCCACGGTGCCAATGAGATACCTCAACACTCGTTTAACTGCTTTCCAATGAGTGTCACTTGGTGAATTCATATATTGGTTGAGTTTATTAATGCAAAATGACAAGTCAGGACGTGTAATGCTTATGTATTGAAGCATGCCAACTACAATTCCGTACAAATGGCCATCAACAAACGGTGGACTACCATCTGAAGCAATTAACTTGGGAGTGCTCACCATGGCTGTAGGGTGGCTGTTGCACATATCAATCCTGTTTTGTGAAGTATCTCTATGATGTATTTTTTCTAACTGAGTACCAGCCCCTGAGATGTGTGTTGCAGTTCAATCCCTAAGAACAAATTGAGGTCTCCCATGTCTTTAAGAGTGAACTTATTGTGAAGCTGGCCCACCACATCTTCTATATCCTTACTGGAACTGCCTATGAGAACTATGTTATCGACACACACCCTAAGCAGCAAGTAATTCCCTACAGACTCTCGAATAAACGATGAAAGATCAGCTTTCAATGCACGAAAACCAAGTTGACCAACCAGGTACTATTTGACAGTTTGAAACCATGCACGAGGAGCTTGGCGTAAGCCATACAGGGCTTTGTTTAGTCTGCATACAAGTTTCTACCCATTGTCATTTGACACTTCAAACCCATGTGGTTGATCCATGTATATCTCCTCGGTCAATTCTCCATTAAGAAAGGTATTATTGACATCAATCTGCCTCAATAACCACCCCTTCATAACAACAATAGCAAGAATTGATCGAATGGTTGTTGCTCAAACCACCGGACTGAAGGTGTCGCGAAAATCAAGTCCCGCATGCTGGGAGAACCCTTTCGCCACCAAACATGCTTTATACCTGTCAACTGTCCCATTAGCCTTCTTCTTTACCTTAAACAACCATTTACACCCGATTGCTCTTCGATTGGCAGGAAGAGAACAAAGGCTCCACGTATTGTTGCGAATTAGTGCCTACAATTTACTATGTACTGCTGCTTTCCAACACTCAGAAAAATCAGGGGTATTACCAGAGAAACCAGATGCTGTGCTCATGTATGCCTTGGGCTTAAAAATTTCAGCTTTGCTATAGGTAACCATAGCATGAGTGTTAAGTGGAATAGAAGGTGAAGACTGTGGCTGATCGGGTATAGGAGGACTAGGTGGTTTAGATGTAGGGTGAGCAGACAGAGACTGTACTGGACTAGGAGAGCTAGACGGATGGGCTCGAGTATTGGTGGCGACAACAGATGTTGAGCTAGCATGTGGTACAAGATTTGAAGACAGGACGAGTAGTTGCGAACTAAACTGTAGAGAGGGCATGGAAGGAATAGCTAGTGAATTGTTGGTTTTGTATGGAAATATTGTTTCATGAAAGGTGACATAAAGCGATATATAAACTCTACCAGCAGTATCTTGACAACGGTACCCTTTGTGTAATGGGGAGTAGCCTAAAAAAATGCATGGGGTTGACCAAAACTACAACTTGTAAGTGTTGAGGGGTCTAAGATTAGGAAAACATAAACATCCAAAGACTTGAAGAGAGGAATAGTTTGGTTGAACCTGAAAAAGTTTCTCATAAGGTGAGATGTTACCTAAGGGATAAGAAGGTAATCTGTTTATCAAATACACAGCATTGCAAAAGGCATCGTTCCAGAATGTTAAAGGCATAGACGCATGAGCTAGCATGGACAGACCTGCTTCAACTATGTGTCTGTGTTTGCGTTCAACTAGACCATTTTATGTAGAAGTGTATGGACATGTAAACCGCAGCATGATCCCTTGTTGAGTTAAGTAAACTTTTAGCAATTGAAACTCTCCTCCCCCATTTGTTTGCAAGGTTTTAAGTTTGTAACCAAGAGCTCTTTCAGCTTGCCTATAAAACTGTGGAAATATAGTAATCACATCAGACTTCTTTTGTAGAAAATAGACCCAAGTGTATCGTGTATATGTGTCGGTGAAGGAAACATAATATCGAAAGCCATTGGACGCGACTGGGGCTGGCCCCCAAACATCAGTAACCACCAATTGGAGAGGTGAAGTATACTCAGAGGACGACTTATAAAATGGAAGCTTATGTTCTTTTCCTAAGTGACAAGCAACACAATCAAGAGGTTCTTTATTTGTACCAAACTGTATATTACAATATAGAAGAGCCTTTGTAAGTATGGCCTTACAAGGATGCCCTAATCTAGAATGCCATACATTGAGAGGTACCAGTGTACTAGCTATAAAATATTGAGCTTGTCCAGGAGAGAATGTGGTCTTGAAATAGCCATTTAAGTGAAGTTTGTATAATCCTTGATACACCAAACCTCGAAGAAGGATCTCTCTGGTTTTCAGATCACGAACCTGGCACTGTGTAGGAAGAAACTCAAATATCACCTGATTATCTTTTGTAAACTTGGACACAGACAAGAGATTTTTGGTTATGCTACGTACAAGCAACAAAGACCGTATGTATAATGGTCAAGAATGAGTAATCAAAGATGATTGACCAGTAGACATAACATGAAGTGTAGTAACATTGCCAACATACACTTTACCTAAACCATTGTAGGAAGCATTGTCACCAAGTGAAGCATCAGAATGTGTAAGATGGTGAGTTGCGCCAGAGTCAGGGTACTAAGAGTTATCATCAACTATTTCAGGGGTTGCAACATACGCCTGAGATTGTGGTGCTGCAGAAAGGGATGTATTGACATGCTGTGAGGAACTACCAGCAAATGGGTTAGTCCATGTAGGTGTTGAAGTAGGTGGGAAAAACCATCCTAGTTAAGAATATGGAATAGCCGAATGAGACATGGGCATAAAGGATGGAACCGGGGTGCAACAGAAGATCCTGCTCCAAACGTGTAGATGTTCACTTGTGGGGGAGGTTTGTAGCCTGTACTCTTGTAGAAAGCATCAAATCGATAGTAACAACGATCGACAAGATGACCAGTTTTCCCACACAACTGACATTGAAGACGTGACGCAGAAGAACGACCACGCCCACGACCTCGAGCAGTTGATGAGGGGCTATAAGCTGGTGTAAATGCACTGTTAACAGTAGAGTCTGCAGGTTGGTGTGAAACCATATTAGCAGAACTAGGAGCTTCAAATATTGTAACCTGTTGCCGAGCTTCAGCATCAAGAAGCATGGTAGTAACACCCTGTACGTTATAAGGTATTTGACTTACGGTGATAATGGTGATGACAGACTCATACTCAGGTGAAAGACCATTAAGGATTGCAGTAACATGTTCATGCTCACTAATAACCTCTTCGCAACTAGCAAGATTATCACAGTACCCCTTGATCTTCATTAAAAATTCTTTCATGCAAAGATCACCCTTGCGTTGAGAGTGCAAGGCCATCAACCTAGAAGTGGTTTTACTGCCATACAAATTTACAAGTGCATTCCAGATTTGAGCTCTAGTATCCATACCAATGAGATGAGGGAGAACTGTTTGGTTGACCGATGACAGAAGCCACGATGCAAGAGCGTTGTCTTGTTGTTCAAATCGAGCGATCTCAAAATTCTCTTGAAGCACACCATTATCATCCGAAACTAGCTGAGGAGGAGGAATAGTACGTGAGTCCAAGAAGCTTTGAAGCTTATATGTCTTGATTACCAAAAGGACCTATTGACGCCACAGCAGGTAATTATTATTATCAAGAAGAACACTGATTTTTTGTGGAAAAAATCGACTGTCAACAACCCCATCAATAACATTGGAGGCCATCACTGGTGTAGTGGATTGAACAGTAGACGGACTAGATGGAGGAGCCATGAAAACAACAAGAAATCACAGAAGGAACTCCAGGAAAAAAAATGGACATCTGATACCATGTTAAACTATAACAAGAAGCTAAAGAAATGAGTGAAACTATATTAATCAAGAAGAATTCATTTGTGAAAGTATGTCAAATACACAGACTACTCATGCTTTTATACAGGAATGTATGCTAACAAATTATCTAACTGCTAACTAATAGCTAACAGTTAACTAACGACTAACAGCTTTAACTGATTCATTAATTACTCTAACATCCTAGAACATTTTCGGACTGAACGAGTATTACAGAGGCGAGCAATACTCGAATCTCCTTTCTATTCTAAAGTTCAATTATTTATTCTTAAAAGATTCACATTTTTTAAGAACGAACAAATTCTTCAATTTACAAATGAATGAAACTTTCATACTATTTGAAACATCTTATAATAAAAATCAACCGTCTTGTTTGAAAAATAAATTAAACTTTTTTAATATAATATTTATAATAATTTATAATAAGTGCAATGATGCAAATTTTAAATAATGAAATTAAAATTAGAAAAATTATAGGAAATATGAAATAATTTAAGATATAATAAAAATGTAAAATAATTAAAAATTATGACCATATTGTCATGAAAAATTATATGTACATTACATAGATATCAAACATATTAAAATCTACATAAAATGAATTATTAACATGTAAAAATTTATTTAAATTTATAGTATTTTGAAGATACAAAACAGAAAACAATATGAACATGTTTTATAGATTGAATCAGTGTGACAAATTATGGAAAATATGAAATAAATTGATACATAATATGAACATAAATTTTTCCTTGAATTAATACATAAATCAAGACCAAAATAAATATATACAACATTCATGAAATATAAAATAGAATAATATAAATCTAGAACTCAAACATGGGGCTAAATTAATCATATATGCCTTAGAAAAGTTTATTGTCCAAGTAGGCGTGTTTTTTTTTTTAAATATAGAGAAATAGGCCAATTTTGGAGAAAGGGTATGAAAGCCATCTAACTGGACGTATTTTCTGCATAGATGGGCACTTTCCTTTTAAATCGCATTTTTTGACTTTTTTAATATAATCAGTATCTTTGGTTAAATGTTAGTGGTTTACTCTTAAGTCTTGGGTTTAATTTTTCTCTCACTCACATTTGTATTTTTTATTTCATATTGTTTTAGGTTTTTTATCATTTTTTAACGTATCAATTCCTTTGGTTAATAATGATTTTATTCTTGAGTCTCAAGTTCAATTCCTCCTCTTATAAACACATTTGTAATCTTTATTTCATATTTTTTCAAGTTATTATTTTATTATTATTAATTAATAAATATATTATATTTAATTTTTTTATTTTTAATTTATTACTTAAAAATAATAAATATATTTATTACTTAAAATAAATAAAAAACTTGAAACAACATAAAATAAAAATTACCAATGTATTTAGAAGAGGAAGGATTGAACTCGAACTCAAAGATAAAATCATTATTATTTAACTAAAAAAGTCGATATGTTAAAATATTAATTAAAATAATAAAAAGTAATAAAAATACAAATGCGAGTGAAAAGAAATTAAACCTATAATTTAATGATAAAACAACTAATATTTAATTATTTAACCAAATATAGTAATTATACTAAAAAAAAGCGCATCCAACTCTCTCTTTCTTCAAAACCGACCTACTTAACCAATATATATATATATATATATATATATTTTTTTTTTTTCACATGGCTAATTTAGCCCAAACATGATTTTGGCGAGGTGTGCCGTGGCGAGAATATAACAAAACCAAAAAGGCAATGGTGCAAATGAGGCCTCTTTTTATTAGTTAAGAACAATGTTCCAACAACTTCCATTTTCCCTTTTACAAAAGCATCCCTAATAATAGGGCTTCTTTTGAATTTTAATGCACGACATTATTTTATATCTCGACAAATATTAGATAAAAAGAAAAATAATGGTAGTATCTAGAGGTGTGCATGAGCCAGCTCCAACTAAAAATTTAGTCCCGTCTATTGGGCTCGAGCTAAGTCGGGTCTAAAATTTTGCCCAAGCTCGGCCCATATAAAAATGCTAAAATTCGGGCTCGGCCCGGTCCGTCCGTATTAATTTTTTATAATATTCTATATAATTTTTAAATATATATAATACATCAAAAATACTAAAAAATCAAAATAAATATTTTTCAATAAATTAAAAATAAATTTTAAAAATATGTAGACTTAAATAACACTAAAATAGATGCAACTTAACAAGCAAATGCCTCTAAAATAATAATAAAATTAACAAACGTCTTTAAAATAATAACAAAATTAACAATAAAATAAGTTTTATATAATATCTAAACAATAACAACAAAATAATAGAAACATAATAGTAAAATGGTAGTAAAATAAGGAGAAAAATAATAAGAAAATATTATTAAAAATAGTTTTTTATTTAATGAATTGGTCGGGTTCGGTTGGGCCTAGGCAAAAAATGCCTTATCCAAGCCCGGCCTAATTTTTAAACGGGCTTTATTTTTTTGTCCAAGCCCATTTTTTGGGCCTATATTTTTACCCAAACCCTCTCACGCTTTCGAAGGGCCTTGGTAGGCGGGCCACCCGCCCATGCACACCTCTAATAGTATCGAAATTTATATAAATATAAAATATTTTAAATAAGATTATGTTGAAAATATAGAAATGATAGTTGAATACAAATAGAGTGTCTATTCCTTTATCACTAGAGTTGTTTAAGACATTTTCTATATTTATGATGTTGGTAGTCTATCGAAGGATATTTATGGGTTGTGTTGAGTACAACTTATTAATAAATATCATATCATTTTGAGAAACATATTTCGTAGATAGGATCAAATTAGATAATTCTATTTAATCCTTTTGGATAGTGAATATTATTTAAACTCGGATCACATATAGAATATTGAACACCCTAATTAGACCAACACATGGGATTTGAATATCGTTGTAATAATATTGTATTGTATGTAGGGCGGTTATATGGCAAGGAAGATGTGATATGGGTAAATATTTATGTATAACAACTAATATATATAAAATTTACATTACGTTATATATAACACAAATATCGTTGGCAAATATTTTAGGGCAAAAATTAAAGAGAGTAAAAGACGAAACAGTTCAATTAATTGCGAACTCATTGACTTGGATCATATTGTTCAAAAATAAATCAATAATGCCAATTAGACAATAAAATTCCAAATCCCATGTCTAATTTTTATGAGTTCCTAAAACAGTCTGCACATTTTGCTTCAACGATTCAATGGTTTCCAGGATTGTGTTTTTGGAAGTCCCACCATTTCCAGTTGCTCTCTTAGCTTCATTCCCTACACTTTTAGCCTTACTCTTCAGCTTCTCATCTGTCATCAACTCACTGATCTTTCTCTGAATCTCATCTTGTTTAACCAATCTCTGACCTCCCCATCCCCACGTCGCATCCCATATTCCAAGCCCAGCTTTCTCCAAAACCTCTGCATTTGTTCTTTGGTCCCCATGTTGAGGCCATGCCAGCACTGGAACCCCATTCCCAGCAGCTTCCATCACTGAGTTCCACCCACAATGGCTTACAAATCCTCCAATGGCTGCATTTCCCAGAATATCTTGCTGGTTCACCCATTCTCTGATTACCATACCTCTGTTCTTTGTTCTTTCGAGAAATGAACTGCTTAATATCTCTCCCAAATCTTCTTTTTCATCTTTGTCGACTTTTTTCGTCTTTAGAACCCAAAGGAATCGATACCCACTTCTCTCTAGTCTATCACTTAATTCCTTTATTTGATCTTTCGACAGGGCCGTTCTGCTTCCGAAGCTTAAGAAAACGACTGATTCAGCTGGTTGGTTGTTCAGCCATGGAAGATATCGAGTTTGGTCGTTCATGTTGAGACCATAAGTTTCCAATGGTCCTATAGGGAGAATGGATGGGAGATTGCTTAAGGCTCTCTTGTTGTTGATTGCTGAAAGAGTTTCAGGCTCAAAGGATTCAAAGGTGTTCATTAGGATTCCATGGCAGAAAGGGAGAGCTTTAGCGTTTGAAACAAGGGTTGCTGTAAACCCATGATCGGCATTGAAGAATGGAGGTGGAATGCTTGATATCGGCAACGGGGTCAGCCCCGGGATCTCGATCTCGGCGGCACCATCGACGAGCTTAGCAGCATCCGATGTTGTCAGGATCGGTAGATACGCAATGAGTGAAAGAAACTTGAGAGAAGTGGTGGAAACAACATAGTTTCGTACCCCGAGATCAACCGCAACTTTGTTGGCACCGTTGGCGACCGCAAGGTCTGCAAAAATGGCGGAAATCGGTGGAGTTAAAGAAGCTAACAATGGATGAATCTGATGTGCAGAGCGGCTAGTGGCTTCGAATTGATGAAAAAGGGTCATCCGAAATGGAATTCGAATGCTGCATTGAGGGACATGGAATTCAATATGATTGATTTCTGGATGTTTGGAGAGAAAGGAAGAAATGTGTACATTCAGCGACTGAAACACTAGGTTTGGTGGTGATCAAAGTTAGCTTACAGTTGTGGGATAATAGCAGCGAGGCGAGGCGGAGAAAAGGGGTCAGATGACCCTTTCCGGCACTCGGAAAGAGGGCAATGTGCGGCTGGGATGTGACAGAACCGGGGGAAATCGACATTTTTGTGTGAGATGAATGTTTGACTTTCAAATTTAGATAGAAAGAAGATGTGGAATGAATTTATACATACAATATAAGCATATGTATGGATCACTCATTTATTTATTTTTTAATAATTTATCGTTAAATTCTGCGCACAGGAAGCCCTCCAATGAGCTTCCACTTCTACCTAACAAGTTCCTAGCTTCCACTTCTACCAAACAAGTTCCTAAATTGAGTTAGTTGAACTTGCCGTTTACTCCATCCTTTTGTAATTTCCTGGAAAAAAAATTAAAAGCTGAATGAGAAGTAAACGGATGACGTAAAGGGAAAATTTTAATCATAATACAAACGTTAATCGTTAAATTTATTAAATAATTTTTTTGAGTAATATATAGAAAAGAGTAAGTTAACATAACAATATATATACGATAATATGTTTGATGTATCAAATTTTAAAATAACAAAAATTAATATAATGAATTTAATAATTACCATTTGATTAGGACTAAAATTTTAATTTTTAAAAGTATAAGGGCTAAAATAATCAAATCAAAATACGATGCTAAATCTATAACTTATGCAAATTATAAGGCCTAATAACTGAGTTTGACCTATTTTCTTTATGGGAGTTGTTGGGCTTAGGGTAGAGTCCATTTTGATTTAGGCTTAGAAGAGAATATTTTAGAATAGTGTTGTAGTTTTTCGGATCGGTACAATTAAAAATATATATATAAATGAATAAATATGGTTGAACTAGTTAATAGTGAGTTTAATTGGTTTAATATGCCTCAAACGATTCTTAATCCAATCGACCAATTTAATTCAAACATTATTGACCTTATAACCAATAGATTAGGAGCACTACAACAAAAATGACCTTAAACAACGTTCGAAAATTGTTGCTTAAATAACAAATTTTGTTGCATTAGAGCTTATGCAACAATTTTGTGATCGTTGTGTATGTGGTCATTGCCTAAACTTAAAAGCAATGTGTCGAAACCATTTTTTGTTTGGAAAACAAGCCGACTTTAAAAAAGAAAATGGAGTCGCCAGCTTGGCGACTCCACTAGGGATCAATAAGAGAATCAAGCCATAGAATTGATTGATTAATGTCCTTTTATTGAAAATTAAAATTTGATTTTAATTCTTCCATCACATTTGTTTGGGTCGTGTCATATACTTTTACGTTTTAAGTGTCTAAGATACATTGGCATCATATTGCATGACCGTAGTGGTCACACCTTTAAGTGAGAGTGAGAAGCTACTCCTTTGTGAGGTTTTCACCTCCGTGCAGGATAGTGGATCGCTTTCGAAATACATCCGTACCTATGTCTTCGTGAGGTTTTCACCTCCATGCAGCCATAGGGAAATGTAATCCCCTGAGCTGAACTCGGTCCGTATGAGCCTATAATGGGTGAGGATCGAGGAATCTACTGGTTCAGGTGCCCTTGCTTTAGAGCCAAACCGCATATCGAGAACCCTAGGACCCCACTTTAGGTAGAACTATGTTGAACCCTAGCAGTCACCTGGATCGGTGTTTGATTTTTACAATCTGTATATGATACTAACATGTTTCTTTTGTTTATGACTACATTGCATTTCATCATCATAGAAATGAGGTACTGATTCATATTCGATTGCTAAATAGAAGAGTTTGTCATAAGGAAATGAATTACTTGATAAAGTGGGTTATAATACGGTCGTTCGAATATAGTCCAAGTAAACAACGAGAGAAGGCTGATAGTCCACAAAAGAATACAAGACTTTGCCCGAGGATTCAAGCCGACAAGGACTATTCAAGAGCCGTCACGTCTCGACTTTCTTAAAAAAACTTATGAGCGTCGCGGAAGATAAGTGAGTGAAGAGTCATGGTCTAGATCAAGCAACAAGGAGCTAGAAGAGGCATTTATTGAGAAAGTTCATGAGACACGACCGCAACATCCGGATACGAAAAAAGAGATTGGTGTCTTCACCTGGACTATATAGACGAAGCCGCATATGTAATCCGTTTTATGTAAAGAAATTTATTTTCTAGAAAAGTTCTTCTAATGGAATTGAATTCAGAATCAACGCCTCTCTTTCTTTTTGCATTCATTCCATGCATTTGCATTGCAGGTCGTCCATTTGCATTGTATTGCATCATATACATTAAATGTAATAAAAGAACCCTATTAACTAGAGATCGTATTATAGTGACCCTGGAACATCACTACTACACACGAATGAAGAAAAGTCTGAGGATATGATGAGAGCTTTAAGCATCAATGCAGTGACTGAAGAGAGTCCGAAGAAAAGAAACTTAGAGGTATTCGCCTCACGAGCCTAGAAGTGTTCTAGACAACCGGATCGGAAGAAATGCCTCGTAGTTTTAGGACTAAAATAGAGTAATGTTCAAAACACACTTGTTGTTTCAAGCCTAGGAACAATAAGAATCTTTTGTGAAATAGGCTCATGTTCAGTCATCTTTACTTTCAATAAAAGTGCATTTTCTTTTATGCCGTACAATCATTCTGTTTCTCTTTTTCCATTCCATTCATAATCATACACATAAACGAGTTATTCTTAAATTCATTTCATTGAATATTCTTTCATACCTACCATAGGTCCCCGGATATCGACGTCATGAGCGACACTGCTATGGACCCCGAATTCCCTTATGAGCAAGACATGTGCCTAGAGGGATCTCAGAATTTTACAGATGACGAAAATTGTAGTTTATCCTCGAATTTGTTAAGAATGGTAGAGCGGGAAGAGAAGCTAATCATACCTCATAAAGAGATAATTGAGAATGTGCTTCTAAAAGATGGGAAAGAGGTGCAAAATTAGAACTCGTGACATCGAGAAAACAAGGTTGGACCTAATTTAACTCCTCGCTAGAGTTCAAAGATGTCTCGCGTGGTCATATCAAGACATACCAGGTTGAGTCTCGACATTGCAAGACACCATATCCCCATAAAAGAGATTGTAAACCACCCAATGTAAGCTTCAAGGATGAGACCGATGTCGCAGTAAAGATAAGGGAAGAAGTCAATAAGCAATTTGATGCTGGGTTTTTACGAGTGGTGAATTACTCAAAATGGGTAGTCAACATTGTCCCTATTCCTAAGAAGGATGGAAAAGTACGAATGTACGTCGACTATAGAGACTTAAACAAGGCCAGCCCGAAAGACAACTTCCCACTACCTCACATCGACACCTTGGTGGATAACACGGCGGGGTATTCATTTTTCTCCTTCATGGATGGTTTCTCGGGATACAATCAAATAAAGATACATCCCGAAGACATGGTAAATACCACCTTTATAACCTTATGGGGAACTTTTTGTTACCAAGTGATGCCATTTGGGTTAAAGAATACGGAAGCAATATACCAAAGGGCAATGGTAACCTTGTTTCACGACATGATGCACAAGGAGATCGAGGTCTACGTCGACGACATGATCGCAAAGTCTCGAACAGAAAGGGAGCATATGCAAGTTTTGAGGAAACTGTTCTTGAGGTTGAGGAAATTTCAGCTGAAGCTCAATCCAGCCAAGTGTACCTTCGGGGCTAGATCAAGAAAATTGCTCGGTTTTGTAGTCAATAAAAGGGAAATTGAGGTCGACCTGAACAAAGTCAGGGTTGTACAAGAATTGCCTCCGCCACACATATAAAAGGAAGTCTGAGGTTTTCTAGGAAGACTAAACTATATTGCTCGGTTTATTTCACAATTGACTGAGAAATGTGGCCCCATATTCCGTCTTCTTAAGAAGCACAACCCGGTCATTTGGGACGACGAATGCCAGAAGGCTTTTGACAGGATTAAACAATACCTGTCCAATACTCTAGTGTTAATTCCACCCAGTCCTGATAGACTATTGATTTTGTACTTGACGGTATTTGATAATTCAATGGGATGTGTACTCTGTCAACACAATGAGACAGGCAGGAAAGAGAGGGCGATATACTACCTCAACAAGAAGTTCACTGAGTGTGAAATGAGATACTCGCTAATTGAAAAGTTATGCTATGCATTGGTCTGGACAACTCAGAGGTTAAGGTAGTACATATTATACCATACGACTTGGTTAATCTCGAAACTAGACCCTCTTAAGTACATGATGGAGTCAACCGCCTTGAATGGAAGAGTGGCCTGATGGAAAATTTTGCTCTTTGAGTTTGACATAGTCTATGTGAACCAGAACACGGTAAAGGGGAGTGCGATAGTAGATTTTCTAGCCAGCAGGGCGCTAGATGATTATGAACCTCTTAATTTCGATTTTCCTAATGAAGATCTGATGTTTGTAGCGACAACTGAAGAAAATACCCTAGAAAATCATCCTTAAAAGTTGAACTTCGATGGAGCATCAAACGCCGTTGGGAATGGAGTTGGGGCAGTCTTGGTATCCCCAAATGAAGAACATTATCCATTCACTTGCAAGTTGGATTTTGATTGCACAAACAACATGCCAGAATACGAAGCATGTATCATGGGAATCCGAGCTGCCATAGACCGCAAAGTCAAGTTGCTAGAGGTATATGGAGACTCCGTGTTGGTAATATATCAGCTAAAAAGGGAATGAGAAATGAGAGATCCCAAATTGTTCAGTTATTGAAAGTTGGTCTTGGAACTAATAGAGGAGTTTGATGATATGACATTCTTTTACCTCCCGCATGATGAAAACCAGATGGCTGATGCCTTGGCCACATTAGCTTCTATGATCAGAGTGAATGAGCAAGAAGGTATGAAGCCCATCCAAATAAGTATCTGCGAGGCTCTGGCTCATTGTTGTAATATTGAAGAAGAGGAGGAGAGAGATGATCATCCTTGGTATTATGATATTCTGCGATATGTGAAGAGCCGTGAATATCCTGATCAAGTGACGAAAAATGACAAGAGAACATTGAGAAGACTGGCCAATGACTATGTCTTAGATGGAGAGATCCTGTACAAAAAGAGGAAAGATTAGGTGTTATAAAGATGTGTCAATGCTGTTGAGGCTAGAAAAATCTTGGAAGAAGTCTATGAGGGTGTCTGTAGAACGCATGCCAATTGGTTCACAATGGCCAGGCAAATCATGAGATTCGGGTATTACTGGTCTACGATGGAAGGAGACTGCATCCGTTATGCCAAGAAATGCCACAAGTGTCAAATTTATGGAGATAAAATACATGTGCCTCATTCACCTCTTCACGTTATGACTTCTCCATGGCCTTTCTCAACGTGGGGCATGGACGTCATTGGGCCAATCTCACCGAAGGCTTCTAATGGACATCATTTCATTTTCGTGGTCATTGATTACTTCACCAAATGGGTAGAGGCAGCTTCATATGGCAAAGTCAAGAAGACAGCAGTTAGCAAGTTTTTGAAGAGAGAGATCATCTGTCGCTACTACAGATGCCGAAAGGATCGATTCGACAACGCTTTGAACTTGAACAACAGCGTGATAGCGGAAGTCTACAGTCAGTTCAACATTAAGCACCATAACTCATCGCCATATCGCCCAAAAATGAATGGCGCTGTTGAGGCGACTAATAAAAATATCAAGAAAATTGGGGGAAAATGACTGAGACCTACATAGATTGGTATGAAAAGTTACCACTTGCCCTCTACGCCTATCGAACACCAGTTAGAACCTTCACCGGAGCAACACCTTTCTCATTAGTTAGTGGGATGGAAGCAGTTCTGCCAATCGAAGTTAAAATTCCTTCTCTCCGTGTTTTGTCAGAACTGAAGTTAGATGAAGCAGAATGTGTTTAGTCTCGATATAATCAGCTGAAATTGAGGAAAAAAGGTTGAGAGCCATCCGTCATAGGCAAATGTACCAAAAGCAAATGATGTGGGCTTACAACAAGAAGGTCCGCCCCAGAGTATTCCAGGAGGGAGATTTGGTGTTGAAACAGATCCTCCCTATGCAAAAAGACTTCAGGGGAAAGTGGATGCCTAATTGGGAAGGACCTTATGTTGTAAAGAAGGCTTTCTCTGGGGGAGCGTTGATACTCACTGAGATGGACGGCAAAAGTCTATCAAATCCAATTAATGCAGACTCAGTCAAGAAGTATTTCACGTAAGAGGGAAAATGGGTCAAGGCGAAAACCCGAAAAGGGCGTCTTGAGTTAAAAAAAAATGGAGAGGCCAAGGCGAAAACTCGCAAAGGGCGCTTTGAGACCAAAGGGGCTTTCAGTCGAAAATCCAAAAAGGGCGGCTCAAATTATGATCAGTGCATGATGGGGCATACAGTAGTTGCGCTACGCTTGATTTAACAATGAGGAGATTTGCTACATCTTCGGGGCATAGACAAAGTACCATGAATCTCCTAGACACATGTTAAACTCAGAATGGTCTTCAAGAAGTACGTACAGAGAAGCTCAAGCTGTGATATCTGGGGCACCAATTCTATTCTTACTCATTTTGTACCTTATTAGAATTTGTTTCCTTTGCTCAATCTATTCTTCACGGGTTTTATCCCAAATAAATTTTAGTTTTATTCATCTCTATAATATTTTTCAAACATTTCATATTGAAGTAATGTTTATTGAACTAATAATGCTTTCACAAAAGAAGTTTTGCATATTACTCTAAAGGTTTCTAAGTAATGCAGAATCAAACAGATGCTTATTTAGAACTCACTGAGTTTAAAGGGCTTGGAGCACTTGAGATAAGTGTCTAAGCAATGATAACATCTTCAAATTCTCTCGTTAGAAGTATCAATTGAACATACGCCGTGATCACCTTAATAAATAGCAAGCAATGACAGCCCAAGTGTTAAAAATGGATCATTCACATGACATTTTGCATCTATTCATAACATTCATAATATATAGGGTTAGGAGCATTTTTCATGACGTCCTAATCGCTTGACATAGCATAGACCCTATGAAATCAATTTCTGTGTAGGTTCCTCGAGGACAATGTAGCAAAATTGATGGGAGTTACAAAGATGCAGATCTTATCCCCACCGAGCAGAGTGGAGCAGATCAAGATTATAGCCTTACCTCCACAGGCAGAGAGGAGCAAAAAGATAGCAGATCTTATCTCTCTTGGAAAGGTGAGTAGAGCAGATCGAAAATAACAGATCTTATCTCCACTGAGCAGGAGTGGAGCAGATCGAAGATTATAGCCTTATCTCCACTGAGCAGGAGTGGAGCAGGCTAAAGAAAGCAGATCTTATCTTCACTGAGCAGGAGTGGAGCAGATCGAAGATTATAACCTTATCTACACTGAGCATGAGTGGAGCAGGCTAAAGATAGCAGATCTTATCTCTACTGAGTAGGAGTAGAGTAGATCGAAAATAGCAGATCTTATCTCCACTAAGCAGGAGTGGAGCAGATCGAAGATTATAGCCTTATCTCTACTGAGTAGGAGTAGAGCAGGTTAAAAAAAGTAGATCTAGGAGTGGAGTAGGCTAAAAAAAGCATATCTTATCTTCACTGAGCAGGAGTGGAGGAGATCGAAGATAATAGCCTTATCTCCACTGAGTAGGAGTGGAGCAGGCTAAAGATAGTAGATCTTATCTTCACTGAGCAGGAGTGGAGCAGATCGAAGATTATAGCCTTATCTCCACTGAGCAGGAGTGGAGCAGGCTAAAGATAGCAGATCTTATCTCTACTGAGCAGGAGTAGAGCAGATCGAAAACAGCAGATCTTATCTCCACTGAGCAGGAGTGGAGCAGATCGAAGATTATAGCCTTATCTCCACTGAGCAGGAGTGGAGCAAGGCTAAATAAAGCGATTTTATCACATCGAAAGGAGTGGAGCAGATCGAAGATTATAGCCTTATCTCCACCGAAAGCAGGGAGCAGCTAAAAAGGCGATCTTATCTTCACCGAAAGGGTGTGGAGCAGATCGAAGATTATAGCCTTATCTCCACTAAGTAGGAGTGGAGCAGGCTAAAGGTAGCAGATCTTATCTCTACTGAGCAGGAGTAGAGCAGATCGAAAATAGCAGATCTTATTTCCACTGAGCAGGAGTGGAGCAGATCGAAGACGATGAGCCTTAATTCCCTAAGCAGTAGGGTAATAGGCTGAAGATTACAGATCTGATCTTCACTGAGCAGGAGTGGAGCAGATCAAATACAGCAAGTCTTATCTCCATGTATCGACAATGGAGCAGACTGAAGATCATAGCATTATCTCCACTGAGCAGGAGTGGAGCAGGCTGAAAGATAGTAGATCTTATCTTCACTGAGCAGGAGTGGAGTAGATCGAAAATGGTGGATCTTATCTCCATGTATCGACAATGGAGCAGATTTAAGCCACTAGCCTTATCTTCACTGAGCAGGAGTGGAGCAGGCTAAAGATAGCAGGCCTTATCTCCACTGAGCAGTAGTGGAGTAGATCGAAACAAAATTCCTATACCCCTAAAGATGTAGTGGATGGAATGAAGCTATCTAAAGAAAGGAAGCATCAAGAAGTCAAGATTCAACAAGATGGGGCAAAATTGGCCATTTTAAAGTCTTTTCTCTATTCTCGTTACAGAACAATGAGCAAAGAGGGGCAGTTGTAAAGCCCAATTTTAAACTCGGGGCCCAAACCAGAAACAAACAAATAAAATCCCAAAGTTAAAAACAATACCAATTGACCAAAACAAAAAAAAAAAAACAAACAGACCCAAAAAAGTCCAAATGTCCATTTACACTACAACTTAAAGCCCAAACCTAGATGGCCCAACAACCTAAACTTTGGCAGAAGCCCAAATTGTCTACATGTATGCTAGGTGCGGTTGTATTTATGATGCAAGGCAAGTCTTCAATGGGATACGATATAAGGACTTGATTTCATGGACGCCAATGATGATGGCTTATATCTACCATGCCAACCCCGAAGAAGCCATCCTATTGTTAGAATGATGAAAAGAGAAAAACTCGACCATGATTCCGCCACTCTAATAAGTTTACTCTGTGCATTCTTGAAGCTTGGACATCTAAGTCTAGCAAAGGAAGTTCACCGTCATTCATATCGAACTCGACTAGATCACTAAACACTAGTAATAAACTCCCGATAACTACTTATGCCAAGTTGGGAAATCTAAATATGGCAAGAAACTTATTTGAGCACACCAATAGAGGCGTGTGACATCATGGAACACAATGATTGCAAGATATGGGATGCATGGAAACCGCAAAGAAGTTCTCCGGCTATTTGATGAATGCGAAGCGAGATGATCAAACTCGATGACATGACCTTCACATCGGTGCATCGCTTGCGATCACTCCGCATGGTGGAAGACGATGCAGTATTTAATCGCATGAGAGAAGACTACCGATAATATCCTCGTGAAGCACATTATGGATGCATAATAGATTTATTGTCAACAGACGCCTCAAGAAGCATACTAATTGCTTAAATTATCGCCACTAGACAAAGTGCATCAAGAATGGTCGCCATGTTGGTCGCTATGTAATCCATGGAAACACCGAACTTGGGAGGTTATTGGGCATCGCTTTTAGATTTAGAACCGTAAAGCCCAAGTGTATATAATTAAGTGTCAAATTTATATGCAGAAAGTGGAAAATGGGATGAAGCGGCGTAATAAGGAACATGGCAAAGATGAGGGGTTTGAAGAAGGTCATGGATATAGTCGATAGAACTAAATTCGAGAGCTTCGACGATGTAAACTTCCCTAGACTGGGTTCCGTTGTTGTTTGATTCATTCTTAAGACATTAGGTATAGCAGGATAGATAGAGATGATTTTGACAATGTTTCTAACCATTCCGGTATGAAAAACGGGATGAGTGTACAAATGAGAGTGACAATCGTAATATTGTTGCTCGCAACACACATTTATATTGCCGTCACTCACGTATTTTCATGCGCATTATATTCATTAAGGCTAATGTGGTGCGACATGGAGGAATTTCCTTGAGAGTCGCCACCATGGGATCAAATAATCTTGGTTGGACTTGAATCCTTCTAATTTAATTAATTAATGTACTCCAAATAAGAATACAACCTCAGTAAAAATATGTTGTTATAGTCGAAATTGAAGTTGGGAAAACTCTCATCAATGAAAATTTTTTGATTAATTTTCTTGTACTAAAATAAATTTTATTTTATTTTTAGTTTTGATTCTAGATTTGTGAGAATTATAATTGCAATCATATAGTAGAGGCTGGATTTCAGTTTGGATACATGCATACAAGGATTTTAACTTCCACCCTCTAGGAAGTCTTTTGTTTTCATCTTATGTTCGATTCTTTAGGTTAGAGTCCAATCTCTAAACATTCGAGATTTCAAAAATAGTGGAGAAGATTATTTTGTAGAAAGCTTGAATACTTTGGACTTTAGTTCGAGTTGATTGAAAATTTTGAGCATCTTCTAGAGCTTCTTTTGTGAATTAGACTATTCCTGAGCCTCGAATTATATAATTTGATCAGATTTATTACTTTAAATATCATGACAATAATTCATTTTTTTTAAAAAAAAATTAAAATTCCGTCATGTTTAAACAAAATTTAAATACTTCTTAAATTCTTTAATTTTTAGCTTTCTTGCGATGCAATTTGGCCTAAGAAAGACTTGACCTAGTTTCACTATAATACAATTTGTTTCAATTAGGACTAGGAAAACGTGCCAATAATCGCCCTTAGGTGTGCACAATTATTTTTCTTTTAATAAAATTACTTATAGATATTTTTTAATGGCTCAACTTTAGTTAGATTTTTTTATTACTTAATTATAAAATGTTAAGTTTTAATCACTAATATTATTATCGGTTAGAGGTGAGCATGGGCCGGGCTGGTCGGATTCGGTCGGGCTCAACTAAAAATTTAAGCCTGCTCATTGGGCTCGGTAGGGCAGCCCAGAAAAATGGGCTGAAATTTTGCCCAAGCCCTACCCATATAAATATACTAAAACCCAAGCTCGCCCTACCTACCATATTAATTTTATACTATTTTATATAATTTTAAATATATATAATACATCAAAATATTTAAAAATCAAAATAAATATTTTTCAACAAATTGAAAATAAATTTTAAAAATATGTAGACTTAAATAACACTAAAATAGATGCAACTTAACAAGAAAATGCCTCTAAAATACTAACAAAATTAACAAATGTCTTTAAAATAATAACAAAATTAACAATAAAATAAGTTTTATATAATATCTAAACAATAACAACAAAATAATAGAAACATAATAGTAAAATGGTAGCAAAATAAATAGAAAATAATAAGAAAATAATATTTAAAAATAATTTTTTTGCCTTTAATGAATTCGAGTCGGGTAGGCTGAAAACTCAGCAAAAAAATACCTTACCCGAGCCTGCCTATTTTTAAACAGGCCTTATTTTTTGTCCAAGCCCATTTTTCGCCTATATTTTTGCCCAAACCTCCCACATTTCAAGGCGGGCCTTTGGTAGGCCATGTTCCAAATTGACCCATGCTCACCTCTATTATCGGTTAACAACATTAATGGAAAAGTGACGTGGCAAGTTAAATTTGCCACATAAGCACCGGCTATCCGCCTCTTGAGAGTTGCTTTCACCTTCTTAGGGCTAGTTTGGCAATGCTTTTGAGAAGTGCTTTTGAGAAGTGCTTTTGAAAAATTTAAGTGTTTGGCATTCTTTGTCAAAAAGTCTTTTGAGAAGTAAAATGTCTATTTTAGACATGATATTATAAAGTAACAAATATGTATTTAAATAATGTTTAAATTAGTTAATATTATGATATTTTAACAAAAATATAAAAATAATTTATTATAATTTATTATTAATATTTTAATAAATAATATTAATTTTAAATATTTTTGAAGAATTAATATTAATTATTTATTAAATTTAATTAGAATATATAAATTATATTAAAATATTTAAATATAATAATTAAATATTTGTAATTAGATATTGACACAATTGTATTATTTTAAAAATTATTTTTTAATTTTTAATGCTTTTAACACATTTTGTAAAACTAATATTAGATATTAACATAACATAGAAAATATAAACGTAAGAAATTAAAATATTACATATATTGGGATTAAAGTTTCAAAAGGGATAATATTTATATACCAAATATAAATACTAAAAATTTACAATAGCATTAAATCAATTCATTAAACTAGAAGCTATAGCATCTCTTGTTAATTCCATTTCGTAACCACTTAAATTGCTTGATTCACCGTCATCATCACCGCCATCATCATCGTCGTAAATCGTCATCATCACTTTCTCGACCATGCATTTTACGAATCAATAGTTTTCATATGCCCGCTAATATCTTCGTATTCCATAAAATCGCATCATTTCAATCGAGCATGTTTTCGGATAAAATTGTGTATCGTCATTGTAGCAACAACAATCATCGCTTGCTTTTCAAAACTATAACTTGGCATATCCCTTTAAATGGCCCATTTTTTTTCAAAACACCAAAAGTTCGCTCAATCACACTACGTAATGATGAATGTGAATGATTGAATATCTCTTCTTTACCGACATCTTGGTCTACCTCTACGAAAGTCCGGTAAATGATATCACGACCTCTATATGGTCCAAGATAACCTTTCATTTGAGGATATCCGAATCAACAAGATAATATTTTTCTACATGTCATAATATAACAAACAATTAGTTCAATAATTTTTAAAAAAATATCAATTAAAGAACTTATACTTTATTTTTAAAAATCACATATAAATAAAATATCTAACCATTTGGTGGGTGCGGAAATTTGTATTTTGGATCTCGAATTGCATCAAGAATATTCTAGTGTCATGTGCCGATCCTTCCCATCCAAAGAATGACAAAGGTGAAACACATATTAAAATCACATACCGCCATAACATTTTGAGTAGGGATACCTTTTCTTCCAATATAGGAATTTGTTCACTTGGTGGAAGAATAGCGCAATATGAGTACCATCAATTGCACCGATGCAATCTGAACAAATAATCATATTAGTCTCGTATATTTTTAGTCAACCAAAATATTAAAATATAATAAGATAAATTAAATTTTAACCTTAAAATGCGGCATATATCTAGAATCATTACGTATTTGTTGGGTATTGAGCTAAAAAAGGATCTTCAGTGCAATTAGATCGGTGGCCATCCTTGAAACTTTCTCAAGCACAATTGCAAAGTATCGACTTATTGTTGATCCGCACCTTTGAAATCTTTCTCGACATTGAGAAACTTTTGCACCTAGTGCTCAAGATGTATAAAAAATTCCCAACATTTCAAGAGAAGATATGTGTCTTGAAGTTTGCAAGTTGTATCTTGTCTCCAAAACTCTCAACAAACTTATGAATACCATTTTAGACATCCCGAAATTAATCATACAACGTGATTCGTGACCGTCAAGGATCTTCTGATCCATGTCTCACCGACTATTTTGAATTCATGCATGGTTGCTTCAATATATACTTCTCGTGATATAATTGCGGAAGAAGATGCAAAACAAATAAGGGTAAAACATTCCACGCGTTGTAAAATCCCTTTCTTTTCCGTTCATCATCACTTTCATCACTGTAATTTTCAACTATACTCATCACTGTAAAAAAATTGAACATCCAAAATCATATATAAACAACTATTGATAAAATTAATTTAGTAAAAATAAGTAGAACATAAATTCAATATCCAAAGACCAAAAATAGACAACTATTAATAAAAGTATATTACACATAAATAAATAGAACATAAATTCAATATCCAAAAACCAAAGATAAATAGCCATTGATAAAACATAAATTCAATATCCAAAAACCAAACATAAACAACTATTGATAAAACTAGTTTAGCATTTTTTTTAGTCACATAATAGATATCTCTAAACACTAGAAGATCAGAAAATTTTCAACTATCCTTCATTTCTGTCTTAAGCCACAAAGCTCTAATCTTGGGATTAATTGATAAAAACATAATTCGCTTGTCCTTATTGAGCAATAATCTAAGTGCGAAAAAGTATAGCGGACTAGCTTCTGGAACTTCTTCCGACATGCTGTCGAGCACTTTGACTGCTTCTGGAATACCATATGGATCCATAACAGGAGTCAAACTAGCTGTGGCTTGACTCATATTGTCAGCTGCATTGCATAATTTTTCTATTTGATTGGACAATCTTGCAGCCCCTCCAATTTGTTTTGAGGATTTCTTTCTTCCAGGTTTAAAATGTGAACTTGATATCTCAGGATTTTTTCTTTTTTGCCCGTTTCCATCAATTTGAACATCATTTGAAATGTGAACATCGTTTAAAATACAAACATCATTTCTCACATTCTCATCTTCATTCTCTTCAGGTATTTCATTGTTAACATTCTCAAAAAAATCAGTACGGAGTGTACCAGAAGAAGGTGCCCATGCTTTATCACCTGTTGCAACTATTCCCATGAACATTTGGTCCAACTTCCCTTTGAATTCAGGATCAATGCCCGATGTTTTAAATTTTTGAGCTTCAAGCACAACCTACATATAAAATGATAGTTTAATAACAATAATTATCAATAACCTCATTGTAGAGCCCAAATTGCCCTGGGCCCAACAATTAAATAACAAACCCAAAAAAAAAATAAAATGACCCAACAATTAAATAAACCCATTAACAAAATAAAAAGGCCCATTTACAAACCCAAACCCAACCCCAACTCAAAGAAACCAAAAAAGAAGAAAAAACAAAATGTAAAAGAACGAGAAAACCCTAGCCGAGCCTCGCTCGACTGACCCACTTTCTCAAGGCCTCCGCCCAACGACATCCACGACGCCACACTGCAAATGAAAACAACAAGCCAAAGAAAGCAAAGAACGGAAGAAAAATAGGGAAAACAATCGTATTTTTGGTTTTTTTTATTTTTATTTTTTCGGCTATAAAGCAAAGGCCGAGATCGTTGTAAAGGGGGATCCCTTTTTTAAAAAAAAGGAACATCAATAGAAGAAAACAGAGAGTGTTTTTAAACAAAAAAGAGCCTTTTTTTTTGTTTCGAAAAAAAGAAACTAAGAATACTAAAAGTCATCTGAAACCGAGAGCAAAAAGAACAACAAAGGTTGATTTTCTTTTTACTTCTGTTTTTATTATTCCGATCGCAAACCTTTTTTTTTCTCTTTGCGTCTGTTCATCGTTTTTTTTTCATATTATTTTCTTTTTTATTCTTTTTATCTTACGAATAATAAAAGAAAAGGGATACCTACCTGAGCCCCGCGGCATGTCGTCGGAAAACCTCTCCGTCGTCGAAGCCGAGGCCGGGAGCAAATGGGGTGGGTCTTCTGGGTCTTTCAAAACAAAAGATTAAGTCAAGAATAAAAAAAACAAAACAAATACGATAAAAAAAAGAAAAAACGACCTTCGATTTCTACCACAGTACGGTGGCAGCTTAAGAACTGGCGAATCCATGGCGGCCCTCACGAAATCTCTCACGACTCCCGCAGAGAAAACAAAAAGCCAAAAGTGTTTTTTTTCGAAGGTGCGAAATGAAAAAAAAGCAAAAATTTACATTTATAAACATTTCAAAACGACGCGTTTAGGCCCGACGATGGCCCTAAACGACGCTGCTTCTCAATGGCCCGAATCCGACCCGACCCGCTCCGAAGGATCCGTGTTTTTCTGAAAAATGGGAATTTTATGCGCGTGGTCCTTCCGCATTTTTCATTTTTACAATCGTGTCTTTCTATATTGCTATTTGGCCCGTAACTTTGCGTGATTACCAATTTAGTCCTTTTAAAACGCCGCTTAGGCGGTTAGGGTAAATTGCGCCCCGATCCCTCTTGTTTTCGCAGCATCACAATGGGGTCCTTTGCCCTTTCTTTTATTATAAATCGCCTCTGAGATTCTATTTTTAATTCAATTCGGTCCTTCCCTTTAATTATCATTGTTATTTAATGTTTTTTTGTTTATTTATTATTATTATTGTTTTATTATTATTATTATTATTTTATTCCTCCATCATTAATTATTATTATTATTTACTATTATTATTACTTTATTACTAGTATTGTTATTTTTTTTATTATTACTACTCCTATTTATTTTATTGTTGTTCATTATTAACATTGTTATTATTATTATTATTATTTTATTCCTCTACTATTAATTATTATTATTTACCATTTCTATTACTTTATTACTAGTGCTATTACTATTATTACCACTCTTATTTATTTTATTATTGTTCATTTATTAGTAAGTTATTATTTTTCATTATTAATCTTCACCACTTACTTAATTTTGCTTTATTTTATTCATTGTATTTATTTGTTATTTTATTTATTTATTTGTGATTTCATTTATTTATTATCTGTTCGTTTATTACTCTTTACTTTTCAATACTTTAAAGCATTTCAATTATTTATCATATTTTTTTATATTTCTTATTTATTGTTGTTGTTATTATCATCATCCTATCTCGCCTCCATGATTTTATTATTATTCTTACTTCATTATTTATTAGCTCATTCAAATTAGATTTATTCATATATTCGTTTAATTTGCTAATATCATTAATTTGTCTAATGTTGATCAACTAAATTTTCAAAAATAAAGATGATGTTCGCTGTTTGAAAATTCGGGAAGATCGAGCCCTAACTTACTGGGTTCCGTTTTTACTCGCTTATGTCAAACAATGGATATCTCTTCGAAGTTGCAATTTTAAAACAAAATCTAGGAAATTGAAATGTCGTGCCCTAACTTCTTGGACTCGACACTTAGATACTTCGGATAAGTTTTTTCTAAAATAGAGGCGATCTTAGTATTTGAAATCTCGAAATCGAGCCCTAACTCATCGGGTTCCGATTTCTCATTCGACGAATAACGGAAGATCTTCTCCAAATAAAACCAAGTTTCAAAAGGCAAGTCGAGTTTCGGAGTTTAAAGCATCGTGTCTAACTTATCGGACGTGATGCTTTACCTCTTCGAAAATAAGAAAGCCTTAGCGTCCCTTCCAATTTTAAAAATAAAAGCATTGTATTTTTGAATCCCCTTTTAAGTTTTCAACAAATAGGACATCAGCCAATCAGTTTGGTACCAATTCTAGGCGTGTCGAGGGTGCTCATCCTTCCTCGCACGTAATCGACCTCCGAATCCGTTTTCTCAAAAGTTCGTGGACCAAAAAGCACTGTTTTAGTAAATTAAATGTTTTATTAAAACAAAGGTGATCCGATCACACCAAATAAAGATCGGTGGCGACTCCTTTTCTCTTCTTTTTTAAAAAAAATCGAGTCGATCGCGTGCTTACCGCTTTTACCCTTCCCCAAAAAATGGTTACGACGACTTGGCGACTCATTGGGACCCGAGGGTCAAGCCAAAGATTGATTGGTTTTGTCCTTTTAATTAAAATGGTTTTGAAAAATCATGCTTCTTTTGACGATCTTCAATGTTAGCCTCGTAAATACTTTGGCATTGCATTGCATGACCGTTGTGGTCACACCCTTAAGTGGGAGCGAAGTTATGCCTTCGTGAGGTTTTCACCCGCATGGGCTAGTGGATCGCTTTGAATACATCCGTACCTATGTCTCCGTGAAGTTTTCACTTCCGCATGGCCATAGGGAAATGTATTCCCCTGAACCGAACTCGGTCCGTATGAGCCTATAATGGGTGAGGATCGAGGAATCTGCTGGTTCAGGTACCTCGAACTTTAGAACTACGCCGCATATAGCAAACCCTAAGAGCCCACCTTAGGTAGAGCCATGGCAAACCTTAGTGGTCACCTAGATAGGCGTTTGCTTATTTTACTTGTTTTATATTTCATGGTACTAACTTTTGCGTTTTTTTCTTTTTTGTGCATATCATTTCATATTTTAAAGAGACATCGATTCACGGTCCGTTTTTGAGTTGGGAAGCTGGTTATGGAAAGCGAATTCCTTGATAAAGTAGAAGACAATGCGGCTGTCCGCATATGGTCAGAGCAATGCCAAGTAGAAAAAGGAGATAGCTTAGTGGAAGGGTATGTGTCGGAGCTACGGAACTTCACCAATATCAGTGTCACGCAGAACGAGCTCCAAGAGTTGAAAGAAATTTGGACTCAGTGGGATGATGAAGCGAAGCAGCTGTTCTATGGTACCTACGGTGACCGCCTTACCGCTGAGGTCAAAATAGACAAGCACTATTCCGAGCAATGACCCGATTACGGAATGCCGCTTATAATTGCTTTCTCCTTGGAAAAGTGGATCTGGTTCCCAAGAGAAGAGTATACAACCTTGCTACGCCCGAGAATTCAAGTTGACAAAGCTTATTCCAAGGCGCTTAATGGCCCAACCTTCGAGAAAGTTGATGAACATCACCGCATGAGTGAGCAGTGGGTCTCGCCTAGGATGCGAAGAAGAAGCGAGGTAAATGCATACCCGGACAGTTTGAGAGACTGATTCGGCGCATCCCGACTGAAGAAAAAGGTAGACATCTTGGCCTTGTGTATCTACTTACTGGTAATCTTCCCAAAGCTTTAAGGCATATTGACGAAGCGGTTATCGATCTATTCAAAGGTTGGACAAAGGGGTCACACCTTCCTCGCCATCTTAGCCAAACATTCGGATCCTTGACCGCATGCCGGAGAAGAGGTGAGGCGTGTTTATTGGTGCGACAATGCTATTGGCTTGGTTCCATAGTCACTTTTGGAAAATAGAGAAAGTGTCTTGCCGGTTCATGTCAGAGAAGTACTCCCCACTAGAAGAGATAGTAACTACGCCCAGAAGAGAGGATGTGTCTGAAGAAAACTGGATCGTGATCTTTCAAAACCTTCAAGAGGACGACATTGAGTGGAAGGCTCCTGGATGATTCCGACAGGATCCTTTATCGCTATGAAGCTTTGACTGGGTTCCCTATTGGGAATTTGGGGTGCCACCACCCACGCCTTTGCTGGTCCTAAGGCAAGATGGTTCAAGGCGATTCGTCGCAAGCGACATGCGGGCTAGCTCAAGTCTGAGTTTTCATATGAAGGGGAAGCTATAAGAAAAGGGTTAAAGAAATTTCTAGCGCCTGGAATCAGATTCACAGAATGAGAAGATTGTCTACAGGCCCGAGGACGACCACAGAATATATTGAATGGAGGGCTAGGAGAGTCAACGACAACATTCCTGAGCCAAACCCAGAAGGCGCCCGATCGAGAGAAGAATGCATGCGAGTGGTTCCATCAGAATTAGAGGTTGTAAAGCAAGATTTTGAACGGATGAGCTCGGAACTCAGGAAGAGGATAGAAAGGTTGGAGGAAGAAAAGATGCTCCTTCAGTTAGAAGTGGACGGTCAAAAGTCAGAGGCTGAGAAACTCCGAAAGGAAAAGCGAAAAGTAGAGGAAGACCGAGATGACTTGAAGACGGAGTACAAAAGGATGCGCTTAACCATGAAAACGCAGATTGGGGAAAACTTTGAGCGGTGGCAACAAGAGGTCGAGAGGAAAGAGCCAAAGTCAACAGCTTGGGAGAAAAAGTTTGTGAAATGCGAAAGCAGAAGGAAGACTTTAGAAAGGCGAAGAAGACCGTAAAGAGAAAAGGGACTAGAAGCAAGAATAGTGAGCTTGAGCGATCTCTGCGCCACTACCGAAGTCGAGACTCGGAAAGCCAATTAAAGTCAAGCCTAAACTGAATAGAGGAACTGAAAGGTAGGGTTGAAGAGTTAGAATCGGCATTGCATAGTAGCGAGCTCCGAATTGAGCTTCTGGAAACAAGAGAAAGACGTTGGGAGGAAGAGCTTCACCATTCTTGCGAGCAAGTCCGAAGCCGGGACTACATCATGGGAGAAGCAATAATCCAGATTCGAGAAGTAGCTGATCACCTACATGACCTTGGCTGAGGAGGCTGACATAGTGGGCATGAGATATGGGCTACCACCGGGTCGTGACGAAGAGCTAATCTCTCTGCTCGGAAAAATCAAAACCTTAGGTCTTAGGGCTAGAACGTATTTGTAATCTACTTTATGTAAAGGGTTTTGCCTTCTAATAAAGTTTTCTAAAATGAAGTTGATCGTAATCGATGTCTTCTTCTGCAAGATTCATGCATTTGCATTACATCATATTACATGCATTAAAGTTTATAAAAAGAAGCCTAATTGGTTAAAATTAACAGAGAAACAAAAGAAAAACAAGAGTGAAGAAAAAGAAATCTGGAAACCAGACATCACTACTGGAACTCGTGCTAAGAAAATGGATCAAAGATTGAACAATTTCGAAGGAGATGCAAGAAAAGATGCAGGAGCAAATAACAAAACTCCAGCAAGATATGATAGAGCGGATGCAAGAGTCCCAAAACAACATGATGAGCCAGCTGGCGCAACTATTAGCCAATGATCGAGGAAAAGGCGTCGCTACTAGTTCAGTGGAATAATGACGACCTCGCTACCCTCCGTGATTTACCCGCCAAACACTCAAGCACCACGTAAATAGGTCCCCAAAGGACACCTTTTGTTATCGTGCCACAGTGCGAGTTGAGACCGTAATGCCAAAGACACACTTCCGTGGTTCAGCAAGAATCACGGAGAGGTCCGACTAACCCTATAGTCCCCGACTTTGTGAAATGGTGAAATGGAAAAGGCGAAAACGAACCTTCCCAAGCAACTCGAGGATCGTTGCAAATGGTTAGAAGAAAAATTTAAGGAAATAGAGACTGCTGACCATCGCTACGGAGTGGATGCTAAAGACTTGAGTTTAGTCCCAGACCTCATACTTCCGCCAAAGTTCAAGACCCCGGATTTTGAAAAATACAATGGGACCAGCTGCCCTGAAGCGCACATCACGATGTTCTGTCGGCGGATGGCGGGATATGTTAACAATGATCAACTGCTTATTCATTGTTTCCAAGATAGTTTGGCCGGGGCCGCAGCCAAGTGGTACAATCAGCTCAGTCGTACCCAGATCAAGTCATGGAAGGATCTAGCACAGGCCTTCCTGAAACAATACGGGCATGTAGCCGATATAGCTCCTGATCGAATCACGCTCCAAAATATGGAGAAAAAGCCGAATGAAAGTTTCAGCAAGATGCCCCGGTGGAGGGAAGTGGCCACGCAAGTTCAAACCCACCGCCCTAGAAAAGAGACAACCATCTTTGTTTGTCAATCTGTTGAAAGCTCCTTCATTAATCACATGCTTGGAAGTGCCACGAAAAGTTTTTCCGATATTGTCTTTGTGGGAAATGATCGAGAATGCGATCAGAAGTGGTAAAATAGAGGCTGGAGAAGGTACTAGAAAGACGGCCCCGAGGAAGAGGGAGAGTGATATAAACAACGTGGGAAAAGGTTATTCAAAACCTATTACCGTGAGCGACCAAGGACTACGACCCCGATCATCGAGCTCCTTTAGACAGAGTCCAAAGACAAGGCAAAATACGGAGAAAATCCAATTTACACCTATCCGGCCCCATACAAGGAAATGTACGAAATTATTTGACGACACGTTGTCTCTCCCCATTACTTAAAACCCCGCAACCCCGTGCACTAAGTGGTATGATGCGAATGCACAGTCACGAATACCATGCAGAATCGTGGGGCATTCTATAGAAAACCGCCTCGCTTTCAAGAAACTAGTGGAAAGACCGATCCGGATGGGAGTTATAGAAGTCGATGACACCTCGGCAAGGGCACCCGCTACCTAATCACGGGTCAACATGATAGGCGAAGATGCGAGGAGAAGAGTAAAAGGATATTTAGATGTGAAAACCCCAATGAAACAAGTCCGGAAGGAAATGCTAAAAAGAGGATTGGTTGTCGCACGCCCAAGGGAGAACATGAAGAAACACGAAGGGTGTGAATTTCATGACTCGGAAGGGCACGAAATCCAAAATTGTACTGAGTTCAGAATGCTGGTACAGGCACTGATGGACAATAACGAGCTAGAATTCTTTGAGAGCAATGAAGGCCGGAAAGAGGGTAACATCTGCACGTTGGAGAACGAGTCAAAAGCCGCGGAGGCGAGCAATCCTTTAGTCACCAACTCACGATCAAAGGGCGACGGAGTGAAAATAAATCCGAAAATCGTAATTCGAAAGCCTACTACCTTTTCATCCGAAGACAACCAGAAAACTCCCGGGGATTATAACTGCAACGTGACAATTCCTGAAAAGGGAGGTCTGCCAACAAAAAGGGCCAGGAGTATCCTAAGATCGTGATCAGAAAACCTGCAACCTTTTCATACAAAGATGACAAGAAGGTCCCCTGGAACTATAACTGCAATGTGACGGTTCCTGAGAGGGGAGATTCGCCCAACACTACAAAAGAAAACCAAGAGGAAGGCTCCTACACGCGCAGTGGAAAGCGCTACGACTTGTCAAATACAAAGACGGAGCACCCAAGAGGGAAAAACTTGATGGGCGAACAGAAGAAGGAAAAAGGGACCAAGCAAGAGACACATGTAAACGAGCGGTGAAGGAGGAAGAAGCTAGGGAATTCTTAAAGTTTACGAAGCATAGTGAATACAAAGGTCGTAGATGAAGCGGCTACATAAACAAATGGCCAGATATCGGTGCTAGATTTACTATTGAGCTCAAGCACACCGTAACGCTACCGATGAAGGTGTTGAACGAAACTTATGTTGCAAATGATATAACAGTTAATAAGCTGGATCACCTGGTTAGCAATATAAGTGCCGATAACTTCATTTTCTTTAACGACGATGAGATTCTTCCGGGAGGTACGGGTTCCATCAAGGCTCTCCACATTACCACACGATGTAAGGGGTACACATTGCCAGGGGTACTAATCGACAATGGATCAGCACTCAATGTTCTACCACTAGCGACACTGAATCGATTGCCCGTTGATAGTTCTCATATGAAGACCTGCCACAACATAGTAAGGGCATTCGATGGAACCGAGAGGAAAGTCATGGGAAAGATCGAAGTACCTCTTTTAATCGGACCAGGCACATATGAGGTGGACTTTATTGTGATGGATATCCGGCCTTCTTATAACTGCTTGCTGGGGAGACCTTGGATACACTTTCAGGGGCAAAGTGCCTCATCGTTGCACCAAAAGTTGAAATTAATCTCGGAGGGCCGTCTAGTAACCATAAATCTTGAAGAGGACATCATCGCAATGTAACGAACAATGCACCCTATTTAGAAGCCAACGATGAAAGCGGTGAGTGTTCCTTCCGTTCTTTGAATTAAATCAACGCAACATTCGTCGCCGAGGGAATAAGGTCCGATCATAATTGTCCAAAACCACGAAAATGGGCCTACAACCGATGGTGGGGAATGGAGCATGCGGAGAAAGGACTTGGAAGATACCTCAAGGAGAAATCGAGGTCCCAAGACTAAAAGAAAAGCGAGACTTCTTGGTCTAGGATTCAAGCCAAACGCCAAGCAAAAAAGAGAAGAGTCGAAAAGAAACAAGAAAGAAGAAAGGCACGTCTGAGGGGAGATGAGATGAAATGGCAACCGATGATAACCCCTCATATTCGCGAGACCTTTGTATCAGGGGGGGTTATCCATCCGGGACGAGAAATACAAAATGAAGAAATCGTGCATGTCAATGCTATATCTGAGGGGGAAATTGAGGAAGAAAATCGGAATAGGATCCGCCCCTATGAGCCGGGTAGCGTTCTAGACAATTGGACTGCGGAGGAGATTCCTATAGCCTTTAGAACTTATTCAGAGTAATACTGGAACACACTTATTGCTTTAAGTCTAGAAGCAATAAGAACCCTTTCTTGAAACATGAATTTGTATAAGCCATCTTTATTTTCAATGAAATACATCTCCGCTATCTTTTGAGCAAATTTCCTTTTATGTTCATTTCATTCATTCATTATTCTTTCTTTAAATATTCTTCTAAACATTTCTATTCTTCATTTATCATACCAATAAACATGCCAAGATTCTATGATCCTATGAGCCTTTATTCATTTCCATAACAGTCTCCGGATATCAATGATTTGAGTAACGCCACCGATGACTCGAATGTCCTTTTGAGCAAGATATAGGTGCGGAAGATTTTCAGGATTTTGGAGATGACCAAGGCTGTGATTTAGCTCCTGAACTGTTAAGGATGGTAGAACAAGAGGAGAAACAAATCATACCTCACAAAGAATCAGTGGAAATAGTGAATCTAGGGAACGAACAAGAAAAGAAAGAAGTGAAGATTGGAGCCGGTATCACCGCAGAGACAAAGTAAGACCTCATTGAGTTACTCCAAGAATTCAAGGATGTCTTCGCATGGTCATATCAAGACATGCCCGGGCTAAGCACTGATATCGTGGTACACCGTTTGCCCATAAAAGAAGAATACAAGCCGGTCCAATGAAACTTGGAGGATGAGGCGGATGTTTCTTGAAAATAAAGAGGAGGTAAAAAAGCGGTTTGATGCGGGGTTCTTGCAAGTGGTTAAGTACTCGAATGGGTAGCCAATATCGCCCCCGATCCCTAAGAAAGATGGGAAAGTACGAATGTGTGTGGACTAGAGATCTAAACAAGGCTAGCCGAAGGACAACTTTTCGTTACCCCATATCGACACCTTGGTGGACAATACGTGAGTTATTCCTTGTTCTCGTTCATGGATGGGTTCTCGGGATACAACCAGATAAAAATGCTTCACGAAGACATGAATAAAACCACATTCATAACCCTGGGAACCTTTTGCTACAAGGTAATGCCATTTGGGTTGAAGAATGCGGGAGCAACATATCGAGAGAGCCATAGTGACCCTATTCCATGACATGATGCACAAGGAAATTGAGGTTTACGTCGACGATATGATTGCCAAGTCACGGACGAAAAGAGCATATCCAAGTCTTAAGGAAATTATTTTGAGGTTGAGAAAGTCCAATGAAGCTTAACCTGCAAAGTGTACCTTTGAACCCGTCGTCGAAGCTGCTAGGATTTATAGTCGGTGAAAAGGGATTGAGGTTGACCTGCACAAAGTCAAGGCTATACAAGAATTGCCTCCGCCCGCACGCAAAAAGAAGTTCGAGGTTTCTTAGGAAGATTAAATTACATTGCTCGGTTCATTTCACAACCGACCGAGAAATGTGATCCCATATTTCGTCTTCTTAAAAAACACAACCCAGGCGTGTGGGACGAGGAATGTCAGAAGACCTTCGACAAAGTAAAGCAGTACCTGTCCAATCCTCCAGTATTGACACCGCCTAATCCGAGAAGCCTTTAATTCTCTATTTGACGGTACTTGATAATTCAATGGGATGTGTGCTCGGCCAAAGATGATGAGTCGGGAAAGAAAGAGAAAGCAATATACTACCTTAGCAAAAGTTCATCGAGTGTGAAACAAGGTACTCACCGATTGAGAAAATGTGTTGTGCCTTGATGCGGACAACTCGGAGACCGAGGAAGCGGTACATGTTGTATCATACGACTGGCTCATCTCAAGCTAGACCCACTAAAATACCTAATGGAGTCGATTACTCTTAATGGACGGATGGCAGATGGCAAATTTTACTTTTCGAGTTTGACATAGTTTATGTAAACCGTAAAGCGATAAAAAGGAGTGCAATAGCGGATTTTACGGCTAGTAGAGCTCGCGATTATGAGCCTCGGACTTTGACTTCCTAATGAAGACCTAATGTGCGTAGCAACCAGAAGAAGATACCGCGGAAAGTCATCCTTGGAAACTGAACTTCGACGGAGCATCGAACGCTATGGGCAATGGAATTGGGGCAGTTTTGGTGTCCCCAAATGGAGATCATTACCCGTTTACCTGTAAATTGGATTTTGATTGTACAAACAATATGGCAGAGTATGAAGCTTGTATCATGGGCATCCGTCTTTGCTATTGAACGTAAAATTAAGGTCTTTGGAAGTATATGGAGACTCGCGTTGGTAATTTATCAACTTAAAGGAGAATGGGAGCGAGAGATCCCAAATTGGTCGAATACAAAAGATTGGTCCAAGAACTAATCAAGGAGTTCGATGACATCACTTTCGATTATTTACCAAGGGATGAAAATCGGATGATCGATGCTCTAGCCACATTGGCTTCTATGGTACAAGCAAACAACAAGGAGGATATGAGACCTATACAAATGAGCATTTATGAGGCCCACCCATTGCTACAATGTCGAGGAAGAAGAGAAAATTGACCCACCATGGTACCACGATATATTGCGGTATGTGAAGAATCGTGAGTACCCTGATCAAGCCACAGAGAATGAAAAAAAGGCGTTAAGGAGATTAGCATGCGATTACGTCTTGGATGGAGAAGTCTTATACAAGAAAAGGAAAGATCAAGTGCTGCTAAGGTGTGTGGACGCCGCCGAAGCTAAGTTAATCTTAGAAGAAGTCCACGAAGGTGTCTGTGGAACTCACGCTAATGGTTTCACAATGGCCAGACAAATAATGAGGTTCGGATATTATTGGTCCACCATGGAAGGAGACTGTATCAACTATGCCAAAAAATGTCATAAATGCCAGATCTATGGAGACAAGATTCATGTACCCCCGTCACCTTTGCATGTTATGACTTCTCCATGGCCATTTTCCATGTGGGGCATGGACGTCATTGGGCCAATATCTCAAAGCATCGAGCGGCATCGATTCATCTTTGTGGTCATCGACTACTTCACGAAATGGGTAGAGGCGCCTCATATGCCAATGTCACTAAATCGTGGTTAATGGATTTTGAAGAAGGAAATCATTTGTCGATATGGAATGCAGGAGGATCATATCGGATAACGACCAATTTAAACAATAGCACGATAGCGGGGTTTGTAGCCAATTCAACATCAAACACCACAATTCATCACCATATCGCCCAAAGATGAATGGGGCAGTGGAAGCAGCCAACAAAAACATCAAAAGGATAGTGGGAAAGATGACTGAAACTTACAAGGATTGGCATGAAAAATTACCGTCAGACTTATGCTTATCGAACGTCCGTCCGAACCTCTACTGGGGCAACACCTTTCTCATTGGTCTATGGGATGGAGGCAGTTCTACCTATCGAAGTGGAAATACCTTCTCTTCGAGTATTGTCAGAAGTGAAGCTGGACGAAGCTGAATGGATCCAGGCTCGATATGATCAGTTGAACTTAATCGAAGAAAAGAGATTGAGGGCTATCCGTCATGGCCAGATGTACCAAAAGCGAATGATGCGAGCTTACAACAAAAAAGTTCGCCAAGGAATTCCGAAGGGATCTTGTCGTTGAAAAAGATCCTTCCCATACAAAAGGATTTGAGAGGAAATGGATGCGAATTGGGAAGGACCATATGTGGTGAAAAAGGCTTTCTCTGGAGGGGCATTAATTTTGGCTGAGATGGATGGGAAAAATCTACCCAATCCCATAAATTCAGACTCCGTTAAGAAGTATTACGCTTGAAGAAGGAAAAGGCTAAAGTGAAAACCCGAAAAAGGCGCTTTACCAAAAAAAAAAAAAAAACCGGAGAGGCCGAAGTGAAAACCCGTAAAGGGCGCTTTGAGACCAAAGAGGCTTTGAGTCGAAAACCCGGTAAGGGCGGCTCAAAGAAAAAAGAAGGTATATGACAACCTTTTCCCCAGAATTGGCAAAAGGAGGAATGTTACACCTCGGAACATCTGAGCCTCGCAGATCTCCCAACGCCTTCTCACTCAAATGATCTTCGAAAGGATTCGGTAGTGAAGCCCAGGCTGCGATATCTGGGGCACCTACTTTTTCTTTTACCTACTTTTTGTACTCCAATAATGTGTACTTTTGTTGAATTAATCCAATTCCATTCTTTATAAATTCCATTGTTATCTTAAATCCTTGAGTTGTTTGCAATTGAAATAACGACCTATTGACCCATAATACTTCCATGAAACGAGTCCCGCCTATTACTCGAAGCTTCTAAACAACAGAGGAACCTAAAACAAGATCATTGTTCAGGAACCACCGCGCTTAGGGGTTGGAAACATTCAAGAAGAGAAGTCCAAAATTATGACCATTTCTTGATTCGCGAGCATAGACATCGACAAGGTGTTGCCTACGTGCCATGACCTCGATTTGTTTAACGAGCAATTACATTTCTAAGATTTTTAACGAAAAATAAATCGTTCTCATGACATCCTGCATTCATGCAAATGTCCTCCGTAATATCATTTAGTTAGGAACATCCGATTTATTACAATCATTGCATCTTAACGAAAGATCATCATTCTCACGACATTCTGCCTTCATGCAAGTGTCATCCATTAGTTAGGAGCATTCGAGTCATTTTGACCATAGCATCCTCACCATTTGGCATAAACACAAAATCAAGTCTACAGGATATGTCCCTAAAGGACAGTATAGCAACACTATCGAAGATTGTCCTATCACCATCAACCAGTGATGGAATAGGTTGAAGATTGTCCTATTACCATCAACCAGTGATGGAATAGGTTGAAGATTGTCCTATTACCATCAACCAGTGACGGAATAGGTTGAAGATTGTCCTATTACCATCAACCAGTGATGGAATAGGTTGAAGATTATCCTATTACCATCAACCAGTGATGGAATAGGTTGAAGATTGTCCTATTGCCATCAACCAGTGATGGAATGGGTTGAAGACTGTCCTATTGCCACTGACCAGCAGTGGAATAGGCCCAAAATTGTAGATCTTGTCACCATAACCAGTAGTGGGGCAAGATCGAAGGCAAATCATGGCTCCCTAACCAGTAGGGAACGCGATTTAGGCCACCTTCCTATTGCCACTGACCAGCAGTGGAATAGGCCCAAAATTGTAGATCTTGTCACCATAACCAGTAGTGGGGCAAGATCGAAGGCAAATCATGGCTCCCTAATCAGTAGGGAACGCGATTTAGGCCACCTTCCTATTGCCAACGACCAATGGTGGAATAGGCCAAAAATTGTAGATCTTGTCACCGTAACCAGTAGCGGGGCAAGATCGAAGGCGAATCCTGGCTCTCTAACCAGTAGAGAACATGATGTTGGCCACCCTCCTATTGCCACCGACCAGCGGTGGGATAGGCCAAAAAATTTGTAATTCCTGTCCCTAACCAGTAGGGAGCATGATTAAGCTTTAGTCCTATCACTTTAACTAGAGGTGGGATAGGCTGAAGACCAAAGACCTCATCTCTTGAAGATGCATCAGATCGAAATAAACAAGTCACATCTTATTGAAATCGCAAAGAAAGAAGATTGAAGCCACATATCGGTGAAGTGGATCAGAGCAACGAGGTGTGAAGGATCAGGATGAGGATATTTGAAGAAAAGCACCTGAGAGGCCAAGACTCGGCGAGGCTGGGCAATATTGGGCTTCTTTGAGTCTTTGCTCTATTATCATTACACGACAATGAGCAAAGAGGGGCAGCTATAGAGCCCAAATTGCCCAGGGCCCAACAATTAAATAACAAACCCAAAAAAAAATAAAATGACCCAACAATTAAATAAACCCATTAACAAAATAAAAAAGGCCCATTTACAAACCCAAACCCAACCCCAACTCAGCAAACCAAAAAAAAGAAGAAAAAAAAAAAAGGAAAAGAACAGAAAAACCTAGCCGAGCCTCGCTCGACTTGACCACCTCAAGGCCGCTCCGCCTAACGACATCCACGACGCCACACCGCAAATGAAAACAACAAGCCAAAAAGCAAAGAACGGAAGAAAAATAGGGAAAACAATCAGTATTTTTGGTTTTTATTTTTTTTTCATTCGGCTATAAAGCAAAGGCCGAGATCGTTGTAAAGGGATCCTTTTTAAAAAAGGAACATCAATAGAAGAAAACAGAGAGTGTTTTTAAACAAAAAAAGAGCCTTTTTTTGTTTCAAAAAAGAAACTAAGAATACTAAAGTCATCGAAACCGAGAGCAAAAAGAACAACAAAGGTTGATTTTCTTTTTACTGCTTTTATTATTCCGATCGCAAACCTTTTTTTTTCTCTTTGCGCCTGCATTCATCGCTTTTTTTCATATTATTTTCTTTTTATTCTTTTATCTTACGAATAATAAAAGAAAAGGGATACCTACCGAGCCCCATGCATGTCGTCGGAAAACCTCTCCGTCGTCGGCCGAGGCCGGAGCAAATGGGTGGGTCTTCCGGTCTTTCAAAACAAAAGATTAAGTCAAGAATAAAAAAACAAAACAAATACGTATAAAAAAAAAGAAAAAAACGACTTTCGGTTTCTACCACAGACGGTGGCAGTTTACGACGGCGAATGAATGGCATGGCCCTCACGAAATCTCTCCTACCGACTCCTGCAGAGAAAACAAAAAGCCAAAAGTGTTTTTTTTCGAAGGTGCGAAATGAAAAAAAAGCAAAAATTTACATTTATAAACATTTCAAAACGACGCGTCGTTTAGGGCCCGATATGATGGCCTAAAAACGACGCCGCTTCCTCGTGGCCTGAATCCGACCCGACCCGGCCAGAAGGATCCGCGTGTTTTCAGAAAAATGGGAATTTTATGCGTGGTCCTTCCGCATTTTTCATTTTTTACAATCAGTCTTTCTATATTGCTATTTGCCCGAACTTTGCGTGATTACCAATTTAGTCCTTTTAAAACGCGTTTAGGCGGTTAGGGTAAATTTGCGCCCCATCCCTCTTGTTTTCACAGCATCACAATGGGGTCCTTTGCCCTTTCTTTTATTATAAACCGCCTGTGATTCTATTTTTAATTCAATTCGGTCCTTCCCTTTAATTATCATTGTTATTTAATGTTTTTTTGTTTATTTATTATTATTATTGTTTTATTATTATTATTATTATTTTATTCCTCCATCATTAATTATTATTATTATTTACTATTATTATTACTTTATTACTAGTATTGTTATTTTTTTTATTATTACTACTCCTATTTATTTTATTGTTGTTCATTATTAACATTGTTATTATTATTATTATTATTATTATTATTTTATTCCTCTACTATTAATTATTATTATTTACCATTTCTATTACTTTATTACTAGTGCTATTACTATTATTACCACTCTTATTTATTTTATTATTGTTCATTTATTAGTAAGTTATTATTTTTCATTATTAATCTTCACCACTTATGAATTTTGCTTTATTTTATTCAATTGTATTTATTTGTTATTTTATTTATTTATTTGTGATTTCATTTATTTATTATTTGTTCGTTTATTACTCTTTACTTTTCAATACTTTAAAGCATTTCAATTATTTATCATATTTTTTTATATTTCTTATTTATTGTTGTTGTTATTATCATCATCCTATCTCGCCTCCATGATTTTATTATTATTCTTACTTCATTATTTATTAGCTCATTCAAATTAGATTTATTCATATATTCGTTTAATTTGCTAATATCATTAATTTGTCTAATGTTGATCAACTAAATTTTCAAAAATAAAGATGATGTTCATTGTTTGAAAATTCGGAAGATCGAGCCCTAACTTATCTGGGTTCCGCTTTTACTCGCTTATGTCAAACAATGGATATCTCTTCCGAAGTTGCAATTTTAAAACAAAATCTCGGAATTGAAATGTCGTGCCCTAACTTATCGGACTCGACACTTAGATACTTCGGATAAGTTTTTTCTAAAATAGAGGTCTTCAGATTTGAAATCTCGGAAATCGAGCCCTAACTTATCGGGTTCGATTTCTCATTCGACTTAATAACGGAAGATCTTCTCCAAATAAAACCAAGTTTCAAAAGGCAAGTGAGTTTCGGAGTTTAAAGCATCGTGCCTAACTTCATCGGACGTGATGCTTTACCTCTTGAAAATAAGAAAGCCTTAGCGTCCCTTCCAATTTTAAAAATAAAAGCATTGTATTTTTGAATCCCTTTAAGTTTTCAACAAATAGGACATCAGCCAATCAGTTTGGTACCAATTCTAGGCGTGTCGAGGGTGCTCATCCTTCCTCGCACGTAATCGACCTCCGAATCCGTTTTCTCAAAAGTTCGTGGACCAAAAAGCACTGTTTTAGTAAATTAAATGTTTTATTAAAACAAAGGTGATCCGATCACACCAAATAAAGATCGGTGGCGACTCCTTTTCTTCTTTTTTAAAAAATCGAGTCGACCGCTGTTTACGCTTTTACCCTTCCCCAAAAAATGGTTACGACACTCATTAAAAAGAAAAAAAAAAATTCAGAATTATTAATGTACCTTTAGCCTACTCTCCCACCAATCATCCGATGCATCAACGGTTCTTTTTATAGGATCCCACCCTAGACCAAGATCTTCGCCTTTAAGTTTTTCCAAGCTTTCCATTCTTTTTTAGGCGCCCCACCTATTTTTAAGTTGTCTTTGTGAAAACCCTTGCCTGCTTTCTTTCTCAAAGTTTGTCATTATTTTCAACCATCCATCTTTTGTGAAATGAGTACCGTGCCTATTGCCTTTCAATATTTCTTTAATACAAATATCACAAAATATTTCACAATCTCTTATCCCACATTGCTTTCACTTTTTCACCACTAACTTCAATCGTCAAGTACTCATCTATTGTGTATACAAAGCAGTTCGTTTCAGCCAAGCAATCAAGAAAATCAAATGTCACATAATGAATTATGATTATGTATTATGATTATGTAAGCATGTGTAATTAATGTAAGCACAAATAATTAATGTAAGCATGTGTCGTTGCTTGACTAGTTGAAAAGTTACTAATATGTAGAGCATGCATGCATATTAGTGTTAGTGACACACACTAAAATGGTAAAGGATTGTGTTCATACAATGGTAGACTCAATCCAACATGGATTTATAAAATTAGGGCATGGTGTTTGGTCATTAAAACAATTATAAAAGTATTTTGATATGTTTTATCTTGATTTAATTTTGTGTTATAATTGTTGTAAATGTAGAGTTACAATGGAATCTCTCGATTGGGCAACGATAGCGGTATACACATGTGAAGCCTCTTGTGAAGGTATTGGATACAAACAGAATTTGCTCGGTACAACTTGGTACCGCTATTAATTGCCCTTCATAGTTGTTTTGATTTGATCATGTTTGAAGGAAAAGTTGCTTCTAGTTTCCTTATAATGACAAAAATTTTGGGATATTTGCTTGAAATTTAGTTTAGTGGGGCAATTTTATTATTTTTTAATTTTAGAATGTGTGATGGGATTTTTTCCAAACTGTAATATCCCTTTATGAGAGAAAATATATTGTATGTTTATTTTTTATTTGATGCTATAAGGATTGTAGATGTTGAAATGGTGGAATACCATAATAAAAGCAGGAGATATCCCCTAAAATTGGAGTTCAACTAATCATAAATTGCTCTAAATACGTTCGACCACCTCGATTATATAAATTAAAAAAATATTTTTCTTTTAATTTTGTACATTCAAAGAAATTACAACGAAGATCACTGAACCTCAATATGATGCTCCCTAAGGATTAGGTATTACAATTTTCAAACAATTAACTGAATTTATAAATCGGGACTATGAAATTTCACAATATGCTATCAATAAAATTTGAAATTTTAAAACATTGTCGTAATTTTCTAAATTTTTTGGTAAATACATTAAAAGTTTTAATAAAATTAAATTTCTAATGTTACTTAAATACAATTATACTAGTACTTGAGGGCATCTTAAAATCGATTTAAGATAATGATCTAAAATTAGATGATTTTGAAAAGGAAAAGATTACTTATAAATATATTAAGATTATTAGATTTTTATTCTATATTGGAACTTCACTATTTAAAAAATGTTTATTTGCTTTCCTAATTTAAAATAGCATTTTATTTTAATTTTGGACATTTCAATTCATTACCATCAACATACTAAATTAAACTTATATTAAAATTTTACACTCCATAGGATAATTATCTTATTTATATAGTAAAATATTAAAAATATATATTTAAAAAAAAGATGAGAATTTTTGAGAATAATTGTAAAATAAAAAAATACACATGATATGATAAAGATTTTAATTCCACAAGCAAATAAAATTTTGTGTTATACACATGATCTTAGTAGGTATGCTTTTCTTCGAGATTTCGCTTTCTTGCACTAAAGATATGTTTTTGACTTACCAATTTCGGTTTATCTGCGGTGAAAGTAGATTTTAACGATAGAGAAACATATGAATTTCTTTTCAAGGGCTATTGGGAATGGGTGAAGGAAAAGAAGGCTTAACTTTGAAACAACTGCATTCCTCGGATCGGTTGTTGAAGGATGGTAAAACTATGATTTTCAAATGAACTGTAATCATAGAGAAGAAGATACCGGGATTTTGAAGATGATAGTATATTAGAAGGTGATGATTGGGCTGATAATCAAGCACAACGTAAAAAGAAAAGAAAGGAAAACTTTCTTTGAGTAATGAAGGAGAAAACGAAGAAAATGGAATATGTTGGATGGGCATCAAACAACTTATCAATTCCTAATATTTGTTGGTAAAGACGTGAAGCAAGAGTTGTCTCAATACGATGTTGCAACCATAGTTCTTGAATCTTGCAAGGAGAACGAGTATAAAAAAAATCATAATATGCAAATGAATCAGAAAAGTGCAATAGAATATATGAGCGTAACTATATATGTCCCACTTTGGGGTTTTGGTGTTGATGCAATAGCTTCAATCGATGTCCGTGGTAAAAGAAATCTAACCTAAGTATAAAAAGTACAGTTGAATTTTCTAACAATCCAAATCTATCAATATCAATGTGATTATCACTCAATGCCAAGAGATATCTCTCCGTTGCAAAGAAATAAAAGTTTTTACATAAGACCTAACTTATTGCTTATTGCTTGTGTATAACTCCTTCAAATAATTATGGAACTTTTAGTGCCACTTTGTGGACGATTCAAGTTAGAAGCAATATAAGTAACAAAATATAAGTCTATCTCAATCTATAATACTCATAATATAATCACGGATACTATTACAAGTATTAAAACAACTTTGCATTAATGATAACATTTATGATTTATAATAAAAACAATTTAATCATAATATAGATTGTGTATAATAAAACAATCCGTAAACTATATTTTCTCTATTTTATACGCGAATGATATCTATAATGAAAAGTAGGGATGATATTATGACGAAAATTAAAGGGAATGCATATTAAATACATAAAGTACTTATAATGAAAGTTTATAAGCAAAGACGTAGAGTATTTAGACGTACATACAATATTTGTAAAGCATCAAATCACCTCATCCAATAGATATAAATTTCATGCATAATATGTATTTTAATCATGCTAACATACGATTATAATAACTGAACCAAATTAATATATGAGGATTAATATATGCATAAACCTCAATAGTTTCCGTATCACGACCGAGATTAAGGTATTCTACATTTCTTAAATAACAATTTAGCATTCACATAAACATTAAGTTCAACATAAAAAAATATTTTGACACAAACACGCACTATTTCAAAATATATTTTCTTTTGCAATTAATAATATTAAATATTTGAATTTTTTTTTACCAAAGTTTGAGCATTAAAGACACAATAGTTTCCTTCGGTGCCTTGCACAAAATATCAACTACGATTAAATTATTCAATTTTTTTAGTACTGTAATAAAAATTCAGTAGGAAAATGATCAAGATTAACTTAAAGCTTGGGCGTGTAGATACCATAACAGAAGTTGCAAGCAGATATTATGAAAGCGCTATTGTGGACGATCTCTATGAAGCTACATAGAAAAAGAATTTTGAATCTTAAATTAGATAGCAACATTTAGTTGGACTTGGATGACGGGTCCTCCATCTAAGGAGCCTCCAGTATACAATTAAATTTTAAACCTAATAAGATAGTTTGATGAAAGACTTGAAGGACTAAAATACTTTAAAACTCATCTTCTTTTACGGTATCTTCGACACATTTCATATTGCCAGCAACTCACCGTAGGTGACCAATCATTGACTCATCTTGTAGACTATAAACCATAAGGGACACCAACTCACTCAACAAAATACTTTTAGTCTTTGCTTACCTCAAGTTCCCTTACTTTCCTCCAAGAAGTACAGATAGGGAAAACTAAAGTTCCTAACAATTTGATAACTCGTAAGGAGTAAATGCTTGTAAAATTGTTATGTAATAACCCATGCCATTTAAGTAGTTCAATGAAATAAAATCACATTAGCAAAGATGAAAGGGATTAAAGGGGACGATGTGCTTTGTTTTTTTTTTTCATCTTTCATGTCTGCTTTTACTCTCGATATTCGGAGTTCGTGAATCGCTCCCAACAATATTATCTCTAAGATTCGAACATAAGTCTCCCCATGTCTCCTAATATTGCACTCAACACTTGATGGTAAAGGAGACATGGATAGATCAATATCACCTTCAAAAACCCTCCGATAGATAGAAAAACTTAGAAAAATTTGAAACATAGTATCACCCTACAAATGATCTTACAGAGTTTTGAGGGGCTGCTAATTTTGGGGAAATGTTTTTTTTCCTTATTTACTTTACTCTAAATATGACAAATGAAACAAGATAAATACTAAGTAATTTTTTTAGTACTGTAATAAAAATTCAGTAGGAAAATGATCAAGATTAACTTAAAGCTTGGGCGTGTAGATACCATAACAGAAGTTGCAAGCAGATATTATGAAAGTGCTATTGTGGACGATTCCATGGGTTGACTCAAAGTAACAAAATCTCTACAAATATAAGTCTATCTCAATCTATAATACTCAAATCCAGTTTTGATGTAATTCTCAAGTATTTAGTTACTTTCATGCCTTAAAATCCCCACAACCACAAATTGATACCAAAAAAAAAGAAAAGATTATTAACATCCAAACATCAATTTAAACAGAAAAGAACAATTTTTTGTGCATGCACCATGAGTAATTTAACCAAGTTCATTCCATACTACCTTTTTGTGAAGAGGAAATGGTCATGCACTGCCTGGGATATGTGAATACCAGTGTAGCAGTAGTACCCAGTGTTTCACCTGTAGAAAAAAAAATCAATAAGGGTGGAGAATACCACTGTCATCTAAAGGATCGAAGAAAAATCAGAGAAAGAAGAAAAATCAGAAGAAAGGCAATGATAAAAAAAAGAGGACAATCAAATAGGAACAGAGGAACAGAAAAATCTGAGGGGAAAATCGAAGGGGAAAGAAAAATCAAATTTCTTTTGAGAGATAATTTCTTGCTAATAAATCGAAGGGGAAAGAAAAATCAGAAGAAAACTCACCAGAGGAATAGAGGAAAAATGAGAGAAAGAATAGGGGAAAAAAAGAGGACAACGGGGAAGAAGACATAAAATAAGGATAAAAAAGTAAAATATCATGTAAAAGTACTTCTGCTGGCAAAAAAGCTAAAAATTTTTGCGTTTTCATCTGAAAAAAAGTACTTTTGAAAAGTTAGAAATTTTCTTCCACTGGTCCTTGTTCTGTAATGCTTTTTGCTGAAAAGTACTTTTGGCCTTAAAAGCTCATCCCAGATGGATGAACGAACGGGCCCTTACTCTAACATTGAATCAGTGATAGGAAACCACCAAAATGCTCTTCTTGTCCTCCTCTACCATTTTGCTAGTTTAACTTCTCTTGAAAATCGCTAGGAATTGCCAAACTAACCTTGAACCTATCTAATCTGGCTATCAAGATGTTCTTGTTTCAAACAATGTTATTCTCCTAATCAACGACTACCATTCCACCGTTGGGTTCACCGTGAAACTTCCAAAAGGGTGCCAAACTTGTGGTAGCCGTTAAACTCGCTTTTCTTTTTTCTTCTTTCTATTTTATTATTGTTTTTGTTCGCTTTTGGTCGAGTATTGGGCTTTTAGGGATATGGTAAATGAGGAAGGAATTGATGATGATGGTTATTGGAGATTTTACAATAATTTATTAGGGGTTATTATGAGGTTGAGGCTTTATGAGATGATGGCTTTAGGTTGGGGAATTGTGTGGGTGTTGTGGTGGTTGCGAGGTTATTGAGATGAGGCTTGTGAGATAGTGAATGGCGTTAGTAGAGAAGAGAGGGTGAATGGGGAATTGTATGGTGGTCGTAGATAACAATGAGGGTGCTAGTGAATGAGATGGTTATTAGTTTGTAACGACTCGATAATTAGGGCTGTTAAAACATACATTTTCGGACTCTTCTCAGAATCAATTCTTAAATATTTGTAATAAATATTTACGAAATTAGTTGTATAATTAATTAGGTTTCGATTAAGTGAATTTAGTTGAATTAAAAGTAATTAAATATAAGGACTAAATTGTGTATAGGGTGAAAGTTGAGTTATAAATTAAAAAAAATTAAATGAACTAAAAAGCAATTATATCTAATTCCATTAAGTGGACGGCATTAGTGGCTTATATGTCTAAATTTATTTTATATATTATAATAGTTAAAGTTAAAATATATTATAATATTAAGAAACTTAATAATTAAGTAAATGTATATATATTATATAATAATTAATTAATGTATAATAAAACAAATAAAAAAAGAAATAAAGAATGATAAAGCCATTAAAATTAGAAAGAAAAGAAAGAAACAAAAAGAAACAAGAAAAGAAAGTCATGCACGGCCTTAGGGACTTCTAAGGTTTAAAGTTTAATTGGTTAGTCAATTTAGTCTATTTTTTTGTAATTTTTATGTTTTTGGAATTTCGGATCTAGGGTTACTCGACCCATGCTGAAATTTTAGCGATTATTAAGTTTTAAGTGTTGTCAATGTTGAATAATTTTAGTATTAAGGATTAAATTGATAGATTTTTAAGTTAGAAATGGAAAAGGATTAAATTGTATAACAAATTGTAAAATTTGAGTATTAGGGACTAAATTGTGAAAAATTAAAATTTAGGGTTTAAGTGAAAATATGGAGTTGAATTTAGTTTAAAGTGAAATTAGTATAAAAATATAAGATTAAATATGATTAATAAAAATTAGTCTCTGGTTTAGGGACTAAATTGAAATTGAGGCAAATATTGAGTAAAAATTTAAATATGAAATTGAAAATTTATTGTATTGACGAATTTTAATTGTTTTTAATTCTGTAGCTAACGTCAGCACGGGAATCCTCGACTAAAAAGGGGAAAGATAAAATTTACGTCGAATAGCTCAAAATTCACGGTTTGTATTTCTATAATCTGAACCTAGTTACTAATTGTTGTATTTTGATTTAATGCATATGGTAAGTGGTTGAGGTGAGTATTTGACATTTTGATATTGAATTGAATTAAAGTTGATTCAAAAAGATTGAATTGGTATATATATTACGGCTGTATTGGTTATTTGAATTGAAATGAATATTCATGTGTATATGTGATTATATGGAAAATTTATATTGGATATTGGTTGTTTTTGAAATGTGAAATTAAACCCTATTAACTGTATCGGGTTGAGTCGGATATAGATGGCATGTCATAGGATAGGAAGAGTTCAGGGATTTCTTTGACTTCGAGTCGATGAGGCACTGGGTGCCAATTTACTTTGGTCTAACCGACGAGACACTGGGTGTCAAATTTATATAGCGTTGGGCACAGTTATTACTTCGGATTTATCCGATGAGGCACTGGGTGCCAAACTGGTGTGTTGGTTGGATTTGTGTATCCGTCCGAATCCGAGTCATGTTAATAGGGATAATTAAATAAAACAATACTATGATTGATATTGGATGATGTTGTATGTGAATTGAAATTGGGATAGTGATTTGAAACATGAAAATGAGATACATGAGTTATGTACTCATAAAGTGGATATGTAATGGCTAATGCCATTGTTTAAATGATATGTGGATCAAATTGTAAAAAGCTATTATATAGCAAGTGATGAGAACTGAGTATAGTATGAAATGGTGTATTCATGAGTTGAGTATTGAATGGCTAATGCCATTGTACAAATAAATATGGTTTGATATGTGAATAACTATTTATATAGCAATTGTGTGAATTAGGACATTGTTTAACGAATGAAATATGATAGTATATGATACTCATGATACTAGACATTAATATGTGATTAAAATTCAATTGTGCATATTATATTATCTCATTTTAAATATTCAAATTATAGAAATACCACTGAGTTTTACTCAGCGTACGGTTTTGTTTTTCGTGTGCATATTAGGTACTTCACTTTTGATTGCCAATTCAGCATCCAACAACGATCCCGAACTCAAATGTGGTGATGTTTATCTTTTGTGTCGGCATGTAGCTAGGACGTCTAAATGATAGTTATTTTGTGGATGGATTATAAATGTAATGTTGGTTTGGTATATACATATAAACATATGTTTGTATTTGAAGCCATATTATGGCATGGTAAATTGAACAAAATCAGATATGTGCATGTGAATTTAAGTTAATGTTTTAGGTAGCTTTGAGTTAGGCCAAATTGATGAATTTTGACATATTTATAATTTTAATTTGGTTGATGTTTTGATGATATAAATGTGTTATGAGCATAAGTGATGTTTCGAGTTGTGATAAGTTAAGAATCTATGGCTAAACAAGTGAGCCAAAGAACATGTTATGAAATTGCAAATGAGAAATGTTAATGACATTGTATTAATGTGCTTATGTGCATTTTATGTTAAGTTTATTTGTATATGGCTTACTAAGCTTTTGGAAGCTTACTTTGTGTGTGTTTGTTCCGTTTTATAGATCGTCAAATCTACTGAGGGCTCGGGGATCGTTGAGGATCGTCATCACACTACTTGAATCACATTTTGGTACCTTTTGAAAATGTATAGACATTAAAATATGTCATGTATAGGCTAGTTGTTTTGGAATATGTTTGAGATATGTACATAGCCATGTGATATGGCTAGATAAATGGTTGTGTTATGAATGAATAGTCAAGTTATATGATGCTTAGTTTGATATGTTTTGTTAGTGAATGAAAGGGTCAAGGAAATGGTAAGTTTATTGATACAATGTTGGTATATCATTGGTGAGAAGATATATTGTTATTGTGGTAGGTTGTGGATGAATCGTGCTTGGAAATTCATGTGAATTAGTTGGGCTAATTGGAATATATGATGTTGTGATGAAATATTCTTGAAAGAGTAGAATAGATGATCAATTTGATATGTTTTTGGTTGCCAATTGTGTTTGGAATAATGCTTATATGTGCTTGTAGGGATGACCCAATGTGTGGGTGGCAATTTGGCCTTGCAAATGGCCTATATTTGCCCACATGGTTGAGCACATGGGCGTGTGGCTCGACCATGTCCCTCGTGGTTGCATTTCAAAACAAGTCAGACTCGACCACGGGCTGGACACACGAGCGTGTGACTGGCCGTGTGGTGCAAGTTAGTAGCGACCACGGGTGAGGCACACGAGCGTGTCTACGGCCGTGTGGATAAGTCAGTATGTATGCACTGTTTTGACACGGCTTAGACACACGGGTGTGTTTGAGGCCTTGGGAGGCACACAGCCTAACCAAATGGGCGTGTGACCTCTATAACTTAGAAAAATTTTTAAAGTTCCGAGAATTTTTGTATGTGCTCGGTTTAGTCCCGGCCCTATTCTAAAGCATGCTAAAGGTCTCAAAGACCTATTTAAGGGACACTTTGATGTGATTTGTAATATTAAGTTATGAAATATCTGTAAAATTTTCTGATAGTTCGGTAATGCCTCTTAACCCTAAACTGATGATGGTTATGGGTTAGGGGTGTTACACGACTAATGAGGAGCGGTGACAAGAGATAACATTGGCAAGGAGTGGCAGTGAGAGGTGGCTCACAACTTGGTTAAAGAAGAAGAAGAAGAAGAAGAAGATGTTGGGGACATCGAGTAATATCACACATGAATGTTGCTTAATCATTTAACACCAAAATAATTTGAGAACATCGAAAGCAAATACTATTGAATATTAAAATGCAACTAGAGAACACACCGATTTTACAAGGTTTAGCACATTGCCTATACCTTAGGCACCAACACCAGATAATAACTGCACTAATACCAAAAGAAAATTATAAACTAATGAAACCCTTAATTCAAAAGATTTCCCAAAGTATACTAATTGTATACAATAAAGTGGTAGATCAAAATTGGGATACTTATGTGAAGGCTTCAAACTTTCTTTTATAGTTGAGATGGAAACCTTTTGTCCAATGTTTAAGTGGGATAAAAACAAGCCAACACCAACAAATCTCCAATTTTGGCGAGTTTATCAATCTCACTCAACTTCCCTTATCTTCCACTCCTCAACTTTGTGAAGTCACCTTCAACTGTACCTCAAAATGCGTTTTCAAGCACCATACACTCAAAGGTGTTTAAACTTGCAGGATGTTATCAAGTTTAAACAATGATTGAACTTTATTACTTTTACCACACTGGTCAACATATCTACAAGATTTTTAGCTATTGCAATCTTCTAAAGTAGAATCTTTCCTTATTCAAAGATTTCTTGCACAAAGTGATACTTCACGCAGATGTGTTTGCTTCTTGAATGGTAAACTTGGTTTTTCACTAAATGAATAGTGCTTTGATTATCATAGTAAAGGCTAATGTGACATTAAACAACACCCAAGTCTTTCATCAACCCAAACAACCTCTTTAACAACTTTTGAAACTGCCATATACTTTGCCTCTATCATTAATAAAGCTACTATAGACTATAATGTAGACTTCTAACTTACTAGGCTTTAGCAATAGTAAATAGATACCCAATAGTAGATCGATATTTATCCAAATCACCAGCATAATCAAAATCGACATATCCGACTAAACACTGACCAAACATTTTATCTTGCTCAAAGATTAAACCAACATCTACTGTTTTCAGAAGATACTGTAGAATCTATTTCATAGCTTGCCAACGCCCTTTACTAAGATTATGCATCTACCTGTTCACAACTCCAACTTCTTGTGAAATGTCTAGCCGAATACACACCATTTACATTAGGCTACCAACTACATTAGTGACTACGCCTTGGTGTGTGTGTATCAGGGCTAATAATCAATACGAAAAAAAAATATGGGAGTATACTATAAGTGTGACAGTTCGAATTGTAATATTTTTAATTTTATAATGGAACACTCTAGTATTCCAAGGATCAAACCCAATAAAGTTCGGGGACAAAGTGATTCCTAAGCGACAAGCATGCAAATAGGTAGTATAGCTAACTACTTGCTAAGTACCATATTACGGAAATGCATAGTCAAGGGTAAATTAGGCTAATTACCTACCTAACACTAAGGATAGCCAAATTGTAAAATAAACAAAATTACAGAATTAACAAATCAAGAAACACAAGTGATCAGTTAACTTCCATGTTGTTGATTAGTTTTCAGATTAGGGATCTAAAAGGCGTAAGCTTCTAACTGGCTCAATTTTATCTCTTGGTCACCATTTTACCAGATTAGACAATTTAGTCTGGTTTATCTTTCGACCTCACCAAATTAACTCGGGATAAACAAATTAATGATCAATAGGATCACCTCTTGATCTCACTTATCTATAAAAATAGGGTTAAAAAAAATAAGGTGTTTCCATTTTTGATATATTTTCAATCAAATTTAGCTTTTTTTTTTTTTTTGCTTTTAGGTGAAAGGGTCACAATAATGCTCAATAGGATTTTCTCTTGATCTCACCTATCTATAAAAATAGTGTTTAAAAATAGGGTGTTTCCATTTTTGATATATTTTTTATCAAATTTAGCTAAAAAATTATTTTTTTGGCTTTTTAGGTGAAAGGGTCACAAAGAAATGCAAAACTCCAAAAAAGATCAAATTACACGTTGTGTAAATGTTAAAGGTTAAATTGTTTAGAATCAAGACTAAATTGACACAATGTAGAAATTTTGAGGTTAAAATGCTATTATGTCAAATTTAGCTACCACATCATCTTTCCATTAGCCATTTTGTGATTGGTGAACAAAAAGACAAAATTGAATAGTTGAGTAACCATTTTGTAACTTTTAATAATTGGGTGACAAAAAAAAGCTTACCAATAGTTGGGTGACTACTAGTATTTTTTTTAACCTTTTTTTGGTTTGGATTGTCAAACAATGATCTAAAAAAAAGTAGAAGAATGATGCTTAAAGTCCACAGTTTTGTTTTGAATGAAGTAGACCACTAGAAATAACATTAGTGTAAGAAGTGGTTAGGGTTATGAAAAGGAGAAGCGAATAAGATAACTAAAAAATAAAAGATAAAAGGAAAAGAAAAGGAAAGTTAAAGCAAATAAAAGAAAAAAGAAAAAAATTCACTCAAAAGAAAAAAAGTGTAGGGATTAATTGTACAAATTGACCTAAAATTGATAATGAGAATGACAACATTTGATGTCACATCAACTTGCTATTGCAACATTAATTAGAGTTGATAGTTGAGTGACCATAACGTAATAAATCGATAGTATTAATGATCAAATAGTACTTTCTTAAAGTTTAGTGATAAAATATAAATATACTAAAATATAAATGATGAATTTTATAGTTTGCCCCAATAATAATATTGAAACCTAAGGTTGTTTAAAAGCATTAAAGAACATTGCAATCGTAATGATAGATTCGATCTCTCGTGTTTTTCTTGAAGCTAACTTCGTTGCAGATCATATAGCTAATATGCCTAATAATTCCGAACCTGAATTAATGAAGTTTTGATAGCCCACCTATGAAAGTTTTTAAAAATTTACAGGGGGACATGATCGAAAGGTCCGTTTGACTCAATTTTTAAACCTTATACCCAAAACCATCTAAACCTTATCTAATCCCAAACTCAAATCCTAATAACTATGGATACCATGCAACGAAACCCCTCAACTCAGCAACTAAACTAAATACCCAAAACCACCCTCATAATCTTCACTGAGAACTGCTCTCACTATGCCAATGTTATCCCCTTCGAGCTTCAATAGCATGCTCTCATTGCACCTTTAAACATAGTTAGAGGACAAAGGAAAGAGAGAGTTGTTTGGGTGATAGAATAGTTAACGCCATTCAACATATATGTAAAACTTAGACAAATTCTTTAATTCTTCTACCAATGGTTCCTCCCCTGTATTAGAACAAACAAATCTCATGCACCTTTACTTCTAATACCAAACTGCAAAGCCAATAATTTTGTTCTTATCAACCCTTGCCTTCCTAATATGCTTATCAATCTAAGAAAATGGGTGCATTGAACCCAGTCTCTCTCAGAATTTATTCATTTTTACTTAAATACATAAAATTATAAATTAATTCACAAAAATATTATTTAATTATTATGCTGTTTACAAGTTTTAAAAACATAAAATTATAAATTAATTATATACATATACAAAAAATACAAATATTTTTAAATATTTATTTAATTTATAGTCATATTTATCACAATTTTTCATAACCCTTCAATTTTGAAGCATTCATGTTGATTTAAATTTTTATGTATTTTAATTATTTTTCATATTATTTTCATGTAATGTATTAATTTATTACATTTTTTATAATCATTGGATTGTATTTACATAAAAATCAAATTTAATATAATCAAAACATAAGATGGTGTAGTTTGTTTGATTATGTTGAAAACAATAAAGAAGATGCAAAAGATAATTATTCCTTACTTGCATTAACCAAGGCAATACATCGTATTTAATACACATGATCATACTAACAACTTATCAAACTATTTTAACAACTTACTAACTAATAAAGAATTAATAGTAACTGAAAACCCGTTACTCCTAACATGCCCTTTACTTATCAACGTTCTTCTCTTCAAAGACCTCTCATTTCATGGGAACAACTCTTAGCTGAATTCAAAACTTAGTGAACGTTGCCTCTGACAGTGGTTTTGTCAAAATATCTACGATTTGATCAGAGCCAGGCACATGTCCGACTTGGAATGTTCCATCTGCAACCTTTTCTCTGACAACAAATAAGTCCAACTAGACGTGCTTGAATTTTGAGTGCATAACAGGATTTTCGACTGCCACAACTGCTACTGAGCTGTCACACCATATCAAAGCCTTATTCTTTACTAGAACACATAATTCGGATAGTAAGGACCTGATCCAAACCATTTCTGTAGCGACATGTCCTACACTCATATATTCTGCTTCTGCGGTAGATCTTGAGACTACCTGCTGCTTCTTTGAGCTCCAGGAAATTGGATTTCCTCCAAGAAAAACATAGAACCCCGAGGTAGATTTGGGATCATCGACATCTGAACCCCAACTAGTGTCGGAGTATCCTTCAAGTAGCAATTTTGAGGATCAGGTGAATCTCAACCCATAGTCCAACATCCCTTGTAAATACCTCAATATTCTCTTCACAGCTTTGAAATGCAAGTCCAAAGGTCTATGCATGAATTGGCAAACTTTGTTGACAGAGTAAACAATTTCAGGTCTAGTTATTACCACATACTGCAGGGCGCCAACAATGCTCCTGTAATGACGCTCATCCTCAACAGGACTTCCTGTACCAGCTGATAGATGACATGTAGTGACCATCGGTGTCGGCAAACTCTTTGACCTTTCCATTGAGGCTTTTTGGAGGAGATCAAGGATATATTTTTTCTGATTAAGAAACATACCCTCTGAGGAGTAGTTAACCTCAATACCAAGGAAATAATTAAGGTTTCCTATATCTTTCAAAGAAAATTGGTCATTGAGTAGAGCCACAAAGTGATCTATAGCCTGAGAGTCATTTCCAGTGATGATAATATCATCAACATAGACTAACACATATAGTAATTGAGTACCTAACCGAAAAATGAAGAGTGAGCTATCAGCTTTGGAAACTTAAAACTTGGAGGCTACCAAAAAATCCTTCAACTTATGAAACCAGGCCCGAGGTGCCTGTTTCAGACCATACAACGCCTTCCTCAATCTACAGACTAGTTTTTCACCATTCGGCCCTTGTTGCTCGAACCCTCGTGGCTGCATCATGTAAATTTCCTCGCTCAAATCCCCATTCAAAAAAGCGTTATTTATATCCACTTGTCTAAGTGACCAGCCGAAGGACACTGCTAATTCAAGCACCACCCTGATTGTAGTCGGTTTAACCACAGGACTGAAAGTTTCCTGGAAGTCAATGCCACCTTCCTGCAAGTAGCCTTTAACTACAAGCTTGCCCTTGTATCGAGCAATGGAGTCATCTGCATGTCTCTTGACCTTAAAAATCCATTTGCACTCGACAGCACGATGACCTTCAGGTAAAGCCACGAGCTCCCAAGTATGATTAGCAAGCAATACATTAAACTCATCTTGTGCTACTGTTGTCCAAGCAGGACTTCAAAAGGATTTGGTTATAGTCATCGGCTCCTGTTCAGCCAAAATAGAAGAAAAAAATTTGGGCTTAATTGCTGCTTTTGGAGCGAGTCTGCATAGGGTGAATGTTCATCCTCGAAGGGGGGTTGTAGCGCATTCAATCTGACCACAAGAAGTAGGAACATCAGCCAGCGTCGAAGGAGAGGCTGTAGCACACTCAAGCTGATCACAAGAAGTAAGAACATTGGCCACGCTGGAAAGTTAGTATAAGGGCTGCTATTAGTAGTAGGAGACTGTACAGAGGGAGAAGTGTCAAGAGAAACCTTAGCTAGCCTAGTGGTTGTCGTAGTGGATGTGTGTCTAAGAGAACTAGTAGCTGTTACCAAAGGAAGCACTGATGGCTGACAAGAAACCCTCAAAGAACCAACTTGAGACCGTGAAGAAAAACCATTACGAAATGGAAAAATTACTTTCATCAAACTTAACATGTCGAGATATAAAAATCTGACCACTTTCAGAGACACCGGTTTTGATTAGGAGCATTACCAGGGAACACACATCTCTAGATCGAAACTGTAACTTGTGCTGTTGGAACGGTCTCAGTCCAGAAAGCAAGAACAACCAAAACCCAAATAAACCATAGTCAGGTTGAGCCTTGTGAAGAACTTCATATGGACTCATTTGATGTAGACCAGGAGTAGGCAGCATGTTGGTTAAATACACTGCATATGAAAACACATAAAACCAAAAAAGTTAGAGGCATAGAAGACTGAGCTAAAAGTGATAAACCCATATCGACTATTTGTCTGTGTTTTCTCTCAACAACCCCGTTTTGCTTAGAGGTGTACGGACAAGTGATCCTGTGTTGTATTCCAAGTCGAGAGAGCTTCTTTGACAGAAGTCGATATTCTCCCCCCAATCAGTTTGTAGCATTTTAATAGAGTGACCAAATTGCACTTTAACCATCTGATGAAAATTTAAAAAACACCAAACCACCTCATATTTTTTTTTGAGAAAGTAAACCCACACATATCTGCTATACATTTCGATAAAGGAAATGTAATAAGAAAAACCATTTGTAGGCATATGTGCCGATCCCATACATTAGACACCACAAGTTCAAATGGAGATGAATACATTGTCTGTGAAGAAGGAAAATGAAGCTTATGAGCCTTGCTTAACTGACAGGTTGTACATAGTTGAGGCAAACTACTGTGTTTAAAAAGAATACTACAATACTTCAATACACGAGTAAGTGTGTTGCGGTAAGGATGGCCAAGTCTGTTATGCTATAGAGACGAGGAGGAGAGCTGAGCATTGTTCAACAATGGTGAGCTAGGCTTCAGTTGAGATGTGAACTTTGAAAATTGAAACCTATAGAGACCCTCATACATGTGGCCCTCCAGCAGAATTAATCCTATCTGAATGTCCTTCACAAAACACAAAGATGGATGAAACTCAAAATAGACACCGTTATCTTTAGCAAATTATCCCACAGACATTAAATTCTTGCAAACTGTCGGAACATGTAAAACATTTTGAAGACGTAGTAGTTTAGAGTCAGCCAATAAAGTAGATGATCCTACATTAGCGATAGATATAGACTCACCATTGCCCATTGTGACCTGGCTTGTACCTATGTGAGGAGAAGCAGACGTGAGATTGGAAAAATTAGATGTGACATGATTTGTTGCACCCGAATCAGGGTACCAGGTCTGATCAGTAATGAAGAAAGTAGGAGCTTGGTAAGATGATTGATGAGAAATTAAGCTGCAATAGTGAGCTAAGGACGAGTATGCAGGAGGAGAAGACACAACTTTATTATTTTGGACCTGATGATAGTTGACTGATGGTTGTCAACTAACACCAGAGAAGTTCTCATCAAATCCATGGTAACAAGTTTGAACAAAATGGCCAATCTTTCCGCATAACTGACATTGCGGCCTAGATCGAGACCAACCTCTCCCAGATCCTCAACTTCTCCGACGAGACCAGCCTCGACCAGAACCCCTTTGTCTATGCTTAGAATCATGAGAATAATCAAGTTTCGAACGCTTGGAACTTTCTTGGTGTTTAGTGACCACATTTGCTTGTAATGGAATTTCTACCAACAAAGCCAATTGTCTAGCCTCATAATCAAGAAACATGTCAGTAAACAAGTCCAGAGATATTGGAGTTGCCGAGGCAAGAACTTGGATAAATTCATATTCAACAGAAAGTCCAGCCAATATGAAACTAATTTGTCCTTTCTCGGAAACCACACTACCAACTGCTGTTAAGCTATCACTCAGAGACTTTACTTTGGACAAATACTCCTTAATGGTGAGATTACCCTTCTTAATTGAATAAAGAGCATGTCGCATGCTAGAAATTTTAAGACTAGAAGTAGTGCCAAACCTTCTTTCTATGGTGTTCCAGATGTCAAAACTCATCTTAGATGCTGTGAGATGAACCAAGACTTCATCAGTAACAGTCGATAGGAGCCAAGACGCTAGAAATTTATCTTGCTTTTTATGAATAAGAAAAGCAAGATTTTCCACAAGTTGGCCTTCAACTTCTGCAAGATAAGGAGGAGAGACAGACACCGTACCTAGTACAAACCCTTCAAGGCCATATCCTTCAAGAACAGTAACAACTAATGTTTCCACATTAGAAAATTATGATCAGCTAGCTTGATAGTATCATGTTTAACAAATTTGTAATACCCCCTACCCGTATCCATTGCCGGAATAAAGTACGAGGCATTACCGAGGAGCACGAAATACGCACAGACAATTTAAACCATTTATCGCTCAAATGTCAAAATTGATTATAAAAGTTTCTTTACACATATAGTGCACTTGAGGTGCACCATTCCATAATTATGAATGAACACATTTATCAAACATATGTCGTGTTTTTATATATATCATAGTCTCATATTTCCATGTATCAATTACCATCATTTCCTCATATTTTGACAAATACATGTAACAATTCATAAACGTGTAATTCACTAACTCTTCCTACCAATCACAATTTAAATTGACAAATCACTTATTGAGCCCAATTTCAATGTTCACTACAATCTATCATATAAATTTGGATGTACGTATCCACCAATAAATTCCACGTACAAGTATCATCATCTCATATTTCCACATACATTACTTTGCACATTATGAACTCAAATAACATATACAAGACATACCAATGTATTTCAAATAGTTTTCATAATATTTCATTTAGAATTAAGATTATTTCATATTAGAACTCTTCTCATTAACTCATTTGGAATACCAATTCATACAGATAATACACTCAAGGATGTACAAATATATAATCATAAATGAACTCATTCACAACCATGTTCTATGTTCATGTCTCATCAACTCGTATTTCCTTATATCATATAACATATACCATGATTTCCATTCCCTTGATATTTTTCCATATTTATCCCGTTGAATTTCTTGGAATTTCGATGGATTTTCAGGGGTACACTTTAGTGTACAAACCGGTTCGTCAATTCATATTCATGTGCGACATTTTCATTTCAGAGAGCACACTCATGAACCTCATCATTACAGATATTACCCAAAGCTAAACTTCAAAGAGAGCACACTCATGAACCTCATCCTTACAATGGATTACCATCCAAAGCTAAATCCTCAGAATATAAACTCATAGAGTATTGTCGATTACCACCAAAGCTAAATCCTCACAACGACAATTACTCTAATGAGCTTGGATCCAATTACCGCCTAGGCTAAATTGCAGACCTAATTCGGATTACCCGTCCAAGCTAAATCCATTTTCCACATATTCTTGGAGGGCTTATATCGTGATCACCCGTCCTGCTAGATCCTTTTACACATATTCTTGGGAGGGCTATATCGAGATAGGATCACCCGTCCGGCTAGATCCTTTTACCGTCAATTCCTTTTCGATACCCATCGAATTTTCCTTTCATTCAACCGGATTTCTTCCCTTTTATCAAATATATCAATGTTTCATCAATTTTCATACAATGAACATTCAAATTATATTCACATCAATAACATATATTTCAAGCATTTAAGAATATAATTCAAGTTACATGAACTTACAATTCGATCTTTATACCATAACGATAATCTTAGTTTCATAATAAATATTTGAAATAAAACATTATATCATTTCTGCTTCAACGTTTTATCAATTATAATCGGGCATGTGATCACTTTATGCATAAGTCATTCTTATATTTTCCTCCTCCTCCTCTCCATTCCACATCATGAAGCTAGAGTATGATGACCATCTTGAACCCTCTTCCATGGCTATTTTTCAGCTGATGAAAATGAAGATAAATGAAGAGAATTCTAGATATTCCAATTTGGTCCCATTTTTATTTAGCTAATTTTGGTAATTTTTTAATTTTTCCTTTATTTCACCCATTTCCTAATTTTTCTCAGCTATTGCCGCCCAAAATATCTCTTTTGGGCTTATTTGCACTTTAAGTCCTTCCTCATTTGAAAATTAAGCTATTTAATCCTTCTAGCAACTTTTACACATTTTTCAATTTAGTCTTTTTTATTTAATTAACCACCCAAACGTCAAAATTTTCTAACGAGATTTTGATACTACCTTATTGACATTCCGTAAATATTTATAAAAATATTTATGACTCAGTTTATAACACCGATATCTCGATACCTCTTTTCCTCAATTTCTTAACCAAATAAATCTTTATAAAACACAATTTACTATTTCAAAATCTTTTAAAAGTTACATTTGGCTCAGAATATTAAATAATATAATCTACGAGTTCATTTTTCAGATTTAGTGGTCTCGAACCACTATTTCCTACATCATTTGAAATTTGGGCTATTACAAAATTAATGAACTGTTGATGAAGTAGTACGACCAAAACCCTCCAAATGAATCGCTCAGCCTATATTTGAAGAGTTACGAGGTGTGTCAACACTCCGGTGTCAGTATCCATGAATGTAAGAAACGAAAAAGAAAAAAAACTTCAAATCAAGAATTCTTTGGCTCTTGATACCATGTTAAAACAATAAAGAAGATGGAAAAGGTATTTCTTCCTCACTTGCATTAACCAAGGCAAGACAATCGTATTTAATACACATGATAATACTAACAACTTATCGAAAATATTTTAACAGCTTACTAACTAATAGTAACTAATATTAATTGAAAACCCGTTACTCCTAATAGATTAGCATCACCTTAATCACTAAGGATTGATTAAGTGTTTTCATTGTTATTATTTATAATTCAAAAGAGTATCACATTAATATTAGTTAAAAGAATCTAAGAGATAGTAGAAGTGCATGGAATAAAGCTTTCCTTTTCAAAGATAACGATGTGTTTGTTTACCATTTCATGAATATATATATATTATATATATATAGAAAATGATGTGCTGACAAAAACAAACATAACTCAAATGCCACAAAACAACACCATGCCTCTACATCTCAATTCCCCATCTCCTTTTCCTTCTCCACCACTCTCTTCTCCATATCTTCTTTTCTTTGGCACCAACTTTTCTGGATGAAAAAAAGCCTCACTATTTTGGTTGATGCTGTTGGAGCCGATTTTGAGGTATCTTATCCACACTTTTTCTTCATTAATATTCATATATGCATGGAAGGGTGTTGTACGAATCATTGCTAGAACAGACACAAAGTTTCTTCGTTATGGTGTGATGGATTTGCTATCATCTTTCACTTGGTAAGAAAGGGTAGTTTTTGAAAATTAAAGATCATGCCAAGGGTGCTTTAGTGAATTTGCAACAAAAGTAGGATATATATTCTCTGTTTGGAAAATTAATGAAATATGATGATGATGATGATGATGCGGTAAACGTGTCACCAGTTAGAAGCTTCTAAATCATAGAATAGGACAAAAGATATGCAAATGATTTGGAGGGAGCAAATCAAGTGGCTTAGTTTTATCGGTTTGCTAGGCTGCGCAGCATTAGAAGTGACCGAATTTGATAAGATCAGAATTTCCTTTTATCTTTTCAATAAATTAATCCTTCAGGGTCTTATCTTAGCTTTTACTCACCAATTGAAACTTAGGAATTTGCAAAATCTAAACCCTTCATGTTTAGTTAATATATATATGTTCCATGTTAATAAAATATTTGTAAACTCACGTATTATGATAGGATACCACTTTATCATCAATTCATCATAGACAATTTATAAGAGGGATTCACCGTTGATGCATATAAAACTTTGATTGGAGGCGACAAACAAGCGGATTCGAATCGAATTATACAACGTTCATAGGTCGGTTTTGATGATTATGTTCATATGCAGGGTTCAGCTTTCTAGTTATTGGCCGCAAGACTGGAGGAGAATAAGAGGCGATTATGGAGGTCATCGGTGATCTGCCGAGGGAATTGTTCCTCGAAATTCTCTTACGGCTGCCAGCCGAATCTTTGATGCGATGCAAATATGTTTGCAAATATTGGCATTCCATCATTACCAATCCTAAATTCATCCAACTGCACCTCAACTACAACTATAATAACAATGTATGCGTCCTTCTCAAGCGCTGCCTCGTCACATGTTTAGGACAGAAAGAGAACTTGCTGTCATTGGTCTGCGGCAATGGGTTTTCTTTCGTAAATTTAGATGTCGATTTGTCCTTGTATAGGAAGGAACCATGTTTACAGCTTTTAGGTCATTGTGATGGCATTATTTGCTTATCAAACTACAGAGATTACATACTTCTTTGTAACCCTGCAACTAGGGAGTCCATGGTGCTCCGTGAGTCCTGTCTCCCTTGTTATCCCTCGATCCGAAACTTGATATCTCAAACCACCGGGTTGGGGTTCGGTTATGATGCCAAGAGCCATTGCTTCAAGGTTGTTAGGATTGTTTCGTATTGGGAGGAGCTAAGAGGGAGTAACTTACCCCATTTTTCCAGGGTGGAAGTATACTCCACAGGAACGGATTCTTGGAAAGAAATCAACGTTACCGTCCCTGCACATGTCCGATATTCCCCGTGTTTCGAGACGTACTTTAATGGAGCATTCCATTGGTATGCCATGGATGATAACGGAATTGAAGTCATCCTTTCATTCAACATGGGAAACGAGGAGTTCCAAGTAATACCAATGCCGAGTTTCATCTCCATGCATGATCATTCAATTTGCAGGAGTCTTTAGTCTGGAACGATTGCATTGCTCTGGTAATCTACCCGGAAAGAGGGATCGAAAAATCGTTCGAGATATTTGTGATGAAGGAATATGGAGTGAAGGAATCTTGGACAAACGTATTAACGATCGGACCCCTTACAAGAGTGGAGAGACCTTTGGTATTTCGGAAAATGATGAGATTCTCATGGAGGGATCCCATGGACAAATGATGTCTTATAACCTTAGGAACAAAGAAGTCAAGGATCTTCCGATTTATGGGGTTCCAAAGTCATTTTCAACTCTTGTATACGTTAATAGCCTTGTTTCAGTCAAAGGAGGAAATCAAATGCTTGATCAAAGAGATAATACAGGTATCTTTTCTTTTTGTTTTTCTGAACACTCTTCTCGTACACATAAACATATACGCAAATTTCTGCTAATGTTCATATCATCTTGAAATCTAAACGAAAAGTTGGAGCAATATAGCTCGAAATACTTGCATTAATTTTGTTGAAAGTACATTAAGTTCTGTCCATTGTCTTCCTCTAATCCTCGTTTTTTGTCTTAGATTTTGGTTGGTGAAGGTTTGGAGGACCAAACAAAGATGATGTTGCAGGATATGGATCCATGGATAAGAGAAAGGAAACAATGTCATCAATGTACAGAAATGATCATAAATGTACAGTGCAATGGCATGCTAAATTTTGGGTTTATAAGAATCTTTGTTCTTTTTCTTTTAAAGGTGAATCAGATGAATGGTAATGGTAATCTATTGCCGGCAGAAGAATTTAGTTATGAAATCAATGTGTATAGGATCAGGAAACAAAATACAGGAACGAAGGATAGCAAGCACAGCGAATTTAATTACAACTTTTGTACTAAAGATGATCTGTCCAATTCTTTTGGTAGGGCAAATAACCAGGATTAATCTCGTTCTCCCAAGTTTTTAACAATCAGTACGTCATCCATCTCTTTCCAACGAGAGGATGACAAATCAAATTTTTCTTCCTAATTTTACTATTTTTAGTTAGATCCGAGGAAAAGCTGGAAATCGTGAGTAAAATTTAATTTGTTATTCTCACATTGGAAAGGAAAATGATAACACGTAATCATAGTTTCATACAATCCTTCTCTAGTATTGGTATATGTAATCGCATTTATGTGTTTCAATATATCCGCTTAGGTTTATTGGTATTTTTAAAATATTTATATATATATATATATATATATATATATGAGCTTCAATTCCAAAATTATTAGGTAGCGGATGATTTTCCATGTTAAGATTTCAAAGGTTGTTTAAGAGTAGATTGAATTTAAGCTAATAGGTGATCCAAACGATTATTAAATAAAATCATTTTCAGGTCGAGGCTCCGTAGACATAGAATCGCTGTGTTTGAATTGTGTTAACAAATATCGTGTGTTAATTCTCTCTTTACTTTATTCATTGCATTACTTTTTATTTAATCTTTCGTTTGTTTTTATTCCAACGATAGTTGAACGTAATTATTTTTCAAATGTAAATTGAGGATTTTTCAAAACCGATTAAATTCCCAAAAAGTTATTACTTTCCACTATACTATAAGTTACTTTAAAGTCTTTGAACAAAATATCATTTTCAAAATATTTAATTTTAAAATAAGTTCTATATTATATATACAAAATTTATATTTAATAAAGCAATAAAATTTATATAATTAAATACATAAAATTTAATAATTTTAATCTTTATACACATATTATATGTACAAACATGTTTTTGTTATTATTTTGTCAATCAGGTGTCGTGTTATATTATCATCATAATATAACCCGACAAACATCTTTATACGTACTTCGCATACATACGCTATTAAGTCGCAATATTTTACTTCGACGAAGACCGACATCATCGCTACTTCTTCTAACACCATGCAATAGGGTTTGGTCCTAAATAAACAACATATCCTGTAGTGGAACGTCGGTCTTCAACAGATGAGGCCCAATCAAGATTAGAGTAGCAGAATAACTCAAGTCGACCTTTTGAAAATACATGCCATGATCCACGGTGCCAATGAGATACCTCAACACTCGCTTAATCGCTTTCCAAAGAGTGTCACTTGGTGAATTCATATATTGGTTGAGTTTATTAATGCGTAATGACAAGTCAGACGTGTAATGCTTATGTATTGAAGCATGCCAACTACAATTCCGCATAAATGGCCATCAACAAACGGTGGACTACCATCCAAGCAATTAGCTTGGGATCGCTCACCATGGTCAGAGGTGTGGTGTTGCACCTATCAATCTGCTTTTGTGAAGTATCTCTATGATGTATTTTTCTAACCGAGTACCAACCCCGAGATGTGTGTTGCGCTCAATCCCTAAGAACAAATTGAAGTCTCCCATGTCTTTAAGAGCGAACTTATTGTGAAGTCGGCCCATCACATCTTCTATATCCTCATCGAACCGCTTATGAGAACTATGTTATCGACACACACCCTAAGCGCAAGTAATTCCCTCATGACTCTCGAATAAACGACGAAGGATCACTTTCAATGCACGAAACCAAGTTGACCAACCAAGTACTGCTTGACGCTTGAAACCATGCACGAGGAGCTTGGCGAGGCTACTGTGGCTTTGTTTAGTCTACATACAAGTTTCTACCCATTGTCATTTGACACTTCAAACCTGTGTGGTTGATCCATGTATATCTCCTCGGTCAATTCTCCATTAAGAAAGGCATTATTGACATCAATCGCTTCAATGACCACCCTTTATAACAAGAATAGCAAGAACTGATCAAATGGTTGTTGCTCAAACCACCGAATCAAGGTGTCGTGAAAATCAAGTCCCATCTTGGGAGAACCTTTCGCCACCAAACATGCTTTATACCATCAACCGTCCCATTAGCCTTCTTCTTTACCTTAAACAACCATTTACACCGATTGCTCTTCGATTGGTGAAGAGAACAAAGGCTCCAATGATTGTTGCGTAATTAGTGCCTACAATTTACTATGTACCGCTTCCAACACTCGTAAAAATCGGGGTATTACCAGAGAAACCAGATGTTGTGCTCATGTATGCCTTGGGCTTAAAATTCCAGCTTTGCTATAGGTAACCATAGCATGAGTGTTAAGTGGAATAGAAGGTGAAGACCGTGGCTGACGGGTATAGGAGAACTAGGTGGTCTAGATGTAGGGTGAGCGATGAGATCAGATCTGGATCGGGAGAGCTAGACGGATGGGCTCGAGTATTGGTGGGGACAACAGATGTTGAGCTACATGTGGTACAAGATTTGAAGATGATTTAGTAGTTGCAAACTAAATGTAGAGAGGGCATGGAAGGAACAAACTAGTGAATTGTTGGTTTTGTATGGAAATATTGTTTCATGAAAGGTGACATAAAGCGATATATAAACTCTACCAAAGAAGATCTTGACAACGGTACCCTTTGTGTAATGGGGAGTAGCCTAAAAAATGCATGGGGTTGACCAAAACTACAACTTGTAAGTGTTGAGGGTCTAAGATTAGGAAAACATAAACATCCAAAGACTCAAGAGAGGAATAGTTTGGTTGAACTCAAAAAGTTTCTCATAAGGTGAGATGTTACCTAAGGGATAAGAAGGTAATCTGCTTATCAAATACACAAGATTGCAAAAGGCATCGCCCGAATGTTAAAGGCATAGACGCATGAGCTAGCATGGATGCACTCGCTTCAACTTAGTGTATGTGTTTGCGCTCAACTAGACCATTTTGTGCGTAGTGTATGGACATGTAAACCGCAAAGATGATCCCTTGTTGAGCTAAGTAAACTTTAACAATTGAAACTCTCTCCCCATCTGCTTGCAAGGTTTTAAGTTTGTAACGAAGAGCTCTTTCAGCTTGCCTATGGAATTGCGAAAATATAGTAATCACATCAGACTTCTTTTGCAGAAAATAGACCCAAGTGTATCGTGTATATGCGTCGATGAAGGAAACATAACATCGAAAGCCATTGGACGCGACTAGAGCTGGCCCCAAACATCAAGAATCACCAATTGGAGAGGTGAAGTATACTCAGAGGACGACTTATAAAATGGAAGCTTATGTTCTTTTCCTAAGTGACAAGCAACACAATCAAGAGGTTCTTTATTTGTACCAAACCAGATATTACAATGTAGAAGAGCCTTTGTAAGTATGGCCTTACAAGGATGCCCTAATCTAGAATGCCATACAATCGAGTGGTACCAATGTACTAGCTATAAAACATTAAGCTTGTCCAGAGAGAAGGTGGTCTTGAAATAGCCTTTAAGTGAAGTTTGTATAATCCGTGATACACCGAACCTCAAGAAGGATCTCTCGGTTTTCGGATCACTTAACTCGCATCGTGTAGGAAGAAACTCAAATATCACCGATTATCTTTTGTAAACTTGGGCACGATAAGAGATTTTTGGTTATGCTACGTACAAGCAACCAAGACTGTATGTATAATGGTCAAGAATGAGTAATCAAAGATGATTGACCCGTAGACATAACATGAAGTGTGGTAACATTGCCAACATACACTTTACCTAAACCATTGTAGGAAGTATCATCACCAAGTGAAGCATCGAATGTGTAAGATGGTGAGTTGCGCCAGAGTCGGGTACTAAGAGTTATCATCAACTATTTCGGGGTTTCATACGCTTGAGATTGTGGTGTCAAGAAGGGATGTATTGACATGTCTGTGAGGAACTACTAGCAAATGGGTTAGTCCATGTAGGTGTTGAAGTAGGTGGGAAAAACCATCCTAGTTAAGAATATGGAATAGCCGAATGAGACATGGGCATAAAGGATGGAACCTGGGTGCAATAGAAGATCCCGCCCAAACGCATGATGTTCACTTGTGGGGAGGTTTGTAGCTCAGACTCAGAGAAAGCATCAAATCGATAGTAACAACGATCGATTAAGATGACCGCTTTTCCCAATAACCGGAAAATAAATATTTTAAAAATGTTAAAAATATGTAGACTTAAATAACACTAAAATAGATGCAACTTAACAAGCAAATGCCTCTAAAATAATAATAAAATTAATAAATGTCTTTAAAATAATAACGAAATTAACAATAAAATAAGTTTTATATAATATCTAAACAATAACAACAAAATAATAGAAACATAATAGTAAAATGGTAGTAAAATAAGGAGAAAATAATAAGAAAATAATATTAAAAATAGTTTTTATTTAATGAATCCTGGCCGGGGTCCGCCCGGCAAAAATGCCTTACCAAGCCCGGCCCATTTTTTAAACGGGCTTTATTTTTGTCCAGGCCCATTTTTCGGGCTTATATTTTTACCGAAACCCCCTCACATTTCGGAAGGGTCTTCGGGCCGGGCGGCCATGCACACCTCTAATAGTATCGAAATTTATATAAATATAAAATATTTTAAATAAGATTATGTTGAAAAATATAGAAATGATAGTTGAGTACAAATAAAGTGTCTATTCCTTTATCACTAGAGTTGTTTAAGACATTTTCTATATTTATGATGTTGGTAGTCCATCGAAGGATATTTATGGGTTGTGTTGAGTACAATTTATTAATAAATATCATATCATTTTGAGAAACATATTTCATAGATAGGATCAAATTAGATAATTCTATTTAATCCTTTTGGATAGTGAATATTATTTGAACTCAAGTCACATATAGAATGTTGAACACCTTAATTAGACCAACACATGGGATTCGGATATCGTTGTAATAATATTGTATTATATGTAGGGCGGTTATATGGCAAGGAAGATGTGATATGGGTAAATATTTATGTATAACAACTAATATATATAAAATTTACATTATGTTATATATAACACAAATATCGTTGGCAAATATTTTAGGGCAAAAATTAAAGAGAGTAAAAGACGAAAACAGTTTACTAAAATTGCAAACTCATTGACTTGGATCATATTGTTCAAAAATAAATCAATAATGCCAATTAAACAATAAAATTCCAAATCCCATGTCTAATTTTTATGAGTTCCTAAAACAGTATGCACATTTTGCTTCAACGATTCAATGGTTTCCAGGATTGTGTTTTTGGAAGTCCCACCATTTCCAGTTGCTCTCTTAGCTTCATTCCCTACACTTTTAGCCTTACTCTTCAGCTTCTCATCTGTCATCAACTCACTGATCTTTCTCTGAATCTCATCTTGTTTAACCAATCTCTGACCTCCCCATCCCCACGTCGCATCCCATATTCCAAGCCCAGCTTTCTCCAAAACCTCTGCATTTGTTCTTTGGTCCCCATGTTGAGGCCATGCCAGCACTGGAACCCCATTCCCAGCAGCTTCCATCACTGAGTTCCACCCACAATGGCTTACAAATCCTCCAATGGCTGCATTTCCCAGAATATCTTGCTGGTTCACCCATTCTCTGATTACCATACCTCTGTTCTTTGTTCTTTCGAGAAATGAACTGCTTAATATCTCTCCCAAATCTTCTTTTTCATCTTTGTCGACTTTTTTAGTCTTTAGAACCCAAAGGAATCGATACCCACTTCTCTCTAGTCCATCACTTAATTCCTTTATTTGATCTTTCGACATGGCCGTTCTGCTTCCGAAGCTTAAGAAAACGACTGATTCAGCTGGTTGGTCGTTCAGCCATGGAAGATATCGAGTTTGGTCGTTCATGTTGAGACCATAAGTTTCAATGGTCCTATAGGGAGAATGGATGGGAGATTGCTTAAGGCTCTCTTGTTGTTGATTGCTGAAAGAGTTTCAGGCTCAAAGGATTCAAAGGTGTTCATTAGGATTCCATGGCAGAAAGGAGAGCTTTAGCGTTTGAAACAAGGGTTGCTGTAAACCCATGATCGGCATTGAAGAATGGAGGTGGAATGCTTGATATCGGCAACGGGGTCAGCCCCGGGATCTCGATCTCGGCGGCACCATCGACGAGCTTAGCAGCATCCGATGTTGTCAGGATCGGTAGATACGCAATGAGTGAAAGAAACTTGAGAGAAGTGGTGGAAACAACATAGTTTCGTACCCCGAGATCAACCGCAACTTTGTTGGCACCGTTGGCGACCGCAAGGTCTGCAAAAATGGCGGAAATCGGTGGAGTTAAAGAAGCTAACAATGGATGAATCTGATGTGCAGAGCGGCTAGTGGCTTCGAATTGATGAAAAAGGTCATCCGAAATGGAATTGAATGCTGCATTGAGGGACATGGAATTCAATATGATTGATTTCTGGATGTTTGGAGAGAAAGGAAGAAATGTGTGTACATTCAGCGACTGAAACACTAGGTTTGGTGGTGATCAAAGTTAGCTTACAGTTGTGGGATAACAGCAGCGAGGCGAGGCGGAGAAAAGGGGTCAGATGACCCATTCCGGCACTCGGAAAGAGGGCAATGTGCGGCTGGGATGTGACAGAACCGGGGGAAATCGACATTTTTGTGTGAGATGAATGTTTGACTTTCAAATTTAGATGGAAAGAAGATGTGGAATGAATTTATACATACAATATAAGCATATGTATGGATCACTCATTTATTTATTTTTTAATAATTTATCGTTAAATTCTGCGCGCACGATTTATTTCCTGCTTCCACTTCTACCTAACAAGTTCCTAGCTTCCACTTCTACCTAACAAGTTCCTAAATTGAGTTAGTTGAACTTGCCGTTTACTCCATCCTTTTGTAATTTCCTGGAAAAAAAATTAAAAGCTGAATGAGAAGTAAACGGATGACGTAAAGGGAAAATTTTAATCATAATGCAAACCTCAATCGTTAAATTTATTAAATGATTTTTTTGTGAGTAATATATAGAAAAGAGTAAGTTAACATAACAATATATATACGATAATATGTTTGATGTATCAAATTTTAAAAATAACAAAATTAATATAATGAATTTAATAATTACCACTTAGTCGACTAAAATTTTTAATTTCTAAAAGTATAAGGGCTAAAAATAATCAAATCAAAATACGTATGCTAAATTTATAACTTATGCAAATTATAAGGCCTAATAACGGAGTTTGACCTATTTTCTTTATGAGAGTTGTTGGGCCTAGGTAGAGTCCATTTTGATTTAGGCTTAGAAGAGAATATTTTAGAATAGTGTTGTAGTTTTTCGGATCGGTACAATTAAAAATATATATATAAATAAATAAATATGGTTGAACTAGTTAATAGTGAGTTTAATTGGTTTAATATGCCTCAAACGATTCTTAATCTAATCGACCAATTTAATTCAAACATTATTGACCTTATAACCAATAGATTAGGAGCACTACAACAAAATGACCTTAAACAACGTTCGGAAATTGTTGCTTAAACAACAAATTTCGTTGCATTAGAGCTTATGCAACAATTTTGTGATCGTTGTGTATGTGGTCATTGCCTAAACTTAAAAGCAATGTGTCGAAACCATTTTTTGTTTGGAAAACAAGCCGACTTTAAAAACGAAAATGGAGTCGCTAGCTTGGCGACTCCACTGGGGACCAATAAGAGAATCAAGCCATAGAATTGATTGATTAATGTCCTTTTATTGAAAATTAAAATTTGATTTTAATTCTTCCATCACATTTGTTTGGGTCGTGTCATATACTTTTTACGTTTTAAGTGTCTAGGATACATTGGCATCATATTGCATGACCGTAGTGGTCACACCTTTAAGTGAGAGTGAGAAGCTACTCCTTTGTGAGGTTTTCACCTCCGTGCAGGATAGTGGATCGCTTTCGGTAGAACTATGTTGAACCCTAGCAGTCACTTGGATCGGTGTTTGATTTTTACAATCTATATATGATACTAACATGTTTCTTTTGTTTATGACTACATTGCATTTCATCATCATAGAAAGAAGGTATTGATTCATATTCGATTGCTAAATAGAAGAGTTTGTCATAAGGAAATGGATTACTTGATAAAGTGTGTTATAATACTATCGTTCGAATATAGTCCAAGTAAACAACGAGAGAAGGTGATAGTCCCAGAAGAATACAAGACTTTGCCCGAGGATTCAAGCCGACAAGGACTATTCAAGAGCCGTCACGTCTCGACTTTCTTAAAAAAACTTATGAGCGTCGCGAAAGATAAGTGAGTGAAGAGTCATGGTCTGGATCAAGCAACAAGGAGCTAGAAGAGGCATTTATTGAGAAAGTTCATGAGACACGACCGTAACATCCGGATACGAAGAAAGAGATTGGTGTCTTCACCTGGACTATATGGACGAAGCCGCATATGTAATCCATTTTATGTAAAGAAATTTATTTTCTAAAAAAGTTCTTCTAATGGAATTGAATTCAGAATCAACGCCTCTCTTTCTTTTTGCATTCATTCCATGCATTTGCATTGCAGGTCGTCCATTTGCATTACATTACATCATATGCATTAAATGTAATAAAAGAACCCTATTAACTAGAGATCGTATTATAGTAACCCTGGAACATCACTACTACACACGAATGAAGAAACGTCTGAGGATATGATGAGAGCTTTGAGCATCAATGCAGTGACTGAAGAGAGTCCGAAGAAAAGAAACTTAGAGGGTATTCGCCCCTACGAGCCTAGAAGTGTTCTAGACAACTGGACTGCGGAAGAAATGCCTGTAGTTTTTAGGACTAAAATAGAGTAATGTTCAAAACACACTTGTTGTTTCAAGCCTAGGAACAATAAGAATCTTTTGTGAAATAGGCTCATGTTCAGTCATCTTTACTTTCAATAAAAGTGCATTTTCTTTTATAACGTGCAATCATTCTGTTACTCTTTTTCCATTCCATTCATAATCATACACATAAACGAGTTATTCTTAAATTCATTTCATTGAATATTCTTTCATACTTACCATAGGTCCCCCGATATCGACGTCATGAGCGACACTGCTATGGACCCAGAATTCCCTTATGAGCAAGACATGTGCCTAGAGGAATCTCGGGATTTTGCAGATGACGAAGATTGTAGTTTATCCTCGAATTTGTTAAGGATGGTAGAGCGGGAAGAGAAGCTAATCATACATCATAAAGAGATAATTGAAAATGTGCTTCTAGAAGATGGGAAAGAGGTGAAAATTAGAACCTGCATACTGAGGAAACAAGGCCGGACCTCATTAAACTTCTACTAGAGTTCAAAGATGTCTTCGTGTGGTCATATCAAGACATGTCTGGGTTGAGTGCTGACATTGCGGTACACCATATCCCCATAAAAAGAGATTGTAAACCAGCCCAACAGAAGCTTCGAAGGATAAGACCTGATGTCGCGGTAAAGATAAGGGAAGAAGTCAAGAAGTAATTTGATGCTAGGTTTTTACGAGTGGTGAATTACTCAAAATGGGTAGTCAACATTGTCTCTGTTCCTAAGAAGGATGGAAAAGTACGAATGTACGTCGACTACAGAGACTTAAACAAGGCTAGCCCGAAAGACAACTTCCCACTACCTCACATCGACACCTTGATGGATAACACTGCGGGGTATTCATTTTTCTCCTTCATGGATAGTTTCTCGGGATACAATCAAATAAAGATGCATCCCGAAGACATGGTGAATACCACCTTTATAACCTTATGGGGAACTTTTTGTTACCAAGTGATGCCATTTGGGTTAAAGAATGAATGAGCAACATACCAAAGGGTTATGGTAACCTTGTTTCACGACATGATGCACAAGGAGATTGAGGTCTACGTCGACGACATGATCGCAAAGTCTTTAACAGAAAGGGAGCATGTGCAAGTTTTGAGGAAACTGTTCTTGAGGTTGAGGAAATTTCAGCTGAAGCTCAATCCAGCCAAGTGTACCTTCGGGGCTAGATCAGGAAAACTGCTCAATTTTGTTGTCAGTAAAAGGGGAATTGAGGTCGACCTAGACAAAGTCAGGGTTGTCCAAGAATTGCCTCTGCCGCACATATAAAAGGAAGTCTGAGGTTTTCTAGGAAGACTAAACTATATTGCTCGATTTATTTCACAATTGACTGAGAAATGTGACCCCATATTTCGTCTTCTTAAGAAGCACAACCCGACCATTTGGGACGACAAATGCCAGAAGGCTTTTAACAGGATTAAACAATACCTGTCCAATACTCTAGTATTAATGCCACCCAGTCTTGATAGACCATTGATTTTGTACTTGACGGTATTCGATAATTCAATCGGATGTGTACTCTGTCAACACAATGAGACAGGCAGGAAAGAGAGGGCGATATACTACCTCAGCAAAAAGTTCACTAAGTGTGAAATGAGATACTCGCCAATTGAAAAGTTATGCTATGCATTGGTCTGGACAACTCAGAGGTTAAGGTAGTACATGTTATACCATACGACTTGGTTAATCTCGAAACTAGACCCTCTTAAGTACATGATGGAGTCAACCGCCTTGAATGGAAGAGTGGCCTGATGGCAAATTTTGCTCTTTGAGTTTGACATAGTCTATGTGAACCAGAACGCAGTAAAGGGGAGTGCGATAGCAGATTTTCTAGCCAGCAGGGCGCTAGATGATTATGAACCTCTTAATTTCGATTTTCCTAATGAAGATTTAATGTTTGTAGTGACAACTGAAGAAAATACCCTAGAAAATTATCCTTGGAAGTTGAACTTCGACGGAGCGTCAAACGCCGTTGAGAATGGAGTTGGGGCAGTCTTGGTATCCCCAAATGGAGAACATTATCCATTCACTTGCAAGTTGGATTTCGATTGCACAAACAACATGGCAGAATACGAAGCATGTATCATGGGAATCCGAGCTGCCATAGACCGTAAAGTCAAGTTGCTAGAGGTATATAGAGACTTCGCGTTGGTAATATATTAGCTAAAAGGAGAATGGGAAACGAGAGATCCCAAATTGTTCAGTTACCGAAAGTTGGTCTTGGAACTAATGGAGGAGTTTGATGATATGACGTTCTTTTACCTCTCGCGTGATGAAAACCAGATGGCTGACGCCTTGGCCACATTAGCTTCTATGATCAGAGTGAATGAGCAAGAAGGTATGAAGCCCATCCAAATAAGTATCTACGAGGCTCTGGCTCATTGTTTCAATATTGAAGAAGAGGAGGAGAAGATGATCATCCTTGGTATCATGATATTCTGCGATATGTGAAGAGCAGTGAATATCCTGATCAAGTGACGAAAAATGACAAGAGAACATTGAGAAGACTGGCCAATGACTATGTCTTAGACGGAAAGATCCTATACAAAAAGAGGAAAGATCAGGTGTTGTTAAGATGTGTCAATGCTGTTGAGGCTAGAAAAATCTTGGAAGAAGTCTATGATGGTGTCTGTGGAACGCATGCCAATTGGTTCACAATAGTTAGGCAAATCATGAGATTCGGGTATTACTGGTCCACGATGGAAGGAGACTGCATCCGTTATGCCAAGAAATTCCACAAGTGTCAAATTTATGGAGACAAAATACATGTGCCTCATTCACCTCTTCATGTTATGACTTCTCCGTGGCCTTTCTCAACGTGGGGCATGGACTTTATTGGGCCAATCTCACCGAAAGCTTCTAATGGACATCGTTTCATTTTCGTGGTCATTGATTACTTCACCAAATGGGTAGAGGCAGCTTCATATGGCAAAGTCACGAAGACGGCAGTTAGCAAGTTTTTGAAGAAAGAGATCATCTGTCGCTACGGTATGCTAGAAAGGATCGTATCTCACAACGCTTTGAACTTGAACAATAGCGTGATAGCGGAAGTCTACAGTCAGTTCAACATTAAACACCATAACTCATCGCCATATCGCCCAAAAATGAGTGGCGCTGTTGAGGCGACTAATAAAAATATCAAGAAAATTGGGGGAAAATGACTGAGACCTACATGGATTGGTATGAAAAGTTACCACTTGCCCTCTACGCCTATCGAACATCAGTTAGAACCTTCACCGGGGCAACACCTTTCTCATTAGTTAATGGGATAGAAGCAGTCCTGCCAATCGAAGTTAAAATTTCTTCTCTCCGTATTTTGTCAGAACTGAAGTTAGATGAAGCAGAATGTGTTCAGTCTCGATATAATCAGATGAAATTGAGGAAAAAAGGTTGAGAGCCATCCGTCATGGGAAAATGTACCAAAAGCGAATGATGTGGGCTTACAACAAGAAGGTCTACCCCAGAGTATTCCATGAGGGAGATTTGGTGTTGAAACAGATCTCTCTATGCAAAAAGACTTCAGGGGAAAGTGGATGCCTAATTGGGAAGGACCTTATGTTGTAAAGAAGGCTTTCTTTGGGGGAGCGTTGATACTTGCTGAGATGGACGGCAAAAGTCTGTCAAATCCAATTAATACAGACTCAGTCAAAAAGTATTTCACGTAAGAGGGAAAATGGGTCAAGACGAAAACCCGAAAAGGGCGTCTTGAGTTCAAAAAAAATAGAGAGGCCAAGACGAAAACCCGTAAAGGGCGCTTTGAGACCAAAGGGGCTTTCAGTCGAAAACCCAAAAAGGGTGGCTCAAATTATGATCAGTGCATGATGGGGCATACAGTAGTTGCGCTACGCTTGATTTAACAATGAGGAGATTTGCTACATCTTCGGGGCATAGACAAAGTACCACGAATCTCCTAGACACATGTTAAACTCAGAATGGTCTTCAAGAAGTACGTACAGAGAAGCTCAAGCTGTGATATCTGGGGCACCAATTCCACTCTTACTCATTTTGTACCTTATTAGAATTTGTTTCCTTTGCTCAATCCATTCTTCACGGGTTTTATCCCAAATAAATTTTAGTTTTATTCATCTCTATAATATTTTTTCAAGCATTTCATATTGAAGTAATGTTTACTGAACTAATAATGCTTTCACAAAAGAAGTTTTGCATATTACTCTAAAGGTTTCTAAGTAATGCAAGAATCAAAACAGATGCTTATTTAGAACTCACCAGATTTAAAGGGCTTGGAGCACTTGAGATAAGTGTCTAAGCAGCGATGACATCTTCAAATTCTCTGTTAGAAGTATCAATTGAACATACGTCAGGGATCACCTTAATAAATAGCAAGCAATGGCAGCCCAAGTGTTAAAAATGGATCATTCACATGACATTTTGCATCCATTCATAACATTCATAATACATAGGGTTAGGAGCATTTTTCATGACGTCCTAATCACTTGACATAGCATAGACTCCATGAAATCAGTTCTACAGGTAGGTTCCTCAGAGGACAATGTAGTAAAATTGATGGGAGTTACAAAAGATGCAGATCTTATCCCCACTGAGCAGGAGTGGAGCAGATCGAAGATTATAGCATTATCTCCACAGAGCAGGAGTGGAGCAGGCTAAAGATAGTAGATCTTATCTCTACTGAGCAGCAGTAGAGCAGATCGAAAATAGCAGATCTTATCTCCACTGAGCAGGAGTGGAGCAGATCGAAGATTATAGCCTTATCTCCACTGAGCAGGAGTGGAGCAGGCTAAAGAAAGCAGATCTTATCTTCACTGAGTAGGAGTGGAGCAGATCTAAGATTATAACCTTATCTCTACTGAGCATGAGTGGAGCAGGCTAAAGATAGCAGATCTTATCTCTACTGAGTAGGAGTAGAGTAGATTGAAATAGCAGATCTTATCTCCACTGAGCAGGAGTGGAGTAGATCAAAGATTATAGCCTTATCTCTACTGAGTAGGAGTGGAGCAAGCTAAAAAAAATAGATCTTATCTTCACTGAGCAGGAGTGGAGCAAATCGAAGATAATAGCCTTATCTCCACTGAGCAGGAGAAGATAGTAGATCTTATCTTCACTGAGCAGGAGTGGAGCAGATCAAAGATTATAGCCTTATCTCCATTGAGCAGGAGTGGAGTAGGCTAAGATAGCAGATCTTATCTCACTGAGCAGGAGTAGAGCAGATCGAAAATAGCAGATCTTATCTCCACTGAGCATGAGTGGAGCAGATATAAGATTATAGCCTTATCTCCACTGAGTAGGAGTGGAGCAAGCAAAAAGCGAGATCTTATCGTCCTTGGTAGGTGGAGCAGATCGAAGATTATAGCCTTATCTCCACTGAGCAGGAGTGGAGCAGGCTAAAAAAGGCAGATCTTATCTTCACTGAGCAGGTATGGAGCAGATCGAAGATTATAGCCTTATCTCCACTGAGTAGGAGTGGAGCAGGCTAAAGGTAGCAGATCTTATCTCTACTGAGCAGGAGTAGAGCAAATCGAAAATAGTAGATCTTATTTCCACTGAGCAGGAGTGGAGCAGATCGAAAATAGTAGATCTTATTTCCACTGAGCAGAAGTGGAGCAGATCGAAGACGATGAGCCTTAATTCCCTAAGCAGTAGGGTAATAGGCTGAAGATTATAGATCTGATCTTCACTGAGCAGGAGTGAAGCAGATCAAATACAGCAAGTCTTATCTCCATGTATCGACAATAGAGCAAACTGAAGATCATAGCCTTATCTCCACTGAGCAGGAGTGGAGCAGGCCGAAAGATAGCAGATCTTATCTTCACTGAGCAGGAGTGGAGTAGATCGAAAATGGTGGATCTTATCTCCATGTATCGGCAATGGAGCAGATTTAAGCCACTAGCCTTATCTTTACTGAGCAGGAGTGGAGCAGGCTAAAGATAGCAGGCCTTATCTCCACTGAGCAGTAGTGGAGCAGATCGAAACAAAATTCCTATACCACTAAAGATGCAGTGGATGGAATGAAACTATCTGAAGAAAGGAAGCATCAAGAAGTCAAGATTCAACAAGATGGGGCAAAATTGGCCTTTTTAAAGTCTTTTCTCTATTCTCGTTACACAACAATGAGCAAAGAGGGGCAGTTGTAAGGCCCAATTTTAAAATCGGGGCCCAAACCAGAAACAAACAAATAAAATCCCAAAGTTAAAAACAATACCAATTGACCAAAACAAAAAAAAACAAACAGACCCAAAAAAGTCCAAATGTCCATTTACACTACAACCTAAGGCCCAAACCTAGATGGCCCAACAACCTAAACTTTGGCAGAAGCCCTAGCCACAGATTCGCGCCGCTGCCAGTAGCCCCAACACCGCACGTCTCCTCTCCGCGTCGTGCGCCCATCCATCTGCGAAAAAGAAGGAAATCCAGCTCAGTAAAAACAGATCATGTTTGGTTTTTTTATTCTGAGAATTTTTTCAGCTATAAAAGGAAAACAAAAACTATTGTAGAGAAAAGGGGAGAGATAGGAGATATACACTGAAAAAAGACTCAAAATCCATACGAAAAGCTTGAATACAATTTCAGCAAAGGTTTCATTTTTCATTTTTTTTCCTTTTCGGCGTCTTGCTGTTATATAAAGATTTTCTATTTTTTTCTACCCTTTTAACTGTTTACATATATATATATATTAGATTATAAAAAAAAAACTCACTTTTTTTGAAACAGTGGCCGGCGCCGGTAGTCGGTCGGGGCTGAGAGAGCATTTCAAAATTTTTTTTCCCTCCCCTCTGCTGAAATGAAAGAAATGAAATGTTTAAAAAAAATTTTGACTTTTATACCCCTCATAAAACGACGTCGTTTTGCAATTGGGGGTCAGAGGCCAAAACGACGTCGTTTTGGGCCTCGACCATGACAATTCACCCAAGCAGTGGGTAAGGATCTACGTGCTTTATAGGGAGGGGCTAATTTTGCATTTAGCCCCTCCGCTTTTTCATGGTTTTACAATCAGGATTTTTATATTCCCGTTTTTGCCCGATAACTTTTCCCCGTTTCAATTTAGTCCACATTCAAACAGGCGCCGCTTCGTGAGGGTGGGATTAATTGATATTTTAGTCCTCTATGTCACGCGTATTACAATTTATTCCTTTTATCTTCTTTTATTTTAAATTTGGCCCAAATATTTTGACTTTGATCCAATTTAGTCCCTTTTTGCCTATTTTATTTTATTCTCAAATTAATTATTGTTAACATTTATTATTATACTTATTGTTATTTTTGTTACCATCATTTTATATATAATATTATTGTTACTAATCGTATTTCTTATATTCCTTATTTTTATTATCGCTCATTATATCATTATTTATTATTTCTACCTTTTTATTTTTAAGATTATTACTATTTTTTATTATTTTATTTATAATTAACTTTGTTATTGTAATTATACTCATTTCTTATTATTATTACTTTATTATTACCACTTTTTCACCTTATGATCATCAATTATATTACTATTCTTATAATTATATTTATTATTATATATATTTACTATTATACTTATTATTTTTATTATTATTAATATACTATTATTTTTACTATTTTTTTATTAATACTACTATTATTTTAATATTGTTACTATTACTCTATTATTAATACTATTTTAATTTTTACTATCACTTTATTTATTATTATTACATTTACTATTACTATTACTATTGTTATATTTACATTTATTATTAGTACCATTATTTTCATTACCCTACCATTATTACTATTATTTTTATTTTTATCATTATTATTATGTTTTCGACCATCTTATTTCCGTTACGTATATCAATGTTGCGATTTATTTTACAAATTCGTGTTACACTAGTTTTACTTGATACATTATTCTTTTCAAATAAAGGCAATGTTTTGTGTTTGGAAATTCAAGGAATCGTGCCCTAACGTGCTGAGTTTCGGTTTCTGTTTGACTAAATCATTAAATATCCTTTAAGATTGTGTCCATGTTTTCTAAAATTAAAACCAAGGCAATATTTTGTGCTTGGAAGTTTTGAAAGATTGTGCCCTAACGTGCTGGGTTTCAATTTTCCGCTCATCCAAAGGACTAAATACCATTTTAAAATTTTGATCGTGTTTTCTCAACTTTAAAAATAAGGCAATATTTCATGTTTGAAAATTTGAGGAATCGTGCCCTAACGTGCTGGGTTTCGGTTCTTTCGTTTGGCCAAATAATGGAATACCCTTTTTAAAATGACAATGCATGAATTTTGGAAATCATGAAATGATCTTGGTGTCAAAGGTTTGAAACATCGTATCCTAACGTGCTGGATGTGATATTTCATCCTTTCGGAACAAGAGAATTTCGATATCCAATTCCAATTACCCAAACATTTTCCAAAGGATTCGTATTTTAAAATCTCTTTTAATTTTCGATATTAGGACATTAATCAATCAATAAGGTACCAATTTTGGGCGTTGTGGGAGTGCTAATCTTTCTTTGTGCGTAATCGACTCCCGGACCCGTTTTCTTAAAATTCGTAGACCAAAACGTTTTCTAAAGTGACCCAATCGCATTTCAAAAAAGATTGATAGCGACTCTATTTTCGTTTTTAAAGTCGGCCCGTTTTCCAAACAAAAAATGATTTCGGCACAATGCTTATTTCACTTTAAACAACGATTTTTTTTTTAATGTTGTCACTGGTATTTTAGGTAATGATATTTATTGTTAAGTGCAACATTTATTTGAAAACAAAATGCAACACTATGTGCTGCCTAAAATCAAAAGCAACGCTTTTACTTTTTAGATAATGATTGATTCTAATGTTGCTGTTGATGTTTTATGCAACGTTTATTTGAAAGAAAATGCAACATTTTTTTACAATTATAACAATGATATGCGAACGTTGCCTAAAGGCTATTTACCTCCACAAAATCAGATATAAATGATGCTCTTCATTCAAATATTGCCCCCATTATGCAAGTCAGAATGAAAAGAAATGAAATATTATTCAAATTCTAAACTAAATAAAATAATGCTTGAAAAGAGTTATGCGTAGTTGAAGATGATGGAGCATGTCCACCCGATATTCCATCTAGGGAACTACGCACCGGTATCATTAGGAGGTCCAGCACTCAACAAAAAATCAAGCATACCTGATGGGATAACCAAGCTAGGATTGGATTGTTGCAAAGCCGCTAATGTTGATTGTAGTCCATGTGTTATCTCTGACTTGTGTTGGTTTAGTATTTTTTTTTTTTTTTTTGCGAGTCTTCTTCCGCCTTTCTTATCTTTGTGTTCACTTGCTCTTGTTGAACTTTGTGAGCACTCTTGGTAGCAAGTTTTTTCAATCCTGTTTTAGTGACCCCTCTTTCATATAATCGAACACGTCCCCCACGTTCATTTCGTTAAATTCCTTATTAGCTAAGTTATTTTCTCATTACGGTTGTATTTGTATTTCTTTAAGCTTAGCCTTAATAACGAGCCTAATCTTGGGAAAGAAAATAAAAAATTTTGTGGAGATTAAATAGACGTGAAAGAATTTCTTAAAAAGAATCTTGAGAGAAAATTCAATACTAAAAAGGAATCGAATAAATACAACTTCTGTTGTGATTCGTGCATCAACCAAGTCTACATTAGACACCTCAATCCTCGATCTAACAGTCATGATAATCTAATTGTAAAGGATTTGGTGATTATTGATATTAACCATAGAAATGAAGCGACCTAAGCTTCCTTTGAATCCCACTTACCCTTCCGTGTAGTGACTTTTGTAGGAGGTTTTCTCTCCAACCTCATCACATTTCTGGTAAGAATGCCTTTGGCATGCTAAACGGAGGAAACTCACCTCTTTAGAGTTGAAATTTTCACTGAGATCTCACGGATGCACTTTATAATTTGGGGTTCCAGTGAAAAGAGTAATCTCCTTTTTACCCCCTCAACTTTTATTTTAAATTTATTAATTTTATTATATTATTTTTAATATAAATATACTTTAATTATTGTTTAAAATAATATAATTTGAATATATATCATTAATCAATAATAATATAATTTTAATATTTTTATGCAAATCTAATTTTAATAATTTATAATTATTATTTAATATATATAACACTTTGTTATTTTTAATTTTGATTACAATTATACACATTTTATTGTAATGTAATTTTTTACTTTTTTCCACCGCCACTATTAAATTAAATCCAAAGATATATTTCTCATTGTTAAAATAATCAATTTCACTATCAATGTTATTTTCAATTTTACCGTAATCAATCTCATGGCTATCCATTTAAAATATATTTTAAGTTTTTATTTTTATTTTTAAAATTATTGTTATGAAAAATTTTAAAAATTAAATTGATATTTTAATTATAGTTCAAGGGCCAAATTAGTAATTAATTATTTAAGTTAACATTCTACTTTATGGTTTAATAGATAAATTTTAAAATGCAATCCACTTAAGTACAAGAATTTATTTGTTACTTTTGGAATCTTCATCATCCAGTTTATTCCATATTTCGTGTAAGAACATAACATTAGTGGAGTACTATGCCCCATGATTTCCATGTTGGAAGAACCAAGAGTTTTATTTGATCAAAGTACAAAATTTACTAAGCAACGGTGCTTTCCTTCTCTTTTATTCCAGATGATCATGTAATTTGATTGACATGAACATTGAAGCATATTGCACCAACCGATGGTCTCTGCCGCTTCCTCGCTTTGTCACGAAATAATCGGATTCGGACCTTTAACCCTCGTTGATAACGCCGCCAAGCGAGTTGTATGTTCACAATGCCCATGTTTGCCAATTTGATGAATAATATCTTTGTTCTCTTAAGCCTCTCATTGGCGAATTTGTACTTGAAATGATATGTGATGTATCGGAGATGGTCCGAATCAAGACCAAACGCTTCAACCGTTTTGCGCTACGAATGTCGCATATGAGGCCGGAAGACGGTCGATAAATGATTGGCGAAGACACCATGAGAACGACTCATCACCTATAAAGCCTCTGCTTCAATTATACTCATCGCAACCATGCCTTTGTGAAGCTTTGAGTACGTTTAATGCGTCCATGAACTATAAACACCATTCTTTGCACCGGATCTCCTTCTAAATATCATTTCATGAGGAAATCAACATGTTAAACAAACCTTGAATCGTTAGTATGCAGTATCGATCCGAAGTGCGTGTCCGATCTTGGCATGTTGAAGGATCATATCTCTATACTCACATATGATTGAAAATAAAGATTCCAAGTGAAAAGAAATTGTAAACTTATACCTTTTCGCCTTTAGAGAAGACAAGAGGTTTAACTCGGTCACAAATGTTATCCAAAATAAGGTCATCCAAGTTGTGGAACAAAGGAACTGACAGAAAGAAGTTGCAATTCAATTGAATCTGGGACTCGTAAGATATAAACATATGCTCATTCTGCTCCAAATTTTCTTTGTATATCCGATGGATTCAATTAAGGGTCATGCATTTTTTCTTTTGTTAAAGTTGAGGTCAATATCTCTAGTGTTCGTACCTTTTAATGAGGTCAAGGCAAAGATAACGCTTAATGTCCCGCCAAGGCCTTCAGCAAGTCTTTGATCAATTCCATTTCATCTTCTCCCCAAAGTGGCCCATTTCGTGTTCAAAACGGCGAACTCTTTGTCTCAAACATGACAGAATCGCCGACGCTTCATCCACCATTCCATGTCTCGACATCTCATTTGATTTGCTTTTTTTTGCCATGACAAGATGCAAGAAAACCTTGATCATCAAAATAACCCTTTGTCACTTAAGTTATGTTCCCATAGAAAATAGGGTAAATGAGTGAGGTTTGAGTCACCTACTGGATGTTCCCTATGAGTAAAGTGAAGAGCAAAGAATCCAACTAGCACTAAGCATATCTTGAATATCACTTCTAACCGTTACTCGTTGGCTCTAGAATATTTCCAATGGTACTTCGAAAATCCATCGAAATTCGAGTAATTCAACGGGATAAATATGGAAATATAACAAAGAAACGAAAATCATGGTATTGATGAGCTCATCAATCATGATATATATTATTGATACATGGAAATTATTGAACTAACTTGAATGTTGAGCTTGTGTATGTTAGGGTAATAATGCATTGAATGGATATATGAATGTTTATTACATTGTATTGAAAATATTAGGTAAGTATAATTCTTGTTACATGGGCTTACTAAGCACAAAGTGTTTACCCTATTTCCTTTTTCCCTGTTTTGTAGTGTTAAGAGCTCGGAGATCGGATTCAGTCGGAGACATATCACACTATCAACCCCAAGACTTTGGTATTTAAAGAAACTTTATTTTGAAAATGAATGACATGTATAAGCTAATAAAATAAATGTTAATATGAAATGAATATAAGGTCAGCTATTGATATGGCTTATGTGTTGAAGTTATCTTATAAATATGCATGAATTTTATTTTGAAAATATGTTGAATTGGAATGGTCTCGGTTTAAAAAAGATTGTAAACTCCGGTAATGCCTCGTACCTTATTCCGACAACGAATACGGGTAGGGGGTGTTACAGCCAAACCTTCTTTCTATGGTGTTCCAGATGTCAAAACTCATCTTAGATGCTGTGAGATGAACCAAGACTTACAAGAATAAATGATCGTGAGCCAAGACGCTAGAAATTTATCTTGCTTTTATGAACAAGAAAAGCAAGATTTGCCACAAGTTGGCCTTCAACTTCGCAAGATAAGGAGGAGGATGACATCGCACCTAGTACAAACCCTTCAAGGCCATATCCTTCAAGAACAGCAACAACTAATGTTTCCACAATAGAAAATTATGCTCAGCTAGCTTGATAGTATCATGTTTAACAAATTTGTAACACCCCCTACCCGTATCCGTTGCCGGAATAAAGTACGAGGCATTACCGAGGAGCACGAAATAAGCACAGACAATTTAAACCATTTATCGCTCAAATGCCGAAATTGATTATAAAAGTTTCTTTACACATATAGTGCACTTGAGGTGCACCATTCCATAATTATGAATGAACACATTTATCAAACATATGTCATGTTTTTATATATATATCATAGTCTCATATTTCCATGTATCAATTACCATCATTTCCTCGTATTTCGACAAATACGTGTAACAATTCATAAACGTGTAATTCACTAACTCTTCCTACCAATCACAATTTAAATTGACAAATCACTTATTGAGCCCAATTTCAATGTTCACTACAATCTATCATATAAATTTGGATGTACGTATCCACCAATAAATTCCACATACAGGTATCATCATCTCATATTTCCACATACATTACTTTGCACATTATGAACTCAAATAACATATACAAGACATACCAATGTATTTCAAATAGTTTTCATAATATTTCATTTAGAATTAAGATTATTTCATATTAGAACTCTTTTCATTAACTCATTTGGAATACCAATTCATACCGATAATACACTCAAGGATGTACAAATATATAATCACAAATGAACTCATTCGTCAACCATGTTCTACGTTCATGTCTCATCAACTCGTATTTCCTTATATCATATAATATATATCATGATTTCCATTCCCTTGATATTTTTCCATATTTATCCCGTTGAATTTCTTGGAATTTCGATGGATTTTCAGGGGTACACTTTACTGTACAAATCCGGGTTCGTCAATTCATATTCATGTGCGCACATTTTCATTTCAGAGAGCACACTCTCGCGAACCTCATCCTTACAACGGGATTACCAGTCCAGGCTAAATCCCCTGTAAGAGAGCACACTCCCGTGAACCTCATCCTTACAATGGATTACGATCGAGCTAAATCTCGTAATATAAACTCATGAGTATTGTCGAATAACCATCAAAGCTAAATCCCAAGCGACAATTACTCTAATGAGCTTGGATCTGAATTACAGTCCAAGCTAAATTCAGACCTAATTCGGATTCCGTCCAAGCTAAATCCATTTTCCACATATTCTTCAGGAGGGCTTATATCAGGATCACCCGTCCGGGCTAGATCCTTTTTACACATATTCTTCGGGAGGGCTATAGCGAGATAGGATCACCTGTCTGGGCTAGATCCTTTTACCGTCAATTCCTTTTCAGAGACCTATCGAATTTTCCTTTCATTCAACCGGATTTCTTCCCTTTTATCAAATATATCAATGTTTCATCAATTTTCATACAATTAACATTCAAATTATATTCACATCAATAACATACATTTCAAGCATTTAAGAATATAATTCAAGTTACATGAACTTACAATTCGATCTTTATACCATAACGATAATCTTAGTTTCATAATAAATATTTGAAATAAAACATTATATCATTTATGCTTCAACGTTTTATCAATTATAATCGGGCATGTGATCACTTTATGCATAAGTCATTCATATATTTTCCTCCCCCTCCTCTCCATTCCACATCATGAAGCTAGAGTATGATGACTAGCTTGAACCCTCTTCCATGGCTGTTTTTAGCTGATGAAAATGAAGAGAAATGAAGAGAATTCTAGATATTCTAATTTGGTCCCATTTTTATTTAGCTAATTTTGGCAATTTTCTAATTTTTCCCTTATTTCACCCATTTCCTAATTTTTCTCAGCTATTGCCGCCCAAAATATCTCCTTTGGGCTTATTTGCACTTTAGGTCCTTCCTCATTTGAAAATTAAGCTATTTAATCCTTCTAGCAACTTTTACACCTTTTTTAATTTAGTCCTTTTTATTTAATTAACCACCCAAACGTCAAAATTTTCTAACGAGATATTGATACTACCTTATTGACATTCCGTAAATATTTATAAAAATATTTATGACTCGGTTTATAACACCGATATCTCGATACCTCTTTTTCCTCAATTTCTTAACCAAATAAATTGGCTCGTAAATATTAAATAATATAATCTACGAGTTCATTTTTCAGATTTAGTGGTCTCGAACCACTATTTCCGACATCGCTGAAATTTGGGCTATTACAAAATTAATGAACTGTTGATGAAGTAGTACGACCAAAACCCTCCAAATGAACTGCTTCGCCTATATTTGAAGAGTTACGAGGTGTGTCAACACTCCGGTCTTTGTATCCATGAATGTAAGAAACGAAAAAAAGAAAAAAACTTCAAATCAAGAATTCTTTGGCTCTTGATACCATGTTAAAAACAATAAAGAAGATGCAAAAGGTATTTCTTCCTCACTTGCATTAACCAAGGCAAGATAATCTGTATTTAATACACATGATCATACTAACAACTTACTGAAACTATTTTAACAATTTACTAACTAATAGTAACTAATATTAATTGAAAACCCGTTACTCCTAATAGATTAGCATCACCTTAATCACCAAGGATTGATTAAGTGTTTTCATTGTTATTATTTATAATTCAAAAGAGTATCACATTAATATTAGTTAAAAGAATCTAAGAGATAGTAGAAGTGCATGGAATAAAGCTTTCCTTTTCAAAGATAATGATGTGTTTGTTTACAATATATATATATATATATATATATATATATTATATATATATATATATATAGAAAATGATGTGCTGACAAACACAAACATAACTCAAATGCCACAAAACAACACCATGCCTCTACATGTCAATTCCCCATCTCCTTTTCCTTCTCCACCACTCTCTTCTCCATATCTTCTTTTCTTTGGCACCAACTTTTCTGGATGAAAAAAAGCCTCACTATTTTGGTTGATGCTGTTGGAGCCGATTTTGAGGTATCTTATCCACACTTTTTCTTCATTAATATTCATATATGCATGGAAGGGTGTTGTACGAATCATTGCTAGAACAGACACAAAGTTTCTTCGTTATGGTGTGATGGATTTGCTATCATCTTTCACTTGGTAAGAAAGGGTAGTTTTTGAAAATTAAAGATCATGCCAAGGGTGCTTTAGTGAATTTGCAACAAAAGTAGGATATATATTCTCTGTTTGGAAAATTAAGGAAATATGATGATGATGATGATGATGCGGTAAACGTGTCACCAGTTAGAAGCTTCTAAATCATAGAACAGGACAAAAGATATGCAAATGATTTGGAGGGAGCAAATCAAGTGGCTTAGTTTTATTGGTTTGCTAGGCTGCGCAGCATTAGAAGTGACCGAATTTGATAAGATCAGAATTTCCTTTTATCTTTTCAATAAATTAATCCTTCAGGGTCTTATCTTAGCTTTTACTCACCAATTGAAACTTAGGAATTTGCAAAATCTAAACCCTTCATGTTTAGTTAATATATATATATATATATATGTTCCATGTTAATAAAATATTTGTAAACTCACGTATTATGATAGGATACCACTTTATCATCAATTCATCATAGACAATTTATAAGAGGATTCACCGTTGATGCATATAAAACTTTGATTGGAGGCGACAAACAAGCGGATTCGAATCGAATTATACAACGTTCATAGGTCGGTTTTGATGATTATGTTCATATGCAGGGTTCAGCTTCTCTAGTTATTGGCCGCAAGACTGGAGGAGAATAAGAGGCGATTATGGAGGTCATCGGTGATCTGCCGAGGAATTGTTCCTCGAAATTCTCTTACGGCTGCCAGCCGAATCTTTGATGCGATGCAAGTATGTTTGCAAATATTGGCATTCCATCATTACCAATCCTAAATTCATCCAACTGCATCTCAACTACAACTATAATAACAATGTATGCGTCCTTCTCAAGCGCTGCCTCGTCACATGTTTAGGACAGAAAGAGAACTTGCTGTCATTGGTCTGCGGCAATGGGTTTTCTTTCGTAAATTTAGATGTCGATTTGTCCTTGTATAGGAAGGAACCATGTTTACAGCTTTTAGGTCATTGTGATGGCATTATTTGCTTATCAAACTACAGAGATTACATACTTCTTTGTAACCCTGCAACTAGGGAGTCCATGGTGCTCCCTGAGTCCTGTCTCCCTTGTTATCCCTCGATCCGAAACTTGATATCTCAAACCACCGGGTTGGGGTTCGGTTATGATGCCAAGAGCCATTGCTTCAAGGTTGTTAGGATTGCTTCGTATTGGGAGGAGCTAAGAGGGAGTAACTTACCCCATTTTTCCAGGGTTGAAGTATACTCCATGGGAACGGATTCTTGGAAAGAAATCAACGTTACCGTCCCTGCACATGTCCGATATTCCCCGTGTTTCGAGACGTACTTTAATGGAGCATTCCATTGGTATGCCATGGATGATAACGGAAATGAAGTCATCCTTTCATTCAACATGGGAAACGAGGAGTTCCAAGTAATACCAATGCCGAGTTTCATCTCCATGCATGATCATTCAATTTGCAGGAGTCTTTTAGTCTGGAACGATTGCATTGCTCTGGTAATCTACCCGGAAAGAGGGATCGAGAAATCGTTCGAGATATTTGTGATGAAGGAATATGGAGTGAAGGAATCTTGGACAAACGTATTAACGATCGGACCCCTTACAAGAGTGGAGAGACCTTTGGTATTTCGGAAAAATGATGAGATTCTCATGGAGGGATCCCATGGACAAATGATGTCTTATAACCTTAGGAACAAAGAAGTCAAGGATCTTCCGATTTATGGGGTTCCAAAGTCATTTTCAACTCTTGTATACGTTAATAGCCTTGTTTCAGTCAAAGGAGGAAATCAAATGCTTGATCAAAGAGATAATACAGGTATCTTTTCTTTTTGTTTTTCTGAACACTCTTCTCGTACACATAAACATATACGCAAATTTCTGCTAATGTTCATATCATCTTGAAATCTAAACGAAAAGTTGGAGCAATATAGCTCGAAATACTTGCATTAATTTTGTTGAAAGTACATTAAGTTCTGTCCATTGTCTTCCTCTAATCCTCGTTTTTTGTCTTAGATTTTGGTTGGTGAAGGTTTGGAGGACCAAACAAAGATGATGTTGCAGGATATGGATCCATGGATAAGAGAAAGGAAACAATGTCATCAATGTACAGAAATGATCATAAATGTACAGTGCAATGGCATGCTAAATTTTGGGTTTATAAGAATCTTTGTTCTTTTTTCTTTTAAAGGTGAATCAGATGAATGGTAATGGTAATCTATTGCCGGCAGAAGAATTTAGTTATGAAATCAATGTGTATAGGATCAGGAAACAAAATACAGGAACGAAGGATAGCAAGCACAGCGAATTTAATTACAACTTTTTGTACTAAAGATGATCTGTCCAGTTCTTTTGGTAGGGCAATTAACCAGGATTAATCTCGTTCTCCCCAAGTTTTTAACAATCAGTACGCCATCCATCTCTTTCCAACGAGAGGATAACAAATCAAATTTTTCTTCCTAATTTTTACTATTTTTAGTTAGATCCGGAGGAAAAAAGCTGGAAATCAGGAGTAAAAATTTAATTTGTTATTCTCACATTGGAAAGGAAAAATGATAACACGTAATCATAGTTTCATACAATTCCTTCTCTAGTATTGGTATATGTACTCGTACTTATGTGTTTCAATAGATCTGCTTAGGTTTATTGGTATTTTAAAATATTTATATATATATATATATATATCTATGAGCTTCAATTCCAAAATTATTAGGTAGCGGATGATTTTCCATGTTAAGATTTCAAAGGTTGTTTAAGAGTAGATTGAATTTAAGCTAATAGGTGATCCAAACGATTATTAAATAAAATCATTTTCGTGTCGAGGCTATGTAGACATAGAATCGTTGTGTTTGAATTGTGTTAACAAATATCGTGTGTTAATTTCTCTTTACTTTATTCATTGCATTACTTTTATTTAATCTTTCTTTGTTTTATTCCAACGATAGTTGGAACGTAACTATTTTTCAAATGTAAATTGAGGATTTTTCAAAACTGATTAAATTCCCAAAAAGTTATTACTTTCCACTATACTATATGTTACTTTAAAGTCTTTGAACAAAATATCCTTTTCAAAATATTTAATTTTAAAATAAGTTCTATATTATATATACAAAATTTATATTTAATAAAGCAATAAAATTTATATAATTAAATACATAAAATTTAATAATTTTAATCTTTATACACATATTATATGTACAAACATGTTTTTGCGATTATTTTGTCAATCGTGTGTCGAGTTATATTATCATCATAATATAACTTGACAAACATCTTTATCTGACTTCGAGACTTACGATTGGCTAAGCTGCGATATTTTGCTTGAGACGAGGACTTGGACATCACGCCTATTTCTTGAACACCATGCAATAGGGTTTGGTCCTAAATAAACAACATATCCTCGTAGTGGAGCGTCGGTCTTCAACAGATGAGGCCCAATCAGCATCAGTAGCGACTAACTCAAGTGACCTTTTGATAAATACATGCCATGATCCACGGTGCCAATGAGATACCTCAACACTCGTTTAATTGCTTTCCAATGAGTGTCACTTGGTGAATTCATATATTGGTTGAGTTTATTAATGCAGAATGACAAGTCGGGACGTGTAATGCTTATGTATTGAAGCATGCCAACTACAATTCCGTACAAATGGCCATCAACAAGCGGTGGACTACCATCCAAGCAATTAACTTGGGAGTGCTCACCATGGTCTGTAGGGTGGGTGTTGCACATATCAATCTGTTTTGTGAAGTATCTCTATGATGTATTTTTCTAGCGAGTACCACCCCGAGATGTGTGTTGCGGTTCAATCCCTAAGAACAAATTGAGGTCTCCATGTCTTTAAGAGTGAACTTATTGTGAAGTGGCCCACCACATCTTCTATATCCTTCTGGAACTACCTATGAGAACTATGTTATCGACACACACCCTAAGCAGCAAGTAATTCCTATAGACTCTCGAATAAGCGATGAAAGATCACTTTCAATGCACGAAAACCAAGTTGACCAACCAAGTACTGTTTGACAGTTTGAAACCATGCACGAGGAGCTTGGCGTAGGCCATACAGGGCTTTGTTTAGTCTGCATACAAGTTTCTACCCATTGTCATTTGACACTTCAAACCCAGGTGGTTGATCCATGTATATCTCATCGGTCAATTCTCCATTAAGAAAGGCATTATTGACATCAATCTGCTTCAATAACCACCCTTCATAACAACAATAGCAAGAATCGATCGAATGGTTGTTGCTCAAACCACCAGGATTTGAAGGTGTCGCGAAAATCAAGTCCGTATCTTTGGGAGAACCCTTTCGCCACCAAACATGCTTTATAATTGTCAATCTGTCCCATTAGCCTTCTTCTTTACCTTAAACAACCATTTACACCGATTGCTCTTGATTGGCGGGGAAGAGAACAAAGGCTCCACGTATTGTTGCGAATTAGTGCCTACAATTTACTATGTCTTCTTTGCTTTCCAACACTCGGAAAAATCAAGGGTATTACCAGAGAAACCAGATCTTGTGCTCATGTATGCCTTGGGCTTAAAATTTCAGCTTTGCTATAGGTAACCATAGCATGAGTGTTAAGTGGAATAGAAGGTAAAGACGTGGCTGATCGGGTATAGGAGGACTAGGAGGTCTAGATGTAGGGTGAGGCAGAGAGCGATCTTGGACTAGGAGAGCTAGACGGATGGGCTCGAGTATTGGTGGCGACAACAGATGTTGAGCTAGCATGTGGTACAAGATTTGAAGACAGAGACGAGTAGTTGCGAACTAAAGCTGTAGAGAGGGCATGGAAGGAATAGCTAGTGAATTGTTGGTTTTGTATGGAAATATTGTTTCATGAAAGGTGACATAAAGCGATATATAAACTCTACCAGAGATCTTGACAACGGTACCCTTTGTGTAATAGGAGTAGCCTAAAAAATGCATGGGGTTGACCAAAACTACAACTTGTAAGTGTTGAGGGTCTAAGATTAGGAAAACATAAACATCCAAAGACTTGAAGAGAGGAATAGTTTGGTTGAACACGAAAAAGTTTCTCATAAGGTGAGATGTTACCTAAGGGATAAGAAGGTAATCTGTTTATCAAATACGGCATTGCAAAAGGCATCGTTCGAATGTTAAAGGCATACGCATGAGCTAGCATAGAGCGGACACTGCTTCAACTTAGTGTCGTGTTTGCGTTCAACTAGACCATTTTGTGCGAAGTGTATGGACATGTAAACCATGACATGATCCCTTGTTGAGTTAAGTAAACTTTTAGCAATTGAAACTCTCCTCCCCATTTGTTTGCAAGGTTTTAAGTTTGTAACCAAGAGCTCTTTCACTTGCCTATAAAGCTGAAAATATAGTAATCACATCGACTTCTTTTGCGGAAAATAGACCCAAGTGTATCGTGTATATCGTCGATGAAGGAAACATAATATCGAAAGCCATTGGACGCGATTGAGCTAGCCCCAAACATCAATAACCACCAATTGGAGAGGTGAAGTATACTCGGAGGACGACTTATAAAATGGAAGCTTATGTTCTTTTCCTAAGTGACAAGCAACACAATCAAGAGGTTCTTTATTTGTACCAAACTGTATATTACAATGTAGAAGAGCCTTTGTAAGTATGGCCTTACAAGGATGCCCTAATCTAGAATGCCATACACTGAGTGGTACCAATGTACTAGCTATAAAACATTAAGCTTGTCCAGGAGAGAAGGTGGTCTTGAAATAGCCTTTAAGTGAAGTTTGTATAATCCGTGATACAAGAACCTCGAAGAAGGATCTCTCGGTTTTCGGATCACGAACACAGCCATGTGTAGGAAGAAACTCAAATATCACTGATTATCTTTTGTAAACTTGAGCACAGACAAGAGATTTTGGTTATGCTACGTACAAGCAACAAAGACTGTATGTATAATGGTCAAGAATGAGTAATCAAAGACGATTGACCCGTAGACATAACATGAAGTGTAGTAACATTGCCAACATACACTTTACCTAAACCATTGTAGGAAATCATGTCACCAAGTGAAGCATCGAATGTGTAAGATGGTGAGTTGCTTGAGTCGGGTACTAAGAGTTATCATCAACTATTTCGGGGTTTCAACATACGCTTGAGATTGTGGTCTTGAAGAAGGGATGTATTGACATCTTGTGAGGAACTACTAGCAAATGGGTTAGTCCATGTAGGTGTTGAAGTAGGTGGGAAAAACCATCCTAGTTAAGAATATGGAATAGCCGAATGAGACATGGGCATAAAGGATGGAACACAGGGTGCAATAGAAGATCCTGCTCCAAATGTCTGAGATGTTCACTTGTGGGGAGGTTTGTAGCACATACTCTCAGAAAGCATCAAATCGATAGTAACAACGATCGACAAGATGACCGATTTTCCCACAATAACTGACATTGAAGACCGACGCGGAAAACGACCACGCCCACGACCTCGGCGATTGATGAGGGGCTATAAGTGGTGTAAATGCTCTTTATTAGCGGTAGAGTCTGCGAGGTTGGTGTGAAACCATATTAGCGAACTAGGAGCTTCAAATATTGTAACTTGTTGCCGAGCTTGACATCAAGAAGCATGGTAGTAACACCTTATGCGTTATAAGGTATTTGACTTACGGTGATAATGGTGATGAGACTCATACTCGGTGAAAGACCATTAAGGATTGCGATAACATGTTCATGCTCACTAATAACCTCTTCGCAACTAGCAAGATTATCACAGTACCCTTGATCTTCATTAAAATTCTTTCATGCAAAGATCACCCTTGCGTTGAGAGTACAAGGCCATCAACCTAGAAGTGGTTTCTTGCCATACAAATTTACAAGTGCATTCAGATTTGAGCTCTAGTATCCATACCAATGAGATGAGGAGAACTGTTTGGTTGACCGATGATAGAAGCCACGATGCAAGAGCGTTGTCTTGTTGTTCAAATCAAGCGATCTCAAAATTCTCTTGAAGCACACCATTATCATCCGGAACTAGGCGAGGAGGAGGAATAGTACGTGAGTCCAAGAAGCTTTGGAGCTTATATGTCTTGATTACCAAAAGGACCTATTGACGCCACGGCGGTAATTATTATCATCGAGAAGAACACTGATTTTTTGTGGAAAAAATCGATTATCAACAACCCCATCAATAACATTGGAGGCCATCCTTTGGTGTAGTGGATTGAGCGATAAGCGGACTAGATGGAGGAGCCATGAAAACAACAAGAAATCACGAAGGAACTCCGGGAAAAAAATGGACATCGATACCATGTTAAACTATAACAAGAAGCTAAAGAAATGAGTGAAACTATATTAATCAAGAAGAATTCATTTGTGAAAGTATGTCAAATACAGACTACTCATGCTTTTATACTGACAATGTATGCTAACAAATTATCTAACGCTAACTAATAGCTAACAGTTAACTAACGACTAATGACTTTAAGCGATTCATTAATTACTCTAACATCCTAGAACATTTTGAATTTGACGAGTATTACAGAGGCGAGCAATACTCGAATCTCCTTTCTATTCTAAAGTTCAATTATTTATTCTTAAAAGATTCACATTTTTAAGAACGAACAAATTCTTCAATTTACAAATGAATGAAACTTTCATACTATTTGAAACATCTTATAATAAAAATCAACCGTCTAGTTTGAAAAATAAATTAAACTTTTTAATATAATATTTATAATAATTTATAATAAGTGCAATGATGCAAATTTTAAATAATGAAATTAAAATTAGAAAAATTATAGGAAATATGAAATAAATTAAGATATAATAAAAATGTAAAATAATTAAAAAATATGACCATATTGTCATGAAAAGTTATATGTACATTACATAGATATCAAACATATTAAAATCTACATAAAAATGAATTATTAACATGTAAAAATTTATTTAAATTTATAATATTTTGAAGATACAAAGCAGAAAACAATATGAACATGTGTTCTTTTATAGATTGAATCAGTGTGACAAATTATGGAAAATATAAAGTAGAATAATATAAATCTAGAACTCAAACATGGGGCTAAATTAATCATATATGCCTTAGAAAAAGTTTATTGTCCAAGTAGGCAGTTTTTTTTTTTTTAAATATAGAGAAATAGGCCAATTTTGGAGAAAGGGTATGAAAGCCATCTAACTGGACGTATTTTCTGTATAGATGGGCACTTTCCTTTTAAATCGTATTTTTTGACTTTTTTAATATAATCAGTATCTTTGGTTAAATGTTAGTGGTTTACTCTTAAGTCTTGGGTTTAATTTTTCTCCCACTCACATTTGTATTTTTTTATTTCATATTGTTTTAGGTTTTTTTTATTATTTTTTTAACGTATCAATTCCTTTGGTTAATAATGATTTTATTATTGAGTCTCGGGTTCAATTCCTCCTCTTATAAACACATTTGTAATCTTTATTTCACATTTTTTCAAGTTATTATTATTATTAATTAACAAATATATTATATTTAATTTTTTATTTTTAATTTATTAATTAAAATAATAAATATATTTATTACTTAAAAATAAATAAAAAACTTGAAACAACATGAAATAAAAATTACCAATGTATTTAGAAGAGGAAGAATTGAACTGAACTCAAAGATAAAATCATTATTATTTAACTAAGAAAGGCGATATGTTAAAAATATTAATTAAAATAATAAAAAGTAATAAAAATACAAATGCAGTGAAAAGAAATTAAACCTATAATTTAATGATAAAACAATTAATATTTAATCATTTAACCAAATATAGTAATTATACTAAAAAAAAAGGCATCCAACTCTCTCTTTCTTCAAAACCGACCTACTTAACCAATATATATATTTTTTCACATGGCTAATTTAGCCCAAACATGATTTTGGCGAGGTGTGCCGTGGCGAGAATATAACAAAACCAAAAAGGCAATGGTGCAAATGAGGCCTCTTTTTATTAGTTAAGAACAATGTTCCAACAACTTCCATTTTCCCTTTTACAAAAGCATCCCTAATAATAGGGCTTCTTTTGAATTTTAATGCACGACATTATTTTATATCTCGACAAATATTAGATAAAAAGAAAAACAATGGTAGTATCTAGAGGTGTGCATGAGTCAGGTCCAACTAAAAATTTAGGCCCGTTTATTAGGCTCGAGCTAGCAGGGCCTAAAATTTTATCTAAGCCCGCCCATATAAAAATACTAAAACTCGAGCCCATCCCACCCCATTCAGTATTAATTTTTATAATATTCTATATAATTTTTAAATATATATATAATACATCAAAATACTAAAAAATCAAAATAAATATTTTCAATAAATTAAAAATAAATTTTAAAAAATATGTAGACTTAAATAACACTAAAATAGATGCAACTTAACAAGTAAATGCCTCTAAAATAATAATAAAATTAACAAATGTCTTTCAAATAATAACAAAATTAACAATAAAATAAGTTTTATATAATATCTAAACAATAACAACAAAATAATAAAAACATAATAGTAAAATAGTAGTAAAATAAGGAGAAAATAATAATAAAATATTATTAAAAATAGTTTTTTTCATTTAATGAATTGGTAGGCGAGTTGGGCCAGACAAAAATGTCTTACCCAAGCCTAGCCCATTTTTTAAACGGGCTTTATTTTTTTGTCCAAGCCCATTTTTCGGGCCTATATTTTTACCCAAACCCTCTCACATTTCAGGCGGGCATTCGGGCCGGGCCGGGTCGGACCCCGGCCCATGCACACCTCTAGTAGTATCGAAATTTATATAAATATAAAATATTTTAAATAAGATTATGTTGAAAAATATAGAAATGATAGTTGAATACAAATAGAGTGTCTATTCCTTTATCACTAGAGTTGTTTAAGACATTTTCTATATTTATGATGTTGGTAGTCCATCAAAGGATATTTATGGGTTGTGTTGAGTACAACTTATTAATAAATATCATATCATTTTGAGAAATATATTTCGTAGATAGGATCAAATTAGATAATTCTATTTAATCTTTTGGATAGTGCATATTATTTGAACTCAAGTCACATATAGAATGTTGAACACCTAATTAGACCAACACATGGGATTCAGATATCGTTGTAATAATATTGTATTATATGTAGGGCGGTTATATGGCAAGGAAGATGTGATATGGGTAAATATTTATGTATAACAACTAATATATATAAAATTTACATTATGTTATATATAACACAAATATCGTTGGCAAATATTTTAGGGCAAAAATAAAAGAGAGTAAAAGACGAAAACAGTTCACTAAAATTGCAAACTCATTGACTTGGATCATATTGTTCAAAAATAAATCAATAATGCCAATTAAACAATAAAATTCCAAATCCATGTCTAATTTTATGAGTTCCTAAAACAGTATGCACATTTTGCTTCAACGATTCAATGGTTTCCAGGATTGTGTTTTTGGAAGTCCCACCATTTCCAGGTGCTCTCTTAGCTTCATTCCCTACACTTTTAGCCTTACTCTTCAGCTTCTCATCTGTCATCAACTCACTGATCTTTCTCTGAATCTCATCTTGTTTAACCAATCTCTGACCTCCCCATCCCCACGTCGCATCCCATATTCCAAGCCCAGCTTTCTCCAAAACCTCTGCATTTGTTCTTTGGTCCCCATGTTGAGGCCATGCCAGCACTGGAACCCCATTCCCAGCAGCTTCCATCACTGAGTTCCACCCACAATGGCTTACAAATCCTCCAATGGCTGCATTTCCCAGAATATCTTGCTGGTTCACCCATTCTCTGATTACCATACCTCTGTTCTTTGTTCTTTCGAGAAATGAACTGCTTAATATCTCTCCCAAATCTTCTTTTCATCTTTGTCGACTTTTTCGTCTTTAGAACCCAAAGGAATCGATACCCACTTCTCTCTAGTCCATCACTTAATTCCTTTATTTGATCTTTCGACAAGGCCGTTCTGCTTCCGAAGCTTAAGAAAACGACTGATTCAGCTGGTTGGTCGTTCAGCCATGGAAGATATCGAGTTTGGTCGTTCATGTTGAGACCATAAGTTTCCAATGGTCCTATAGGGAGAATGGATGGGAGATTGCTAAAGGTTCTCTTGTTGTTGATTGCTGAAAGAGTTTCAGGCTCAAAGGATTCAAAGGTGTTCATTAGGATTCCATGGCAGAAAGGGAGAGCTTTAGCGTTTGAAACAAGGGTTGCTGTAAACCCATGATCGGCATTGAAGAATGGAGGTGGAATGCTTGATATCGGCAACGGGGTCAGCCCCGGGATCTCGATCTCGGCGGCACCATCGACGAGCTTAGCAGCATCCGATGTTGTCAGGATCGGTAGATACGCAATGAGTGAAAGAAACTTGAGAGAAGTGGTGGAAACAACATAGTTTCGTACCCCGAGATCAACCGCAACTTTGTTGGCACCGTTGGCGACCGCAAGGTCTGCAAAAATGGCGGAAATCGGTGGAGTTAAAGAAGCTAACAATGGATGAATCTGATGTGCAGAGCGGCTAGTGGCTTCGAATTGGATGAAAAAAGGGTCATCCGAAATGGAATTCGAATGCTGCATTGGAGGGACATGGAATTCAATATGATTGATTTCTGGATGTTTGGAGAGAAAGGAAGAAATGTGTGTACATTCAGCGACTGAAACACTAGGTTTGGGGGTGATCAAAGTTAGCTTACAGTTGTGGGATAATAGCAGCGAGGCGAGGCGGAGAAAAGGGGTCAGATGACCCATTCCGGCACTCGGAAAGAGGGCAATGTGCGGCTGGGATGTGACAGAACCGGGGGAAATCGACATTTTTGTGTGAGATGAATGTTTGACATTCAAATTTAGATGGAAAGAAGATGTGGAATGAATTTATACATACAATATAAGCATATGTATGGATCACTCATTTATTTATTTTTTAATAATTTATCGTTAAATTCTGCGCACAAGATTTATTTAGGAAGCCCTCCAATGAGCTTCCACTTCTACCTAACAAGTTCCTAGCTTCCACTTCAACCTAACAAGTTCCTAGCTTCCACTTCTACCTAACAAGTTCCTAAATTGAGTTAGTTGAACTTGCCGTTTACTCCATCCTTTTGTAATTTCCTGAAAAAAAAAAAATTAAAAGCTGAATGAGAAGTAAACGGATGACGTAAAGGAAAATTTTAATCATAATGCAAACCTCGAGTCGTTAAATTTATTAAATGATTTTTCTTGTAAGTAATATATAAAAAAGAGTAAGTTAACATAATAATATATATACGATAATATGTTTAATGTATCAAATTTTAAAAATAACAAAATTAATATAATGAATTTAATAATTACCATTTGATCGGGACTAAAATTTTTAATTTCTAAAAGTATAAGGGCTAAAAATAATCAAATCAAAATACAGATGCTAAATCTATAACTTATGCAAATTATAAGGCCTAATAACGGAGTTTGACCTATTTTCTTTATGGGAGTTGTTGGGCCTAGGGTAGAGTCCATTTTGATTTAGGTTTAGAAGAGAATATTTTTAGAATAGTGTTGCAGTTTTTCGGATCGGTACAATTAAAAAATATATATATAAATAAATAAATATGGTTGAACTAGTTAATAGTGAGTTTAATTGGTTTAATATGCCTCAAACGATTCTTAATCCAACTGACCAATTTAATTCAAACATTATTGACCTTATAACCAATAGATTAGGAGCACTACAACAAAAATGACCTTAAAGAACGTTCGGAAATTGTTGCTTAAACAACAAATTTCGTTGCATTAGAGCTTATGCAACGATTTTGTGATCGTTGTGTATGTGGTCATTGCCTAAACTTAAAAGCAATGTGTCGAAACTATTTTTTGTTTGGAAAACAAGCCGACTTTAAAAACGAAAATGAAGCCACCAAGCGGACCAATAAGAGAATCAAGCCATAGAATTTATTGATTAATGTCCTTTTATTGAAAATTAAAATTTGATTTTAATTCTTCCATCACATTTGTTTGGGTCGTGTCATATACTTTTTACGTTTTAAGTGTCTAGGATACATTGGCATCATATTGCATGACCGTAGTGGTCACACCTTTAAGTAAGAGTGAGAAGCTACTCCTTTGTGAGGTTTTCACCTCCGTGCAGGATAGTGGATCGCTTTCGGTAGAACTATGTTGAACCCTAGCAGTCACTTGGATCGGTGTTTGATTTTTACAATCTATATATGATACTAACATGTTTCTTTTGTTTATGACTACATTGCATTTCATCATCATAGAAAGAAGGTATTGATTCATATTCGATTGCTAAATAGAAGAGTTTGTCATAAGGAAATGGATTACTTGATAAAGTGGGTTATAATACGGTCATTCGAATATAGTCCAAGTAAACAACGAGAGAAGGCTGATAGTTCGCAGAAGAATACAAGACTTTGCCCGAGGATTCAAGCCGACAAGGACTATTCAAGAGCCGTCACGTCTCGACTTTCTTAAAAAAACTTATGAGCGTCGCGAAAGATAAGTGAGTGAAGAGTCATGGTTTGGATCAAACAACAAGGAGCTAGAAGAGGCATTTATTGAGAAAGTTCATGAGACACGACCGTAACATCCGGATACGAAGAAAGAGATTGATGTCTTCACCTGGACTATATGGACGAAGCCGCATATGTAATCCATTTTATGTAAAGAAATTTATTTTCTAGAAAAGTTCTTCTAATGGAATTGAATTCAGAATCAACGCCTCTCTTTCTTTTTGCATTCATTCCATGCATTTGCATTGCAGGTCATCCATTTGCATTACATTGCATCATATGCATTAAATGTAATAAAAGAACCCTATTAACTAGAAATCGTATTATAGTGACCCTGGAACATCACTACTATACACGAATGAAGAATCGTCTGAGGATATGATAAGAGCTTTGAGTATCAATGTAGTGACTGAAGAGAGTCCGAAGAAAAGAAACTTAGAGGGTATTCGCCCCTACGAGCCTAGAAGTGTTCTAGATAACTGGACTGCGGAAGAAATGCCTGTAGTTTTTAGGACTAAAATAGAGTAATGTTCAAAACACACTTGTTGTTTCAAGCCTAGAAACAATAAGAATCTTTTGTGAAATAGGCTCATGTTCAGTCATCTTTTCTTTCAATAAAAGTGCATTTTCTTTTATACCGTGCAATCATTCTGTTACTCTTTTTCCATTCCATTCATAATCACACACATAAACGAGTTATTCTTAAATTCATTTCATTGAATATTCTTTCATACTTACCATAGGTCCCCGGATATCGACGTCATGAGCGACACTGCTATGGACCCAGAATTCCCTTATGAGCAAGACATGTGCCTAGAGGGATCTCGGGATTTTGCAGATGACGAAGATTGTAGTTTATCTGAATTTGTTAAGGATGGTAGAGCAGGAAGAGAAGCTAATCATACCTCATAAAGAGATAATTGAGAATGTGCTTCTAGAAGATGGGAAAGAGGTGAAAATTAGAACCTGCATACTGAGGAAACAAGGCCGAACCTCATTAAACTTCTATTAGAGTTCAAAGATGTCTTCGCGTGGTCATATCAAGACATGCACAGGTTGAGTCTTGACATTGCGGTACACCATATCCCCATAAAAGAGATTGTAAACCGGTCCAACGAAGCTTGAAGGATAAGGCCCGATGTCGCGGTAAAGATAAGGGAAGAAGTCAAGAAGTAATTTGATCTTTGGATTTTTACGAGTGGTGAATTACTCAAAATGGGTAGTCAACATTGTCCTGTTCCTAAGAAGGATGGAAAAATGCGAATGTACGTCGACTCTGAGAGACTTAAACAAGGCCAGCCGAAAGACAACTTCCCACTACCTCACATCGACACCTTGGTGAATAACACGGCAGGGTATTCATTTTTCTCCTTTATGGATGGTTTCTCGGGATACAATCAAATAAAGATGCATCCCGAAGACATGGTAAATACCACCTTTATAACCTTATGAGGAACTTTTTGTTACCAAGTGATGCCATTTGGGTTAAAGAAAGCGGGAGCAACATACCAAAGGGCTATGGTAACCTTGTTTCACGATATGATGCACAAGAAGATCGAGGTCTACGTCGACGACATGATCGCAAAGTCTTTAACAGAAAGGGAGCATGTGCAAGTTTTGAGGAAACTGTTCTTGAGGTTGAGGAAATTTTAGCTGAAGCTCAATCCAGCCAAGTGTACCTTCGGGGCTAGATCAGGAAAATTGCTCGGTTTTGTAGTCAGTAAAAGGGGAATTGAGGTCGACCTGGACAAAGTCAGGATTGTACAAGAATTGCCTCTGCCGTACATATAAAAGGAAGTCTGAGGTTTTCTAGGAAGACTAAACTATATCACTCGATTTATTTCACAATTGACTGAGAAATGTGACCCCATATTCCGTCTTTTTAAAAAGCACAACCCGACCATTTGGGACGATGAATGCCAGAAAGATTTTAACAGGATTAAACAATACCTGTCCAATACTCTAGTGTTAATGCCACCCAGTCCTGATAGACCATTGATTTTGTACTTGACGGTATTCGATAATTCAATGGGATGTGTACTCTGTCAACACAATGAGACAGACAGGAAAGAGAGGGCGATATACTACCTCAGCAAGAAGTTCACTGAGTGTGAAATGAGATACTCGCCAATTGAAAAGTTATGCTATGCATTGGTCTGGACAACTCAGAGGTTAAGGTAGTACATGTTATACCATACGACTTGGTTAATCTCGAAACTAGACCCTCTTAAGTACATGATGGAGTCAACCGCCTTGAATGGAAGAGTGGCCTGATGGCAAATTTTGCTCTTTGAGTTTGACATAGTCTATGTGAACCAGAATGCGGTAAAGGGGAGTGCAATAGCAGATTTTCTAGCCAGCAGGGAGCTAGATGATTATGAACCTCTTAATTTCGATTTTTCTAATGAAGATCTAATGTTTGTAGCAACAACTGAATAAAATACCCTAGAAAATTATCCTTGGAAGTTGAACTTCGACGGAGTGTCAAACGCCGTTGAGAATGGAGTTGAAGCAGTCTTGGTATCCCCAAATGGAGAACATTATCCATTCACTTGCAAGTTGGATTTCGATTGCACAAACAACATGATAGAATACGAAGCATGTATCATGGGAATCCGAGCTGCCATAGACCGCAAAGTCAAGTTGCTAGAGGTATATAGAGACTCCACGTTGGTAATATATCAGCTAAAAGGGGAATGGGAAACGAGAGATCCTAAATTGTTCAGTTACCGAAAGTTGGTCTTGGAACTAATGGAGGAGTTTGATGATATGATGTTCTTTTACCTCCCGCGTGATGAAAACCAGATGGCTGACGCCTTGGCCACATTAGCTTCTATGATCAGAGTGAATGAGCAAGAAGGTATGAAGCCCATCCAAATAAGTATCTGCGAGGCTCTAACTCATTGTTGCAATATTGAAGAAGAGGAGGAGAGAGATGATCATCCTTGATATCATGATATTCTGCGATATGTGAAGAGCCGTGAATATCCTGATCAAGTGACGAAAAATGACAAGAGAATATTGAGAAGACTGGCCAATGACTATATCTTAGACGGAGAGATCCTGTACAAAAAGAGGAAAGATCAGGTGTTGTTAAGATGTGTCAATGCTGTTGAGGCTACGAAAATCTTGAAAGAAGTCTATGAGGTTGTCTGTGGAACGCATGCCAATTGGTTCACAATAGCTAGGCAAATCATAAGATTCGGGTATTACTGGTCCATGATGGAAGGAGACTGCATCCGTTATGCCAAGAAATTCCACAAGTGTCAAATTTATGGAGATAAAATACATGTGCCTCCTTCACCTCTTCATGTTATGACTTCTCCGTGGCCTTTCTCAACGTGGGGCATAGACCCCATTGGGCCAATCTCACCGAAAGCTTCTACTGGACATCGTTTCATTTTTGTGGTCATTGATTACTTCACCAAATGGGTAGAGGCAGCTTCATATGGGAAAGTCACGAAGACGACAGTTAGCAAGTTTTTGAAGAGAGAGATCATCTGTCGCTACGGTATGCCAGAAAGGATCGTATCTCACAACGCTTTGAACTTGAACAATAGTGTGATAGCGAAAGTCTGCAGTCAGTTCAACATTAAGCACCATAACTTATCGCCATATCGCCCAAAAATGAGTGGCATTGTTGAGGCGACTAATAAAAATATCAAGAAAATTGGGGAAAATGACTGAGACCTACATGGATTGGTATGAAAAGTTACCACTTGCCCTCTACGCCTATCGAACATCAGTTAGAACCTTCACCGGGGCAACACCTTTCTCATTAGTTAGTGGGATGGAAGCAGTCCTGCTAATCGAAGTTAAAATTCCTTCTCTCCGTGTTTTGTCAGAACTGAAGTTAGATGAAGCAGAATGTGTTTAGTCTCGATATAATCAGCTGAAATTGAGGAAAAAAGGTTGAGAGCCATCCGTCATGGGAAAATGTACCAAAAGCGAATGATGTGGGCTTACAACAAGAAGGTCCACCCCAGAGTATTCCATGAGGGAGATTTGGTGTTGAAACAGATCCTCCCTATGCAAAAAGACTTCAGGGGAAAGTGGATGCCTAATTGGGAAGGACCTTATGTTGTAAAGAAGGCTTTCTCTGAGGGAGCGTTGATACTTGCTAAGATGGACGACAAAAGTCTGTCAAATCCAATTAGTGCAGACTCAGTCAAGAAGTATTTTCTATTTTTTTTCTACTCTTTTAACTGTTTATATATATATATATTAGAATATAAAAAAAACTCACTTTTTTTGAAACAATGGCTTGCCAAGTGAGTGGTCATTGGGCTTCACCGTATCTATGGCCGGACAGATGGGGCTGAGAGAGCATTTCAAAATTCTTTTTCCCTCCCCTCTGCTGAAATGAAAGAAATGAAATGTTTAAAAAAAAATTTGACTTTATACCCCTCATAAAAGCGGGCGTTTTGCAATTAGGGTCGAGGCCAAACGACGTCGTTTGGGCCTCGACCATGACCACCAAGCAGGGGTAAGGATCTGCGTGCTTTATAGGGAGGGCTAATTTCGCATTTAGCCCTCCGCTTTTCATGGTTTTACAATCGAGATTTTTATATTCCGCTTTTGCCCGATAACTTTCCCGTTTCAATTTAGTCCACATTCAAGCAGGCCGCTTTGAGGGTGGGATTAATTGATATTTTAGTCCCTCTATGTCACGCGCGTATTACAATTTATTCCTTTTATCTTCTTTTATTTTAAATTTGGCCCAAATATTTTGACTTTGATCCAATTTAGTCCTTTTTACCTATTTTATTTTATTCTCAAATTAATTATTGTTAACATTTATTATTATACTTATTGTTATTTTTGTTACCATCATTTTATATATAATATTATTGTTACTAATCGTATTTCTTATATTCCTTATTTTTTATTATCGTTCATTATATCATTATTTATTATTTCTACCTTTTTTATTTCTAAGATTATTACTATTTTTTATTATTTTATTTATAATTAACTTTGTTATTGTAATTATACTCATTTCTTATTATTATTACTTTATTATTACCACTTTTCACCTTATGATCATTAATTATATTACTATTCTTATAATTATATTTATTATTATATATATTTACTATTATACTTATTATTTTTATTGTTATTAATATACTATTATTTTTTACTATTTTTTATTAATACTACTATTATTTTAATATTGTTACTATTACTCTATTATTAATACTATTTTAATTTTTACTATCACTTTATTTATTATTATTACATTTACTATTACTATTACTATTGTTATATTTACATTTATTATTAGTACCATTATTTTCATTACCCTACCATTATTACTATTATTTTATTTTTTATCATTGTTATTATGTTTTCGACCATCTTATTTCATTACATTATATCAATGTTGCGGTTTATTTTCACAAATTCGTGTTACACTAGTTTTACTTGATATATTATTCTTTTCAAATAAAGGCAATGTTTTGTGTTTGGAAATTCAAGGAATCGTGCCCTAACGTGCTGGGTTTCGGTTTCTGTTTGACCAAATCATTAAATATCCTTTAAGATTGTGTCCATGTTTTCTAAAATTAAAAACAAGGCAATATTTTGTGCTTGGAAGTTTTGAGAGATTGTGCCCTAACGTGCTGGGTTTCAATTTTTCGCTCATCCAAAGGACTAAATACCATTTTAAAATTTTGATCGTGCTTTCTCAACTTTAAAAATAAGGCAATATTTCATGTTTGAAAATTTGAGGAATCGTGCCCTAACGTCTTTGAGTTTCGGTTCTTTCGTTTGGCCAAATAATGGAATACCCTTTTTAAAATGACAATGCATGAATTTTGGAAATCATGAAATGATCTTGGTGTCAAAGGTTTGAAACATTGTATCCTAACGTGCTGGATGTGATATTTCATCCTTTCGGAACAAGAGAATTTCGATATCCAATTCCAATTACCCAAACATTTTCCAAAAGATTCGTATTTGAAAATCTCTTCTAATTTTCGATATTAGGACATTAATCAATCAATAAGGTACCAATTTTGGGCGTTGTGTGAGTGGTAATCTTTCTTCGTGCGTAATCAACTCCCGGACCCGTTTTCTTAAAATTCGTAGACCAAAACGTTTTCTAAAGTGACCCAATTGCACTTCAAAAAAGATTGATGGCGACTCCATTTTCGTTTTTAAAGTCGGCCCATTTTCCAAACAAAAAATTATTTCGACGCAATGCTTATTTCACTTTAAACAACGATTTTTTTTTTAATGTTGTCACTGGTATTTTAGGTAATGATATTTATTGTTAAGTGCAAAATTTATTTGAAAACAAAATGCAACACTATGTGTCTTGCCTAAAATCAAAAGCAACGCTTTTACTTTTTAGATAATGATTGATTCTAATGTTGCTATTGATGTTTTATACAACGTTTATTTGAAAGAAAATGCAACATTTTTTACAATTATAATAATGATATCTGACGTTGCCTAAAGGCTATTTACCTCCACAAAATCAGATACAAATGATGCTCTTCATTCAAATATTGCCCCCATTATGCAAGTCGAATGAAAAGAAATGAAATATTATTCAAATTCTAAACTAAATAAAATAATGCTTGAAAAGAGTTATGTGTAGTTGAAGATGATGGAGCATGTCCACCGATATTCCATCTAGGGAACTACGCACCGGTATCATTAGGAGGTCCAGACTCAACAAAAAATCAAGCATCCCGATGGGATAACCAAGCTAGGATTGGATTGTTGCAAAGCCGCTAATGTTGATTGTAGTCCATGTGTTATCTCGACTTGTGTTGGTTTAGTATTTTTTTTTTTTTTGCGAGTCTTCTTCCGCCTTTCTTATCTTTGTGTTCACTTGCTCTTGTTGAACTTTGTGAGCACTCTTGGTAGCAAGTTTTTCAATCTGTTTTAGTGACCCTCTTTCATATAATCGAACACGCCCCCACGTTCATTTCGTTAAATTCCTTATTAGCTAAGTTATTTTCTCATTACGGTTGTATTTGTATTTCTTTAAGCTTAGCCTTAATAACGAGCCTAATCTTGGGAAAGAAAATAAAAATTTTGTGGAGATTAAATAGGCGTGAAAGAATTTCTTAAAAAGAATCTTGAGAGAAAATTCAATACTAAAAGGAATCGAATAAATACAACTTCATTTGTGATTCGTGCATCAACCAAGTCTACATTAGACACCTCAATCCTTGATCTAACAGTCATGATAATCTAATTGTAAAGGATTTGGTGATTATTGATATTAACCATAGAAATGAAGCGACCTAAGCTTCCTTTGAATCCCACTTACCCTTCCGTAGTGACTTTTGTAGGAGGTTTTCTCCAACCTCATCACATTTCGGTAAGAATGCCTTTGGCATGCTATAAGCGGAGAAACTCACCTCTTTAGAGTTGAAATTTTCACTTGAGATCTCACGGATGCACTTTATAATTTGGGGTTCCAGTGAAAGAGTAATCTCCTTTTACCCCTCAACTTTTATTTTAAATTTATTAATTTTATTATATTATTTTAATATAAATATACTTTAATTATTGTTTAAAATAATATAATTTGAATATATATCATTAATCAATAATAATATAATTTTAATATTTTATGCAAATCTAATTTTAATAATTTATAATTATTATTTAATATATATAACACTTTGTTATTTTTAATTTTGATTACAATTATACACATTTTATTGTAATGTAATTTTTTACTTTTTTCCACCTCCACTATTAAATTAAATCCAAAGATATATTTCTCATTGTTAAAATAATCAATTTCACTATCAATGTTATTTTCAATTTTACGAGAATCAATCTCATGACTATCCATTTAAAATATATTTTTAAGTTTTATTTTTATTTTTAAAATTATTGTTATGAAAAATTTTAAAAATCAAATTGATATTTTAGTTATAGTTCAAGGGCCAAATTAGTAATTAATTATTTAAGTTAACATTCTACTTTATGGTTTAGTAGATAAATTTTAAAAATGCAATCCACTTACAAGAATTTCATTGTTACTTTTGGAATCTTCATCATCCAGTTTATTCCATATTTCGTGTAAGAACATAACATTAGTGGAGTACTATGCCCCATGATTTCCATGTTGGAAGAACCAAGAGTTTTATTTGATCAAAGTACAAAATTTACTAAGCAATTTGCTTTCCTTCTCTTTTTATTCGAGATGATCATGTAATTTGATTGACATGAACATTGAAGCATATTGCACCAACCGATGGTCTCTGCTGCTTCCTCGCTCTCATCACGGAAATAATCGGATTCGGACCTTTAACCCTCGTTGATAACGCCGCCAAAGCGAGTTGTATGTTCACAATGACCCATGTTTGCCAATTTGATGAATAATATCTTGTTGTTCTCTTAAGCCTCTCATTTGGCGAATTTGTACTTGAAATGATATGTGATGTATCGGAGATGGTGCGAATCAAGACCAAACGCTTCAACCGTTTGGTAGCTAACGAATGTCGCAGATGAGTAGGAAGGCGATCGATAAATGATTGGCGAAGACACCATGAGAGCAACTCATCACCTATAAAGCCTCCCGCTTCAATTATACTCATCGCAACCATGCCTTTCTTTGAAGCTTTGAGTACGTTTAATGCGTCCATGAACTATAAACACCATTCTTTGCACCGGATCTCCTTCTAAATATCATTTCATGAGGAAATCAACATGTTTAACAAACCTTGAATCGTTGGAGTGCAGTATCGATTCGAAAGTGCGTGTCCGATATTGGCATGTCGAAGGATCATATCTCTATACTCACATATGATTGAAAATAAAGATTCCAAGTGAAAAAGAAATTGTAAACTTATACCTTTTCGTCTTTAGAAGACAAGAGGTTTAACTTCGGTCACAAATATTATCCAAAATAAGGTCATCCAAGTTGTGGAACAAAGGAACCCGACAGAAAGAAGTTGCAATTCAATTGAATCTGGGACTCGTAAGATATAAACATATGCTCATTCTGCTCCAAATTTTCTTTGTATATCGATGGATTCAATTAAGGGTCATGTATTTTTTCTTTTGTTAAAGTTGAGGGTCAATATCTCTAGTGTTCGTACCTTTTAATGAGGTCAAGGCAAAGGTAACGCTTAATGTCTCGTAGAAGGCCTTCAGGCAAGTCTTTGATCAATTCCATTTCATCTTCTCCTCCCAAAGTGGCCCATTTCGGTGTTCAAAGCGGCGAACTCTTTGTCTCAAACATGATGATGAATCGCCGACGCTTCATCCACCATTCCATGTCTCGACATCTCATTGCATTTGCCTCTTTTTCGCCATGACGGTATGCAAGAAAACCTTGATCATCAAAATAACCCTTTGTCACTTAAGTTATGTTCCCATAGAAAATAGGGTAAATGAGTGAGGTTTGAGTCACCTACTTGGATGTTCTTTATGAGTAAAGTGAAGAGCAGCAATCCAGCTAGCACTAAGCATATACCGAATATCACTTCCAACCAGTTACTCGTTGGCTCTAGAATATTTCCAATGGTACTTCTGAAAATCTATCGAAATTTTGAGTAATTCAACGGGATAAATATGGAAATATAACAAAGAAAAAATCATGGTATTGATGAGCTCATCAATCATGGTATATATTATTGATACATGGAAATTATTGAACTAACTTGAATGTTGAGCTTGTGTATGTTAGGGTAATAATGCATTGAATGGATATATGAATGTTTATTACATTGTATTGAAAATATTAGGTAAGTATAATTCTTGTTACATGGGCTTACTAAGCACAAAGTGTTTACCCTATTTCCTTTTCCCTATTTTGTAGTGTTAAGAGCTGGGAGATCGGATTCGATGGAGACATATCACACTATCAACCCCAAGACTTGATATTTAAAGAAACTTTATTTTGAAAATGAATGACATGTATAAGCTAATAAAATAAATGTTAATATGAAATGAATTTAAGGTCACTATTGATATGGCTTATATGTTGAAGTTATCTTATAAATATGCATGAATTTTATTTTGAAAATATGTTGAATTGGAATGGTCTCGATTTAAAAAAATTGTAAACTCGGTAATGCCTCGTACCTTATTCCGACAACGAATACGGGTAGGGGTATTCTGACAAACCTTCTTTCTATGGTGTTCCGGATGTCAAAACTCATCTTAGATCTTGTGAGATGAACCAAGACTTCACAAGAATAAATCGGCAGAGCCAAGGCGCTAGAAATTTATCTTGCTTTTTATGAACAAGAAAAGCAAGATTTGCCACAAGTTGGCCTTCAACTTCTGCAAGATAAGGAAGAGGGACAGACACCGTACCTAGTACAAACCCTTCAAGGCCATATCCTTCAAGAACAGCAACAACTAATGTTTCCACAATAGAAAATTATGCTCAGCTAGCTTGATAGTATCATGTTTAACAAATTTGTAACACCCCCTACCCGTATCCGTTGCCGAAATAAAGTACGAGGCATTACCGAGGAGTACGAAATACGCACAGACAATTTAAACCATTTATCGCTCAAATGTCGAAATTGATTATAAAAGTTTCTTTACACATATAGTGCACTTGAGGTGCACCATTCCATAATTATGAATGAACACATTTATCAAACATATGTCATGTTTTTATATATATCATAGTCTCATATTTCCATGTATCAATTACCATCATTTCCTCGTATTTCGACAAATACGTGTAACAATTCATAAACGTGTAATTCACTAACTCTTCCTACCAATCACAATTTAAATTGACAAATCACTTATTGAGCCCAATTTCAATGTTCACTACAATCTATCATATAAATTTGGATGTACGTATCCACCAATAAATTCCACGTATCTCATATTTCCACATACATTACTTTGCACATTATGAACTCAAATAACATATACAAGACATACCAATGTATTTCAAATAGTTTTCATAATATTTCATTTAGAATTAAGATTATTTCATATTAGAACTCTTCTCATTAACTCATTTGGAATACCAATTCATACAGATAATACACTCAAGGATGTACAAATATATAATCACAAATGAACTCATTCGTCAACCATATTCTACGTTCATGTCTCATCAACTTGTATTTCCTTATATCATATAATATATACCATGATTTCCATTCCCTTGATATTTTTCCATATTTATCCCATTGAATTTCTTGGAATTTCGATGGATTTTCAGGGGTACACTTTAGTGTACAAATCCGGGTTCGTCAATTCATATTCATGTGCGCACATTTTCATTTCAGAGAGCACACTCCCATGAACCTCATCCTTACAATGGGATTACAGTCCGAGCTAAACTCAGAAGAGAGCACACTCCATGAACCTCATCCTTACAATGGATTACTAGTCCAGACTAAATCCTCAGTAATATAAACTCATAGAGTATTGTCGGGATTACCGGTCGAGCTAGATCCCCCAGCGACAATTACTCTAATGAGCTTGGATCGAATTACAGTCCAAAGCTAAATTCAGACCCTAATTGGATTACCCGTCAAGGCTAAATCCATTTTCCACATATTCTTGGGAGGGCTTATATCGAGGATCACCCGTCAAGCTAGATCCTTTTACACATATTCTTGGAGGACTATATCGAGATAGGATCACCCGTCAAGGCTAGATCCTTTTACCGTCAATTCCTTTTCGAGACCCATCGAATTTTCCTTTCATTCAACCGAGATTTCTTCCCCTTTTTATCAAATATATCAATGTTTCATCAATTTTCATACAATGAACATTCAAATTATATTCACATCAATAACATACATTTCAAGCATTTAAGAATATAATTCAAGTTACATGAACTTACAATTCGATCTTTCTACCATAACGATAATCTTAGTTTCATAATAAATATTTGAAATAAAACATTATATCATTTCTGCTTCAACGTTTTATCAATTATAATCGGGCATGTGATCACTTTATGCATAAGTCATTCATATATTTTCCTCCTCCTCCTCTCCATTCCACATCATGAAGCTAGAATATGATGGCCAGCTTGAACCCTCTTCCATGGCTGTTTTTCAGCTGATGAAAATGAAGAGAAATGAAGAGAATTCTAGATATTCCAATTTGGTCCCATTTTTATTTAGCTAATTTTGGCAATTTTTCCAATTTTTCCTTTATTTCACCCATTTCCTAATTTTTCTCATCTATTGCTGCCCAAATTATCTCCTTTGGGCTTATTTGCACTTTAAGTCCTTCCTCATTTGAAAATTAAGCTATTTAATCCTTTTAGCAACTTTTACACCTTTTTTAATTTAGTCCTTTTTATTTAATTAACCACCCAAACGTCAAAATTTTCTAACGAGATTTTGATACTACCTTATTGACATTCGCAAATATTTATAAAAATATTTATGACTCGGTTTATAACACCGATATCTCGATACCTCTTTTTCCTCAATTTCTTAACCAAATAAATCTTTATAAAACACAATTTACTATTTCAAAAATCCTTTAAAAGTTACATTTGGCTCGTAAATATTAAATAATATAATCTACGAGTTCATTTTTTGGATTTAGTGGTCTCGAACCACTATTTCCTACATCATTTGAAATTTGGGTCATTACAAAATTAATGAACTGTTGATGAAGTAGTACGACCAAAACCCTCCAAATGAACTGCTTCGCCTATATTTGAAGAGTTACGAGGTGTGTCAACACTCCTGGTGCTGTATCCATGAACAGAAGAAACGAAAAAAAAAAAAAACTTCAAATCAAGAATTCTTTGGCTCTTGATACCATGTTAAAAACAATAAAGAAGATGCAAAAAGGTATTTCTTCCTCACTTGCATTAACCAAGGCAGTACACTGTATTTAATACACATGATCATACTAACAACTTACTGAAACTATTTTAACAGCTTACTAACTAATAGTAACTAATATTAATTGAAAACCCGTTACTCCTAATAGATTAGCAGCACCTTAATCACTAAGGATTGATTAAGTGTTTTCATTGTTATTATTTATAATTCAAAAGAGTATCACATTAATATTAGTTAAAAGAATCTAAGAGATAGTAGAAGTGCATGGAATAAAGCTTTCCTTTTCAAAGATAATGATGTGTTTGTTTACCATTTCATGAATATATATATATATATATATTATATATATATATAGAAAATGATGTGCTGACAAAAGCAAACATAACTCAAATGCCACAAAACAACACCATGCCTCTACATCTCAATTCCCCATCTCCTTTTCCTTCTCCACCACTCTCTTCTCCATATCTTCTTTTCTTTGGCACCAACTTTTCTGGATGAAAAAAAGCCTCACTATTTTGGTTGATGCTGTTGGAGCCGATTTTGAGGTATCTTATCCACACTTTTTCTTCATTAATATTCATATATGCATGGAAGGGTGTTGTACGAATCATTGCTAGAACAGACACAAAGTTTCTTCGTTATGGTGTGATGGATTTGCTATCATCTTTCACTTGGTAAGAAAGGGTAGTTTTGAAAATTAAAGATCATGCCAAGGGTGCTTTAGTGAATTTGCAACAAAAGTAGGATATATATTCTCTGTTTGGAAAATTAAGGAAATATGATGATGATGATGATGCGGTAAACGTGTCACCAGTTAGAAGCTTCTAAATCATAGAGTAGGACAAAAGATATGCAAATGATTTGGAGGGAGCAAATCAAGTGGCTTAGTTTTATTGGTTTGCTAGGCTGCGCAGCATTAGAAGTGACCGAATTTGATAAGATTAGAATTTCCTTTTATCTTTTCAATAAATTAATCCTTCAGGGTCTTATCTTAGCTTTTACTCACCAATTGAAACTTAGGAATTTGCAAAATCTAAACCCTTCATGTTTAGTGTATATATATATATATATATGTTCCATGTTAATAAAATATCTGTAAACTCACGTATTATGATAGGATACCACTTTATCATCAATTCATCATAGACAATTTATAAGAGGGATTCACCGTTGATGCATATAAAACTTTGATTGGAGGCGACAAACAAGCGGATTCGAATCGAATTATACAACGTTCATAGGTCGGTTTTTGATGATTATGTTCATATGCAGGGTTCAGCTTCTCTAGTTATTGGCCGCAAGACTGAAGGAGAATAAGAGGCGATTATGGAGGTCATCGGTGATCTGCCGAGGAATTGTTCCTCGAAATTCTCTTACGGCTGCCAGCCGAATCTTTGATGCGATGCAAGTATGTTTGCAAATATTGGCATTCCATCATTACCAATCCTAAATTCATCCAACTGCACCTCAACTACAACTATAATAACAATGTATGCGTCCTTCTCAAGCGCTGCCTCGTCACATGTTTAGGACAGAAAGAGAACTTGCTGTCATTGGTCTGCGGCAATGGGTTTTCTTTCGTAAATTTAGATGTCGATTTGTCCTTGTATAGGAAGGAACCATGTTTACAGCTTTTAGGTCATTGTGATGGCATTATTTGCTTATCAAACTACAGAGATTACATACTTCTTTGTAACCCTGCAACTAGGGAGTCCATGGTGCTCCCTGAGTCCTGTCTCCCTTGTTATCCCTCGATCCGAAACTTGATATCTCAAACCACCGGGTTGGGGTTCGGTTATGATGCCAAGAGCCATTGCTTCAAGGTTGTTAGGATTGTTTCGTATTGGGAGGAGCTAAGAGGGAGTAACTTACCCCATTTTTCCAGGGTTGAAGTATACTCCATGGGAACGGATTCTTGGAAAGAAATCAACGTTACCGTCCCTGCACATGTCCGATATTCCCCGTGTTTCGAGACGTACTTTAATGGAGCATTCCATTGGTATGCCATGGATGATAACGGAAATGAAGTCATCCTTTCATTCAACATGGGAAACGAGGAGTTCCAAGTAATACCAATGCCGAGTTTCATCCCCATGCATGATCATTCAATTTGCAGGAGTCTTTTAGTCTGGAACGATTGCATTGCTCTGGTAATCTACCCGGAAAGAGGGATCGAAAAATCGTTCGAGATATTTGTGATGAAGGAATATGGAGTGAAGGAATCTTGGACAAACGTATTAACGATCGGACCCCTTACAAGAGTGGAGAGACCTTTGGTATTTCGGAAAAATGATGAGATTCTCATGGAGGGATCCCATGGACAAATGATGTCTTATAACCTTAGGAACAAAGAAGTCAAGGATCTTCCGATTTATGGGGTTCCAAAGGCATTTTCAACTCTTGTATACGTTAATAGCCTTGTTTCAGTCAAAGGAGGAAATCAAATGCTTGATCAAAGAGATAATACAGGTATCTTTTCTTTTTGTTTTTCTGAACACTCTTGTCGTACACATAAACATATACGCAAATTTCTGCTAATGTTCATATTATCTTGAAATCTAAACGAAAAGTTGGAGCAATATAGCTCGAAATACTTGCATTAATTTTGTTGAAAGTACATTAAGTTCTGTCCATTGTCTTCCTCTAATCCTCGTTTTTTGTCTTAGATTTTGGTTGGTGAAGGTTTGGAGGACCAAACAAAGATGATGTTGCAGGATATGGATCCATGGATAAGAGAAAGGAAACAATGTCATCAATGTACAGAAATGATCATAAATATACAGTGCAATGGCATGCTAAATTTTGGGTTTATAAGAATCTTTTTTCTTTTTTCTTTTAAAGGTGAATCAGATGAATGGTAATGGTAATCTATTTCCGGCAGAAGAATTTAGTTATGAAATCAATGTGTATAGGATCAGAAAACAAAATACAGGAACGAAGGATAGCAAGCACAGCGAATTTAATTACAACTTTCTGTACTAAAGATGTAAGGAGGCCAGATCTGTCCAGTTCTTTTGGTAGGGCAATTAACCAGGATTAATCTCGTGTTCCCCAAGTTTTTAACAATCAGTACGTCATCCATCTCTTTCCAACGAGAGGATGACAAATCAAATTTTTCTTCTTAATTTTTACTATTTTTAGTTAGATCCGGAGGAAAAAATTGGAAATCAGGAATAAAAATTTAATTTGTTATTCTCACGTTGGAAAGGAAAAGGATAACATGTAATCATAGTTTCATACAATTCCTTCTCTAGTATTGGTATATGTACTGCATACTTATGTGTTTCAATAGATTTGCTTAAGTTTATTGGTATTTTTAAAATATTTATATATATATATATATATATATATATGAGCTTCAATTCAAAATTATTAGGTAGCGGATGATTTTCCATGTTAACATTTCAAAGGTTGTTTAAGAGTAGATTGAATTTAAGCTAATAGGTGATCCAAACGATTATTAAATAAAATCATTTTCAGGGCTCCGTAGACATAGAATCGTTGTGTTTGAATTGTGTTAACAAATATCGTGTGTTAATTCTCTCTTTACTTTATTCATTGCATTACTTTTTATTTAATCTTTCTGTTTGTTTTTATTCCAACGATAGTTGGAACGTAACTATTTTTCAAATGTAAATTGAGGGATTTTTCAAACTGATTAAATTCCCAAAAAGTTATTACTTTCCACTATACTATATGTTACTTTAAAGTCTTTGAACAAAATATCATTTTCAAAATATTTAATTTTAAAATAAGTTCTATATTATATATACAAAATTTATATTTAATCAAGCAATAAAATTTATATAATTAAATACATAAAATTTAATAATTTTAATCTTTATACACATATTATATGTACAAACATGTTTTTGCGATTATTTTGTCAATGTGTGTCGAGTTATATTATCATCATAATATAAACGACAAACATCTTTATACTACTCGATACACAGTTGGCTAAGCTGCGATATTTTGCTTGAGATGAGGACACTGGACATCACGCCTACTTCTTGAACACCATGCAATAGGGTTTGGTCCTAAATAAACAACATATCCTCGTAGTGGAGCGTCGGTCTTCAACAGATGAGGCCCAATCAGCATCGAGTAGCAGATTAACTCAAGTGACCTTTTGAAAATACATGCCATGATCCACGGTGCCAATGAGATACCTCAACACTCGTTTAACGCTTTCCAATGAGTGTCACTTGGTGAATTCATATATTGGTTGAGTTTATTAATGCAGAATGACAAGTCAGGACGTGTAATGCTTATGCATTGAAGCATGCCAACTACAATTCCGTACAAATGGCCATCAACAAACGGTGGACTACCATCTGAAGCAATTAACTTGGGAGTGCTCACCATGGCTGTAGGTGTGGTTGTTGCACCTATCAATCATGTTTTATGAAGTATCTCTATGATGTATTTTTTCTAACTGAGTACCAGCCCCTGAGATGTGTGTTGCAGTTCAATCCCTAAGAATAAATTGAGGTCTCCCATGTCTTTAAGAGCGAACTTATTGTGAAGCTGGCACACCACATCTTCTATATCCTTACTGGAACTGCCTATGAGAACTATGTTATCGACACACACCCTAAGCAGCAAGTAATTCCCTACAGACTCTCAAATAAACGTCGAAGAACCAGCTTTCAATGCACGAAAACCAAGTTGACCAACCAGGTACTGTTTGACAGTTTGAAACCATGCACGAGGAGCTTGGCGTAGGCCATATAGGGCTTTGTTTAGTCTGCATACAAGTTTCTACCCATTGTCATTTGACATTTCAAACCCAGGTGGTTGATCCATGTATATCTCCTCCGTCAATTCTCCATTAAGAAAGGCATTATTGACATCAATCTACCTCAATGACCACCCTTCATAACAAAGAATAGCAAGAATCGATCGAATGGTTGTTGCTCAAACCACCGGATGAAGGTGTCGCGAAAATCAAGTCCCGCATCTTTGAGAGAACCCTTTCGCCACCAGACGTGCTTTATACATCAAACTGTCCCATTAGCCTTCTTCTTTACCTTAAACAACCATTTACACCGATTGCTCTTGATTGGCGGGAAGAGAACAAAGGCTCCACGTATTGTTGCAATTAGTGCCTACAATTTACTATGTATCGCTACTTTCCAACACTCAAAAAATCAAGGGTATTACCAGAGAAACCAGATGTTGTGCTCATGTATGCCTTGGGCTTAAAATTCCAGCTTTGCTATAGGTAACCATAGCATGAGTGTTAAGTGGAATAGAAGGTGAAGACTGTGGCTGATCGGGTATAGGAGGACTAGGTGGTCTAGATGTAGGGTGAGCAGCAGACAGATCTTGGACTAGGAGAGCTAGACGGATGGGCTCGAGTATTGGTGGCGACAACGGATGTTGAGCTAGCATGTGGTACAAGATTTGAAGACAGGACGAGTAGTTGCGAACTAAACTGTAAAGAGGGCATGGAAGGAACAGCTAGTGAATTATTGGTTTTGTATGAAAATATTGTTTCATGAAAGGTGATATAAAGCGATATATAAACTCTATCAAGAGTATCTTGACAACGGTACCCTTTGTGTAATGGGAGTAGCCTAAAAAATGCATGGGGTTGACCAAAACTACAACTTGTAAGTGTTGAGGGTCTAAGATTAGGAAAACATAAACATCCAAAGACTCAAGAGAGGAATAGTTTGGTTGAACACGAAAAAGTTTCTCATAAGGTGAGATGTTACCTAAGGGATAAGAAGGTAATCTATTTATCAAATACACAAGATTGCAAAAGGCATCGTTCCGAATGTTAAAGGTATAGACGCATGAGCTAGCATGGATGGACACGCTTCAACTATGTGTCCGTGTTTGCGTTCAACTAGACCATTTTGTGCAGAAGTGTATGGACATGTAAATCGCAGCATAATCCCTTGTTGAGCTAAGTAAACTTTTAGCAATTGAAACTCTCCTCCCCCATCTGTTTGCAAGGTTTTAAGTTTGTAACCAAGAGCTCTTTCAGCTTGCCTATGGAACTGCGAAAATATAGTAATCACATCAGACTTCTTTTGCAGAAAATAGACCTAAGTGTATCGTGTATATGTGTCAGTGAAGGAAACATAATATCGAAAGCCATTGGACGTGACTGGAGCTGGCCCCCAAACATCAATAACCACCAATTGGAGAGGTGAAGTACACTCAGAGGACGACTTATAAAATGGAAGCTTATGCTCTTTTCCTAAGTGACAAGCAACACAATCAAGAGGTTCTTTATTTGTACCAAACTGTATATTACAATATAGAAGAGCCTTTGTAAGTATGGCCTTACAAGGATGCCCTAATCTAGAATGCCATACACTGAGAGGTACCAATGTACTAGCTATAAAACATTGAGCTTGTCCAGGAGAGAAGGTGGTCTTGAAATAGCCATTTAAGTGAAGTTTTTATAATTCGTGATACACCAAACCTCGAAGAAGGATCTCCCGGTTTTCGGATCACGAACACAGCAATGTGTAGGAAGAAACTCAAATATCACCGATTATCTTTTGTAAACTTGGACACGACAATAGATTTTTTGTTATGCTACGTACAAGCAACAATGACCGCATGTATAATGGTCGAGAATGAGTAATCAAAGACGATTGACCAATAAACATAACATGAAGTGTAGTAACATTTCCAACATACACTTTACCTAAACCATTGTAGGAAATCATCACCAAGTGAAGCAGCAGAATGTGTAAGATGGTGAGTTGCGCCAGAGTCGTGGTACTAAGAGTTATCACCAACTATTTCAAGGGTTGCAACATACGCTTTGAGATTGTGGTGCTGCAGAAGGGACGTATTGACATCTTGTGAGGAATTACCAAGAAATGGGTTAGTCCATGTAGGTGTTGAAGTAGGTGGAAAAACCATCCTAGTTGAGAATATGGAATAGCCGAATGAGACATGGGCATAAAGGATGGAACCGGGGTGCAACAGAAGATCCTGCTCCAAACGTGCAGATGTTCACTTGTGGGGGAGGTTTGTAGCCTGTACTCTTGTAGAAAGCATCAAATTGATAGTAACAACGATCGACAAGATGACCGCTTTTCCCCACAACCGACATTGAAGACCGACGCAGAAGAACGACCACGCCCACGACCTCGGCGATTGATGAGAGGCTATAAGTCGGTGTAAATGCACTGTTAACGATGAGAGTCTGCAGGTTAATGTGAAACCATATTTGCGAACTAGGAGCTTCAAATATTGTAACTTTGTTGTCGAGCTTGACATCAAGAAGCATGGTAGTAACACCATGACGTTATAAGGTATTTGGCTTACGGTGATAATGGTGATGATAGACTCATACTCGGTGAGAGACCATTAAGGATTGCATTAACATGTTCATGCTCACTAATAACCTCTTCGCAACTAGCAAGATTATCACAGTACCCTTGATCTTCATTAAAATTCTTTCATGCAAATATCACCCTTGCGTTGAGAGTGCAAGGCCATCAACCTAGAAGTGGTTTCTTGCCATACAAATTTACAAGTGCATTCCAAATTTGAGCTCTAGTATCCATACCAATAAGATGAGGGAGAACTGTTTGGTTGACCGATGACAGAATGCAAGAGCGTTGTCTTGTTGTTCAAATCGAGCGAACTCAAAATTCTCTTGAAGCACACCATTATCATCCGGAACCAGCTAAGGAGGAGGAATAGTACGTGAGTCTAAGAAGCTTTGAAGCTTATATGTCTTGATTACCAAAAAGACCTATTGACGCCACAAAGAGTAATTATTATCATCAAGAAGAACACCGATTTTTTGTGGAAAAGAATCGACGTCAACAACCCCATCAATAACATTGGAGGCCATCAACGGTGTAGTGGATTGAACAATGAGACGGACTAGATGGAGGAGCCATGAAAACAACAAGAAATCACAGAAGGAACTCCAGGAAAAAAAATAGACATCCGATACCATGTTAAACTATAACAAGAAGCTAAAGAAATGAGTGAAACTATATTAATCAAGAAGCATTCATTTGTGAAAGTATGTCAAATACACGACTACTCATGCTTTTATACAACAATGTATGCTAACAAATTATCTAACTGCTAACTAATAGCTAACAGTTAACTAACGACTAATGACTTTAATCGATTCATTAATTACTCTAACATCCTAGAACATTTTTGATTTGAACGAGTATTACAGAGGCGAGCAATACTCGAATCTCCTTTCTATTCTAAAGTTCAATTATTTATTCTTAAAAGATTCACATTTTTAAGAACGAACAAATTCTTCAATTTACAAATGAATGAAACTTCCATACTATTTGAAACATCTTATAATAAAAATCAACCATCTTGTTTGAAAAATAAATTAAACTTTTTAATATAATATTTATAATAATTTATAATAAGTGCAATGATGCAAATTTTAAATAATGAAATTAAAATTAGAAAAATTATAGGAAATATGAAATAAGTTAAGATATAATAAAAATGTAAAATAATTAAAAATATGACCATATTGTCATGAAAAATTATATGTATATTACATAGATATCAAACATATTAAAATCTACATAAAATGAATTATTAACATGTAAAAATTTATTTAAATTTATAGTATTTTGAAGATACAAAACAGAAAACAATATGAACATGTGTTCTTTTATAGATTGAATCAGTGTGACAAATTATGGAAAATATGAAATAAATTGATACATAATATGAACATAAATTTTTCCTTGAATTAATACATAAATCAAGACCAAAATAAATAAATACAACATTCATGAAATATAAAGTAGAATAATATAAATCTAGAACTCAAACATGGGGCTAAATTAATCATATATGCCTTAGAAAAGTTTATTGTCCAAGTAGGCGGTTTTTTTTTTTTTAAATATAGAGAAATAAGCCACTTTTAGAGAAAGGGTATGAAAGTCATCTAACTGGACGTATTTTCTGTATAGATGGACACTTTCTTTTTAAATCGCATTTTTTGACTTTTTTAATATAATCAGTATCTTTGGTTAAATGTTAGTGGTTTATTCTTAAGTCTTAGGTTTAATTTTCTCCCACTCACATTTGTATTTTTTATTTGAACTCGGAACTCAAAGATAAAATCATTATTATTTAACTAAGAAAGCGATATGTTAAAAATATTAATTAAAAATAATAAAAAGTAATAAAAATACAAATGCGAGTGAAAAGAAATTAAACCTATAATTTAATGATAAAACAATTAATATTTAATCATTTAACCAAATATAGTAATTATACTAAAAAAAAAAAGGCATCCAACTCTCTTTCTTCAAAACCGACCTACTTAACCAATATATATATTTTTCACATGGCTAATTTAGCCCAAACATGATTTTGGCGAGGTGTGCCGTGGCGAGAATATAACAAAACCAAAAAGGCAATGGTGCAAATGAGGCCTCTTTTATTAGTTAAGAACAATGTTCCAACAACTTCCATTTTCCTTTTACAAAAGCATCCCTAATAATAGGGCTTCTTTTGAATTTTAATGCACGACATTATTTTATATCTCGACAAATATTAGATAAAAAGAAAAACAATGGTAGTATCTAGAGGTGTGCATGAGTCAGGTCCAACTAAAAATTTAGGCCCGTTTATTAGGCTCGAGCTAGCCGAGCCTAAAATTTTGTCTAAGCCCGGCCCATATAAAAATACTAAAACTCGAGCCCATCCCAGCCCACCAGTATTAATTTTTTATAATATTCTATATAATTTTTAAATATATATATAATACATCAAAATACTAAAAATCAAAATAAATATTTTTCAATAAATTAAAAATAAATTTTAAAAATATGTAGACTTAAATAACACTAAAATAGATGCAACTTAACAAGCAAATGCCTCTAAAATAATAATAAAATTAACAAATGTCTTTCAAATAATAACAAAATTAACAATAAAATAAGTTTTATATAATATCTAAACAATAACAATAAAATAATAGAAACATAATAGTAAAATGGTAATAAAATAAGGAGAAAATAATAAGAAAATATTATTAAAAATAATTTTTTATTTAATGAATTGGTCGGGTTCGAACTTCAGTGTGGGCAAAAATGCATCTTACTCAAGCCCACCCATTTTTAAACAGGCTTTATTTTTTGTCCAGCCTATTTTTGGCTTATATTTTACCCAAACCCTCTCACGTTTGAGGCGGGTCTTGAATGGGCGGCCACCCGGCCCATGCACACCTCTAATAGTATCGAAATTTATATAAATATAAAATATTTTAAATAAGATTATGTTGAAAAATATAGAAATGATAGTTGAATACAAATAGAGTGTCTATTCCTTTATCACTAGAGTTGTTTAAGACATTTTTTATATTTATGATGTTGGTAGTCTATCGAAGGATATTTATGGGTTGTGTTGAGTACAACTTATTAATAAATATCATATCATTTTGAGAAACATATTTCGTAGATAGGATCAAATTAGATAATTCTATTTAATCCTTTTGGATAGTGAATATTATTTAAACTCGGGTCACATATAGAATATTGAACACCCTAATTAGACCAACACATGGGATTTGGATATCGTTGTAATAATATTGTATTGTATGTAGGGCGGTTATATGGCAAGGAAGATGTGGTATGGGTAAATATTTATGTATAACAACTAATATATATAAAATTTACATTATGTTATATATAACACAAATATCGTTGGCAAATATTTTAGGGCAAAAATAAAAGAGAGTAAAAGACGAAAACAGTTCACTAAAATTGCAAACTCATTGACTTGGATCATATTGTTCAAAAATAAATCAATAATGCCAATTAAACAATAAAATTCCAAATCCCATGTCTAATTTTTATGACTTCCTAAAACAGTCTGCACATTTTGCTTCAACGATTCAATGGTTTCCAGGATTGTGTTTTTGGAAGTCCCACCATTTCCAGTTGCTCTCTTAGCTTCATTCCCTACACTTTTAGCCTTACTCTTCAGCTTCTCATCTGTCATCAACTCACTGATCTTTCTCTGAATCTCATCTTGTTTAACCAATCTCTGACCTCCCCATCCCCACGTCGCATCCCATATTCCAAGCCCAGCTTTCTCCAAAACCTCTGCATTTGTTCTTTGGTCCCCATGTTGAGGCCATGCCAGCACTGGAACCCCATTCCCAGCAGCTTCCATCACTGAGTTCCACCCACAATGGCTTACAAATCCTCCAATGGCTGCATTTCCCAGAATATCTTGCTGGTTCACCCATTCTCTGATTACCATACCTCTGTTCTTTGTTCTTTCGAGAAATGAACTGCTTAATATCTCTCCCAAATCTTCTTTTTCATCTTTGTCGACTTTTTTCGTCTTTAGAACCCAAAGGAATCGATACCCACTTCTCTCTAGTCCATCACTTAATTCCTTTATTTGATCTTTCGACAGGGCCGTTCTGCTTCCGAAGCTTAAGAAAACGACTGATTCAGCTGGTTGGTCGTTCAGCCATGGAAGATATCGAGTTTGGTCGTTCATGTTGAGACCATAAGTTTCCAATGGTCCTATAGGGAGAATGGATGGGAGATTGCTTAAGGCTCTCTTGTTGTTGATTGCTGAAAGAGTTTCAGGCTCAAAGGATTCAAAGGTGTTCATTAGGATTCCATGGCAGAAAGGGAGAGCTTTAGCGTTTGAAACAAGGGTTGCTGTAAACCCATGATCGGCATTGAAGAATGGAGGTGGAATGCTTGATATCGGCAACGGGGTCAGCCCCGGGATCTCGATCTCGGCGGCACCATCGACGAGCTTAGCAGCATCCGATGTTGTCAAGATCGGTAGATACGCAATGAGTGAAAGAAACTTGAGAGAAGTGGTGGAAACAACATAGTTTCGTACCCGAGATCAACCGCAACTTTGTTGGCACCGTTGGCGACCGCAAGGTCTGCAAAAATGGCGGAAATCGGTGGAGTTAAAGAAGCTAACAATGGATGAATCTGATGTGCAGAGCGGCTAGTGGCTTCGAATTGGATGAAAAAAGGGTCATCCGAAATGGAATTCGAATGCTGCATTGGAGGGACATGGAATTCAATATGATTGATTTCTGGATGTTTGAGAGAAAGGAAGAAATGTGTACATTCAGCGACTGAAACACTAGGTTTGGTGGTGATCAAAGTTAGCTTACAGTTGTGGGATAATAGCAGCGAGGCGAGGCGGAGAAAAGGGGTCAGATGACCCATTCCGGCACTCGGAAAGATGGCAATGTGCGGCTGGGATGTGACAGAACCGGGGGAAATCGACATTTTTGTGTGAGATGAATGTTTGACTTTCAAATTTAGATGGAAAGAAGATGTGGAATGAATTTATACATACAATATAAGCATATGTATGGATCACTCATTTATTTATTTTTTAATAATTTATCGTTAAATTCTGCGCACAAGATTTATTTAGGAAGCCCTCCAATGAGCTACCGCTTCTACCTAACAAGTTCCTAGCTTCCACTTCTACCTAACAAGTTCCTAAATTGAGTTAGTTGAACTTGCAGTTTACTCCATCCTTTTGTAATTTCCTGAAAAAAAAAAATTAAAAGCTGAATGAGAAGTAAACGGATGACGTAAAGGGAAAATTTTAATCATAATGCAAACCTTAGTCGTTAAATTTATTAAATGATTTTTCTTGTGAGTAATATATAAAAAAAGAGTAAGTTAACATAACAATATATATACGATAATATGTTTGATGTATCAAATTTTAAAAATAACAAAAATTAATATAATGAATTTAATAATTACCATTTGGTCAGGACTAAAATTTTTAATTTCTAAAAGTATAAGGGCTAAAAATAATCAAATCAAAATACAGATGCTAAATCTATAACTTATGCAAATTATAAGGCCTAATAACGGAATTTGACCTATTTTCTTTATGGGAGTTGTTGGGCCTAAGGTAGAGTCCATTTTGATTTAGGCTTAGAAGAGAATATTTTAGAATAGTGTTGCGCTTTTTCGGATCGGTACAATTAAAAATATATATATAAATAAATAAATATGGTTGAACTAGTTAATAGTGAGTTTAATTGGTTTAATATGCCTCAAACGATTCTTAATCCAACTGACCAATTTAATTCAAACATTATTGACCTTATAACCAATAGATTAGGAGCACTACAACAAAAATGACCTTAAACAACGTTCGGAAATTGTTGCTTAAACAACAAATTTCGTTGCATTAGAGCTTATGCAACGATTTTGTGATCGTTGTGTATGTGGTCATTGCCTAAACTTAAAGGCAATGTGTCGAAACCATTTTTTGTTTGGAAAACAAGCCGACTTTAAAAACGAAAATGGAGTCGCCAGCTTGGCGACTCTAATCGGGGACCAATAAGAGAATCAAGCCATAGAATTAATTGATTAATGTCCTTTTATTGAAAATTAAAATTTGATTTTAATTCTTCCATCACATTTGTTTGGGTCGTGTCATATACTTTTTACGTTTTAAGTGTCTAGGATACATTGGCATCATATTGCATGACCGTAGTGGTCACACCTTTAAGTGAGAGTGAGAAGCTACTCCTTTGTGAGGTTTTCACCTCCGTGCAGGATAGTGGATCGCTTTCGGTAGAACTATGTTGAACCCTAGCAATCACTTGGATCGGTGTTTGATTTTTACAATCTATATATGATACTAACATGTTTCTTTTGTTTATGACTACATTGCATTTCATCATCATAGAAAGAAGGTATTGATTCATATTCGATTGCTAAATAGAAGAGTTTGTCATAAGGAAATGGATGACTTGATAAAGTGGGTTATAATACGGTCGTTCGAATATAATCCAAGTAAACAACGAGAGAAGGTTGATAGTCCGCAGAAGAATACAAGACTTTGCCAGAGGATTCAAGCCGACAAGGACTATTCAAGAGCCGTCACGTCTCGACTTTCTTAAAAAAACTTATGAGCGTCGCGAAAGATAAGTGAGTGAAGAGTCATGGTCTGGATCAAGCAACAAGGAGCTAGAAGAGACATTTATTGAGAAAGTTCATGAGACACTACCGTAACATCAGGATACGGAGAAAGAGATTGGTGTCTTCACCTGGACTATATGGACGAAGCCGCATATGTAATCCATTTTATGTAAAGAAATTTATTTTCTAGAAAAGTTCTTCTAATGGAATTGAATTCAGAATCAACGCCTCTCTTTCTTTTTGCATTCATTCCATGCATTTGCATTGCAGGTCATCCATTTGCATTACATTGCATCATATGCATTAAATGTAATAAAAGAACCCTATTAACTAGAAATCGTATTATAGTGACCCTAGAACATCACTACTACACACGAATGAAGAAACGTCTGAGGATATGATAAGAGCTTTGAGCATCAATGTAGTGACTGAAGAGAGTCCGAAGAAAAGAAACTTAGAGGGTATTCGCCCCTACGAGCCTAGAAGTGTTCTAGACAACTGGACTGCGGAAGAAATGCCTGTAGTTTTTAGGACTAAAATAGAGTAATGTTCAAAACACACTTGTTGTTTCAAGCCTAGGAACAATAAGAATCTTTTGTGAAATAGGCTCATGTTCAGTCATCTTTACTTTCAATAAAAGTGTATTTTCTTTTATACCGTGCAATCATTCTGTTACTCTTTTTCCATTCCATTCATAATCATACACATAAACGAGTTATTTTTAAATTCATTTCCTTGAATATTCTTTCATACTTACCATAGGTCCCCGGATATCGACGTCATGAGCGACACTGCTATGGACCCAGAATTCCCTTATGAGCAAGACATGTGCCTAGAGGGATCTCGGGATTTTACAGATGACGAAGATTGTAGTTTATCTGAATTTGTTAATGATGGTAGAGCGGGAAGAGAAGCTAATCATACCTCATAAAGAGAATTGAGAATGTGCTTCTAGAAGATGGGAAAGAGGTGAAAATTAGAACCTGCATACTGAGGAAACAAGGCCGAACCTCATTAAACTTCTACTAGAGTTCAAAGATGTCTTCGCGTGGTCATATCAAGACATGCCTGGGTTGAGTGCTGACATTGCGGTACACCATATCCCCATAAAAAGAGATTGTAAACCAGTCCAACAGAAGCTTCGAAGGATAAGACCCGATGTCGCGGTAAAGATAAGGGAAGAAGTCAAGAAGTAATTTGATGCTGGGTTTTTACGAGTGGTGAATTACTCAAAATGGGTAGTCAACATTGTCCCTGTTCCTAAGAAGGATGGAAAAGTACGAATGTACGTCGACTACAGAGACTTAAACAAGGCCAGCCCGAAAGACAACTTCCCACTACCTCACATCGACACCTTGGTGGATAACACGGCGGGGTATTCATTTATCTCCTTCATGGATGGTTTCTCGGGATACAATCAAATAAAGATGCATCCCGAAGACATGGTAAATACCACCTTTATAACCTTATGAGGAACTTTTTGTTACCAAGTGATGCCATTTGGGTTAAAGAAAGCGGGAGCAACATACCAAAGGGCTATGGTAACCTTGTTTCACGACATGATGCACAAGGAGATCGAGGTCTACGTCGACGACATGATCGCAAAGTCTTTAATAGAAAGGGAGCATGTGCAAGTTTTGAGGAAACTGTTCTTGAGGTTGAGGAAATTTCGGTGAAGCTCAATCCAAATGCAAGTGTACCTTCGGGCTAGATCAGAAAAGCGCCGATTTTGTGGTCAAGAAAAAGGAATTGAGGTCGACTGGACAAAGTCGAGATTGTACAAAATTGCCTCTGCAGTACATATAAAAGGAAGTCGAGGTTTTCTAGGAAGACTAAACTATATTGCTCGATTTATTTCACAATTGGTGAGAAATGTGACCCCATATTCCGTCTTCTTAAGAAGCACAACCCGACCATTTGGGACGATTTAATGCTAGAAGGATTTTAACAGATTAAACAATACATCCAATACTCTAGTGTTAATGCCACCAGATCTCCGATATACCATTGATTTTGTACTTGACGGTATTCGATAATTCAATGGGATGTGTACTCATCAACACAATGAGACGAAGCGAGAAAGAGAGGGCGATATACTACCTCAGCAAGAAGTTCACTGAGTGTGAAATGAGATACTCGCCAATTGAAAAGTTATGCTATGCATTGGTCTGGACAACTCAGAGGTTAAGGTAGTACATGTTATACCATACGACTTGGTTAATCTCGAAACTAGACCCTCTTAAGTACATGATGGAGTCAACCGCCTTGAATGGAAGAATGGCCAGATGGCAAATTTTGCTCTTTGAGTTTGACATAGTCTATGTGAACCAGAATGCGGTAAAGGGGAGTGCGATAGCAGATTTTCTAGCCAGCAGGGCGCTAGATGATTATGAACCTCTTAATTTCGATTTTTCTAATGAAGATCTAATGTTTGTAGCAACAACTGAAGAAAATACCCTAAAAAATTATCCTTGGAAGTTGAACTTCGACGGAGTGTCAAACGCCGTTGAGAATGAAGTTGGGGCAGTCTTGGTATCCCCAAATGGAGAACATTATCCATTTACTTGCAAGTTGGATTTCGATTTCACAAACAACATGGCAGAATACGAAGCATGTATCATGGGAATTCGAGCTGCCGTAGACCGCAAAGTCAAGTTGCTAGAGGTATATAGAGACTCCGTGTTGGTAATATATCAGCTAAAAGGGGAATGGGAAACGAGAGATCCTAAATTGTTCAGTTACCGAAAGTTAGTCTTGGAACTAATGGAGGAGTTTGATGATATGACATTCTTTTACCTCCCGCGTGATGAAAACCAGATGGCTGACGCCTTGGCCACATTAGCTTCTATGATCAGAGTGAATGAGCAAGAAGGTATGAAGCCCATCCAAATAAGTATCTGCGAGGCTCTGGGTCATTGTTGCAATATTGAAGAAGAGGAGGAGAGAGATGATCATCCTTGGTGTCATGATATTCTACGATATGTGAAGAGCCGTGAATATCCTGATCAAGTGACGAAAAATGACAAGAGAACATTGAGAAGACTAGCCAATGACTATGTCTTAGACGGAGAGATCCTGTACAAAAAGAGGAAAGATCAGGTGTTGTTAAGATGTGTCAATGCTGTTGAGGCTACGAAAATCTTGAAAGAAGTCTATGAGGGTGTCTGTGGAACGCATGCCAATTGGTTCACAATAGCTAGGCAAATCATGAGATTTGGGTATTACTGGTCCATGATGGAAGGAGACTGCATCTGTTATGCCAAGAAATTCCACAAGTGTCAAATTTATGGAGATAAAATACATGTGCCTCCTTCACCTCTTCATGTTATGACTTCTCCGTGGCCTTTCTCAACGTGGGGTATAGACCCTATTGGGTCAATCTCACCGAAAGCTTCTAATGGACATCGTTTCATTTTCGTGGTCATTGATTACTTCACCAAATGGGTAGAGGCAGCTTCATATGGGAAAGTCACGAAGATGACAGTTAGCAAGTTTTTGAAGAGAGAGATCATCTGTCGCTACGGTATGCCAGAAAGGATCGTATCTCACAACGCTTTGAACTTGAACAATAGCATGATAGCGGAAGTCTGCAGTCAGTTCAACATTAAGCACCATAACTCATCGCCATATCGCCCAAAAATGAGTGGCATTGTTGAGGTGACTAATAAAAATATCAAGAAAATTGGGGGAAAATGACTGAGACCTACATGGATTGGTATGAAAAGTTACCACTTGACCTCTACGCCTATCGAACATCAGTTAGAACCTTCACCGGGGCAACACCTTTCTCATTAGTTAGTGGGATGGAAGCAGTCCTGCCAATCGAAGTTAAAATTCCTTCTCTCCGTGTTTTGTCAGAACTGAAGTTAAATGAAGCAGAATGTGTTCAGTCTCGATATAATCAGCTGAAATTGAGGAAAAAAGGTTGAGAGCCATCCGTCATGGGAAAATGTACCAAAAGAGAATGATGTGGGCTTACAACAAGAAGGTCCACCCCAGAGTATTCCATGAGGGAGATTTGGTGTTGAAACAGATCCTCCCTATGCAAAAAGACTTCAGGGGAAAGTGGATGCCTAATTGGGAAGGACCTTATGTTGTAAAGAAGGCTTTCTCTGGGGGAGCGTTGATACTTACTAAGATGGACGGTAAAAGTCTGTCAAATCCAATTAGTGCAGACTCAGTCAAGAAGTATTTCACGTAAGAGGGAAAATGGGTCAAGGCGAAAACCCGAAAAGGGCGTCTTGAGTTCAAAAAAAAATAGAGAGGCCAAGACAAAAACCGCAAAGGCGCTTTGAGACCAAAGGGCTTTCAATGAAACCCAAAAAGGCGACTCAAATTATGACCAAAGGCATGATGGGGCATACGATGAGTTGCGCCACGCTTGATTTAACAATGAGGAGATTTGCTACATCTTGGGCATAGACAAAGTACCACGAATCTCCTAGACACATGTTAACCTCAGAATGGTCTTCAAGAAGTACGTACAGAGAAGCTCAAGCTGTGATATCTGGGGCACCAATTCCACTCTTACTCATTTTGTACCTTATTAGAATTTGTTTCCTTTGCTCAATCCATTCTTCACGGGTTTTATCCCAAATAAATTTTAGTTTTATTCATCTCTATAATATTTTTTCAAGTATTTCATATTGAAGTAATGTTTACTGAACTAATAATGCTTTCACAAAAGAAGTTTTGCATATTACTCTAAAGGTTTCTAAGTAATGCAGGAATCTGAAACAAGACAGTTATTTAGAACTCACCAGATTTAAAGGGCTTGGAGCACTTGAGATAAGTGTCTAAGCAGTGATGACATCTTCAAATTCTCTGTTAGAAGTATCAGTTGAACATACGTCAGGGATCATCTTAATAAATAGCAAGCAACGACAGCCCAAGTGTTAAAAATGGATCATTCACATGACATTTTGCATCCATTCATAACATTCATAATACATAGGGTTAGGAGCATTTTTCATGACGTCCTAATCACTTGACATAGCATAGACTCCATGAAATCAATTCTACAGGTAGGTTCCTCAGAGGACAATGTAGCAAAATTGATGGGAGTTACAAAAGATACAGATCTTATCCCCACTGAGCAGGAGTGGAGCAGATCGAAAATTATAGCCTTATCTCCACAGAGCAGGAGTGGAGCAGGCTAAAGATAGCAGATCTTATCTCTACTGAGCAGGAGTAGAGCAGATCAAAAATAGCAGATCTTATCTCCACTGAGCAGGAGTGGAGCAGATCGAAGATTATAGCCTTATCTCCTCCGGAAAGGTGAGTGGAGCAAAGCAAAGAAAGCAGATCTTATCTTCATTGAGTAGGAGAGGAGCAGATCTAAGATTATAACCTTATCTCTACTGAGCATAAGTGGAGTAGGCTAAAGATAGCAGATCTTATCTCTACTGAGTAGGAGTAGAGTAGATCGAAAATAGCAGATCTTATCTCCACTGAGCAAGAGTGGAACAGATCGAAGATTATAGCCTTATCTCTACTGAGTAGGAGTGAAGCACGCTAAAAAAAGTAGATCTTATCTTCACTGAGCAAGAGTGGAGCAAATCGAAGATAATAGCCTTATCTCCACTGAGCAGGAGTGGAGTAGGCTAAAGATAGTAGATCTTATCTTCACTGAGCAGGAGTGGCGCAGATCGAAGATTATAGCCTTATCTCCACTGAGCAGGAGTGGAGTAGGCTAAAGATAGCAGATCTTATCTCACTGGGCAGGAGTAGAGCAGATCAAAAATAGCAGATCTTATCTCCACTGAGCATGAGTGGAGCAGATATAAGATTATAGCCTTATCTCCACTGAGTAGGAGTGGAGCAGGCTAAAGAAAGTAGATCTTATCGACACTGAGCAGGAGTGGAGTAGATCGAAGATTATAGCCTTATCTTCACTGAGCAGGAGTGGAGCAGGCTAAAAAATGCAGATCTTATATTCACTGAGCAGGTGTAGAGCAGATCAAAGATTATAGCCTTATCTCCACTGAGTAGGAGTGGTGCAGGCTAAAGGTAGTAGATCTTATCTCTACTGAGCAGGAGTAGAGCAAATCAAAAATAGTAGATCTTATTTCCACTGAGCAGGAGTGGAGTAGATCGAAGACGATGAGCCTTAATTCCCTAAGCAGTAGGGTAATAGGCTGAAGATTACAGATCTGATCTTCACTGAGTAGGAGTGGAGCAGATCAAATACAGCAAGTCTTATCTTCATGTATCGACAATGGAGCAGACTGAAGATCATAGCCTTATCTCCACTGAGCAGGAGTGGAGCAGGCTGAAAGATAGCAGAACTTATCTTCACTGAGTAGGAGTAGAGTAGATCGAAAATGGTGGATCTTATCTCCATGTATCGGCAATGGAGCAGATTTAAGCCACTAGCCTTATCTTTCTTGGCGAAAGGTGAGGAGCAAAGCTAAAGATAGCGAGCCTTATCTCCATCGGCGAAAGTGGAGCAGATCGAAACAAAATTCCTATACCCCTAAAGATGCAGTGGATGGAATGAAACTATCTGAAGAAAGGAAGCATCAAGAAGTCAAGATTCAACAAGATGGGGCAAAATTGGCCCTTTTAAAGTCTTTTCTCTATTCTCGTTACACAACAATGAGCAAAGAGGGGCAGTTGTAAGGTCCAATTTTAAACTCGGGGCCCAAACCAGAAACAAACAAATAAAATCTCAAAGTTAAAAACAATACCAATTGACCAAAACAAAAAAAAAAACAAACAGACCCAAAAAAGTCCAAATGTCCATTTACACTACAACCTAAGGCCCAAACCTAGATGGCCCAACAACCTAAACTTTGGCAGAAGCCCTAGCCACAGAGTCGCGTCGCTGCCAGTAGCCCCAACGCCGCACGTCTCCTCTCCGCGTCGTGGGCCTATCCATATGCGAAAAAGAAGGAAATCCAGCGCAGTAAAAACAGATCATGTTTGATTTGTTTATTCTGAGGATTTTTTCAGCTATAAAAAGAAAGCAAAAACTATTGTAGAGAAAAGGGGAGAGATAGGAGATATACACTGAAAAAAGACTCAAAATCCATACGAAAAGCTTGAATACAATTTCAGCAAAGGTTTTATTTTTCATTTTTTTTCCTTTTTGACATCTTGCTGTTATATAAAGATTTTCTATTTTTTTCTACTCTTTTAATTTTTATATATATATATATATATATATATATATATTAGAGTATTAAAAAAAAACTCACTTTTTTTTTTTGAAATAAAGGTACGGTAGTCGGTCTGGGCTTCACCTATCGTGGCAGACAGATGGAATGAGAGAGCATTTCAAAAAATTTTTCCTCCCTCTGCTGAAATGAAAGAAATGAAATGTTTAAAAAATTTTTGACTTTTATACCCTCATAAAACGATGTTGTTTTGCAATTGAAAGTCGAGGCCAAACGACGTCATTTTGGCCTCGACCCATGACCCACAGGGGTAAGGATCTGCGTGCTTTATAGGGAGGGGCTAATTTCGCATTTAGCCCCTCCGCTTTTTCATGGTTTTACAATCAGGATTTTTATATTCCCGTTTTTGCCCGATAACTTTTCCCCGTTTCAATTTAGTCCACATTCAAACGGCGCCGTTTCAGAGGGTGGGATTAATTGATATTTTAGTCCCTCTATGTCACGCGCGTATTACAATTTATTCCTTTTATCTTCTTTTATTTTAAATTTGGCCCAAATATTTTGACTTTGATCCAATTTAGTCCCTTTTTTGCCTATTTTATTTTATTCTCAAATTAATTATTGTTAACATTTATTATTGTACTTATTGTTATTTTTGTTACCATCATTTTTATATATAATATTATTGTTACTAATCGTATTTCTTATATTCCTTATTTTTTATTATCGTTCATTATATCATTATTTATTATTTCTACCTTTTTATTTCTAAGATTATTACTATTGTTTTTATTATTTTATTTATAATTAACTTTGTTATTGTAATTATACTCATTTCTTATTATTATTACTTTATTATTACCACTTTTTCACCTTATGATCATTAATTATATTACTATTCTTATAATTATATTTATTATTATATATATTTACTATTATACTTATTATTTTTGTCGTAACCATTTTTTTAGGGTGAAGCAAGAGAGCAGCGTGATCGACTCGATTTTTGAAAAAGAAAAGGAAAGGAGTCGCCATAGATCTTTATTTGGTGTGATCGGATCACCTTCGTTTTAATAAAACATTTAATTTACTAAAGCAGTGCTTTTTGGTCCACAAACTTTGAGAAAAGCGGGTTCGGAGGTCGATTACGTGCGAGGAAGGATTAGCACCCTAAACGCCCAAAATTGGTACCAAACCGATTGATTGATGTCCTATTTGTTGAAAACTTTAAAGGATTCAAAATACAATGCTTTTTATTTTTAAAATTGGAAGGACGTTAAGGCTTTCTTATTTTCAAGAGGTAAAGCATCACGTCCATGAAGTTAGGGCACAATACTATAAACTCCGAAACTAAGCTCGCCTTTTGAAACTTGGTTTTATTTGAAGAGGATCTTAGTTTATTAAATCAAATGAGAAATCGGAACCCGATGAAGTTAGGGCTCGATTTCCGAGATTTCAAATACGTAAGATTGCCTCTATTTTAGGAAAAGAAACTTATCCGAAGCATCTAGGTGTCGAGTTCGGTAAGTTAGGGCACGACATTTCAATTTTCGGGATTAAGTATTTTGTTTTAAAATTTAAATTGTGATTCCGAAAAAGGATATCCCGTTGTTCAGCTTTAACGAGAAGAAACCGGAACCCAGTGAGTTAGGGCTCGATTTTCTCGAATTGCTAACGCGGAACGTTGGTCGTTATAAAAGTTAAGGTTTTGAAAAACATTTACGTGAAAGTGTGAAAACATGATGTTATACGTAAAAGAATGATGAGGCGTGTACATGCGAGAGATACGGTAATAATAACAATATACACATATACAAAAGGATAATATAATGACTATAATAATATAATATATAAGATATAATGATGGTAAACATATTATAATGACGATAGTAATATGAGGTGTAAGGAATATGATGTAAATAAATACATATATTACATTGTAATAGTATAATAACAATAATATTATAATATATATGTACATATATGAGTAACAAAATTTTATGATATAAATTTGATAACATACAAAACAATTTAGTACGTAAGAATTGGCTTTAGGATGATAAAATAATATATATAATGTAATATAATATAATATAATACAATGTAACATGACATGATATAGTATAATTTATATAGTATAATAATAATAATGATAATAAGGTAATAACAATACTAATATAATAATAATAATAGTGATAAGTAATAGATCTTTGGTAAAATAAATAATAATAATAGCATTAACAACAAAATAATAATAATGGTAGATAAAAATAATAATAATAATAATAATAATAATAATAATGGTAAGAAATGATAATAAAATATTGGAACGAAATGTAAATAATAATTATAATATAGTAATAGTGATACTAGTATAATAATATAGTGATAATAGTAATAATAATAATGATAATAATAAAAATAATAATAATAATGATAACAATATGGTGACAACATAATGTAGTAATCATTGATATTATAATAATAGTAATAATAAAATAGTAGTAATAATAAATAATCAATAAAAATATTAAATAATAACAATAATGATAATTGAAGGGGGAAGGCCAAATCGAATTAAAAATAAAACTCTGGGGAAGATTTATAATAAAAGAAAAGGGAAGAGGACCGTATTGTGATGCGCGCAAAAATATGGAGGATGAGAAGCGCAAATTTACCCAAAGCGTCTAAACGCAGCGTTTTAGAGGGACTAAATTTATAATCGCGCAAAGTTCTGGGGCAAAATTGAAATAACAAAAGACTTAATTGTAAACATTCAAAAATGCGGAAGGACCAATCACGCAAATAGCCCATCAATAAAAAACACGCGGATCTCTGGAGGCGGGTGGTCGCTCATGGTCACAATGGCAAGCGTCGTTTGGGGCCACCGTGTCGAGCCCTAAACGACGTCGTTTTGAAACGTTTATAAATCCAAATTTTTGCCCTTTTTTTTTCATTTTAGCTGCTTTCAAAAAAAAATTCATTTCTCTTTTTTTCTCTGCAAGGGGGTCCTCAGTGGGAGTTCACTAACGCGTAGGAAAATCGAAATGGTATATTTTTTCCTTTTTTTTATATATTTGTTTTGATTTTTTTACTAGTTTATGTTTATTTTAAGTATATTTCCGTAGATAAAAAAATAAATAAAATAAATAAAAAAATAAAATAAGGTTTTGAAAAGTTACCTCTTCGATCTGCTTTAGTTTGTTAATCTATTTCCTTTTGTTTTAGAATCTCGTTCGTGTTTTTTTTGAAATATCTTTTTGATTTCAAAGGAAACTCCTTTTTTGCTTGAATCTCTCCGATTCTCGTATATATTTCAAAAGAAAAAAAACCTTTTCCACTATGATTTTTCTCTGCTTTTTCCTCCAGAAAAAAGCCCTCTTTTACAATGTTTTTGTGGCTTTATAGCCAAAATTGAATAAAGGATAAATTGTTTCTGCTCCTTTCTCGGATCGCTATTGCGTATTTTTGTCTTTGTTTTGCAGATTTACAGGCGGAGAGCTTGGGAGCAAAGTGACGGATGGAGCGCGCAGAGGGCGCGGTGGGGCAGAGTCGAAGCGGAGGGTCGAGTGTAGGGCTAGGGTTTTGTTTTTTGTTTTTACATTTTCGAGTTGGGTTGGGTTTGGGCCATTTGGGCTGTTTTTTTATTTTAGTTTTGGGTTTGGTTTTGTTAATGGTAGGGTAATTTTAGGCTTTGTACATTTGCCCTCTTTGCTCATTTTCGTGTAACGAGACTAGAGCAAAGACTCAAAGAAGCCAATTGTTGCCCGGCCTCGCCGAGTCTTGGCCTCCCAGGTGCTTTTCTTCAAGTAGCCTCACCGCTGCAGCATCTTATTGTTTCAATCCACTCCACCGACATGTCGCTTCAATTTGCTCTTCTTTGCGACTCCAATGGGATGTGACTTGTTTTATTTTAGATTGCTCATTGCATCTCTAGAGAGATGAGGTCTTTGGTCTTGACTATCCCACCTTTAGTTAAGGCAATAGACTAAAGCTTAACCATGATCCCTACTGGTTAGGGACAGGAATTACAATTTTTTGACCTATTTCACTGCTGGTCAGGGACATAGGATGGTGGCCTAAATCGTGTTCCCTACTGGTTAGGGAGCCATGATTTGCCTTCGATCTTGCCCCACTACTGATCAGAGCGACAAGATCTACAATTTTTTGACCCATTCCACTGCTGGTCAGTGGCAATAGGGCGATGGCTTAAATCGTGTTCTCTACTGGTTAGAGAGCCAAGATTTGCCTTCGATCTTGCCCCAATATTGGTTATGGTGACAAGATCTACAATTTCGATCTATTCCACTGCTGGTCAGTGGCAATAGGACGGTGGCCTAAATCATGTTCCCTCTTGGTTGGGGAGCCAAGATTTGCCTTCGATCTTGCCCCACTCTTGGTTGGGCGACAAGATCTACAATTTTGACCTATTCCATCACTGGTCGGTGGCAATAGGACAATCTTCGACCTATTCCATCACCGGTTGACGGCAATAGGACAAACTTCAACCTATTCCATCTTTGGTTGACGGCAATAGGACAATCTTCAACCTATTCCACTACTGGTTGATGGCAATAGGGTGGTTTTCAATAGTGTTGCTATATTGTCCTCTAGGGGCATATCCTATAGACTCGATTTCATATGCTTGTGTTTATGCCAAAGGATGCGGATGCTTTGTGGTCAAAATGACTCAAATGCTCCTAACTACGTGTGATATGAATGACACTTACATGAATGCAGAATGTCATGAGAATGATGATTTCTCATTAAGATGCAATAATTGTAATAAATCAAATGCTCGACTAAATGATATTATGGGGACATTTGCATGAATGCAGGATGTCATGAGAATGGTCTCTTTTAAAAGTTTAGGGTCAGTAATTGCTCGTTCATTCGTCAAGGTCACGACACGCACGCAACATCTTGTCTCGATGTCTATGTCATGCAGTCGAAGAAATGGTCATAATTTTGGACTCTTCTTGAATGTTTCCAACCCTAAGCGTGGTGGTTCCTAAACAATGTCTTGTTTTAGGTTCTCTACTGTTTAGAGGCTTCCGAGTAATAGGCGAGACTCGGTTTATGGAAGCATTATGGGTCAATGGGTCGTTATTTCAATTGCAAACAACTCAAAGATTTAAAATAACAATAGAATTTATAAAGAATGGAATTGGATTAATTCAACAAAAGTAAACATTATTGGAGTACAAAAAATGGGTAAAAAGAAAAAGTAGGTGCCCCAGATATCGCAGCCTGAGCTTCACCACCGGATGCTTCCGAAGATCATTTGAGCTGAATAGACGTTGGGAGATCTGCAGTGCTTTGTAGATGTTCCGAGGTGTAACATTCCTCCTTTTGCTAACTCTGGGGGAAAATATTGTCACGTATCTCCTTTTTCGTGCTAATTTGAGCCGCCCTTATTGGGTTTTCGACTCAAGGCCTCTTTGGTCTCAAAGCGCCCTTTACGGGTTTTCGCTTTGGCCTCTCCGATTTCTTTTTTTTTATTTTTTTGTTTTTTTTTACCGTAAAGCGCCCTTTGCGGGTTTTACTTTAGCCTTTCTCTTCTTCAAGCGTAATACTTCTTTGGCGAATCTGAATTTATGGGATTGGGCAGATTTTTCCCATCCATCTCTGCCAAGATTAGTGCCCCTCCAGAGAAAGCCTTTTTCACCACATAAGGTCCTTCCAAATTTGGTATCCATTTCCCTCAAATCCTTTTGTATGGGGAGAATCTTTTCAAAACTAAGTCTCCTCGTGGAATTCTCTTGGGCCTTTTCTTATTGTATGCTCACATCATTCGCTTTTGGTACATCCGACCATGACGGATAGCTTTCACCTCTTTTCTTCGATCGATTCAATTGATCATATCGAGCTTGATCCATTCTCGCTTCATCCAATTTCAATTCGGACAATACTCGAAGGGACGAAATTTCAACTTCGATGGGTAAAACCGCCTCCATTTCGTAAACCAATGAGAAAGAAGTTGCCCCGGTGGAGGTTCTGATTGACGTTCGATAGGCGAAAAGGGCAAATGGTAACTTCTCGTGCCAATCTTTGTAAGTCTCAGTCATCTTTCCTATTATCCTCTTGATGTTCTTATTGGCTGCTTCAACTGCACCATTCATCTTTGGGCGATACGGTGACGAATTGTGATGTCGGATCTTGAATTGCCTACAGACTTCTGTGATCATGCTGTTATTCAAGTTTAACGCATTATCAGATATGATCCTTTCAGGCATTCCATATCGACATATGATTTCCTTTTTTAGGAACTTGCTGACCGCTGATTTTGTCACATTGGCATATGAAGTGGCCTCCACCCATTTAGTAAAATAATCGATTGCCACGAAAATGAACCGATGTCCATTGGAAGCTTTTGGTGAGATTGGTCCAATGACATCCATGCCCCACATAGAAAACGGCCATGGAGAGGTCATAACATGTAAAGGTGAGGGTGGTACATGAATCTTGTCCCCATAAATTTGGCACTTATGACATTTCTTAGCATAATCAATGCAATCCCTTTCCATGGTAGACCAATAATACCCGAATCTCATGATTTGTCTTGCCATTGCGAACCCATTGGCATGTGTTCCACAGACACCCTCGTGAACTTCTTCTAGGATCTGCATAGCCTCGGCGCCATCCACACATCTCAATAGCACTTGATCCTTTCTTCTTTTGTATAGGATCTCTCCGTCTAAGACATAGTCGCAAGCTAGTCTTCTCAATGTCCTTTTGTCATTTTCGGTTGCCTGATCGGGGTATTTATGATCTTTCACGTATTGTAGTATATCATGATACCACGGGTGATCATTTTGCTCCTCTTCTTCCACGTTGTAGCAATGGGCTGGGGCCTCATAAACGCTCATTTGTATAGGCCTCATATCCTCCTTGTTGTTTGCTTGTACCATAGAAGCCAATGTGGCTAGAGCATCAGCCATCTGATTTTCGTCCCTTGGTAAATAACTGAAAGTGATGTCATCGAACTCTTTGATTAGTTCTTGGACCAATCTTTTGTATTCGACCAATTTGGGATCTCTCGTCTCCCATTCTCCTTTAAGTTGATAAATTACCAATGCGAGTCTCCGTGATACTTCGGCACCTTAATTTTATGCTCAATAGCGAAGACGGATGCCCATAATACAAGCTTCATACTCGCCATATTGTTTGTACAATCAAAATCCAATTTACAAGTAAATGGGTAATGATCTCCGTTTGGGGACACCGAATCGCCCCAATTCTATTGCCCATAGCGTTCGATGCCCCGTCAAGTTCGGTTTCAAGGACGACTTTCCGTGGTATCTTCTTGATGGTTGCTTACGTACATTAGGTCTTCATTAGGAAATCAAAGTTCGAGGCTCATAATCGCGAGCTCTCACCGGCGTAAAATCCACTATTGCACTCCTTTTATCGCTTTCGGTTTACATAAACTATGTCAAACTCGAAAGTAAAATTTCTCATCGGCCATCCGTCCATTAAGAGTAGTTGACTCCATTAGGTATTTCGATTGGGTCTAGCTTGAGATGAGCCAGTCGTATGATACAACATGTCTTCGCCTCGATCTCCGAGTTGTCCGGACCAAGGCACAACATATTTTCTCAATCGGTGAGTACCTTGTTTCACACTCGGTGAACTTTTGCTAAGGTAGTATATTGCTTTTTCTTTCTTTCCGACTTATCATGTTGGCCGAGCACACATCCTATTGAATTATCAAGCACCGTCAAATAGAGGATTAAAGGCTTCTCCGGATTAAGCGGTGTCAATCTTGGAGGATTGGACAGTATCGCTTTACTTTGTCGAAGGTCTTCGACATTCCTCGTCCCACATACAGGTTGTGTTTTTTAAGAAGACGAAATATGGGATCACATTTCTCGGTCGGCCAGAAATGAACCGAGCAATGTAATTTAATCTTCTTAAGAAACCTCGAACTTCTTTTTGCATGCGTGGCGAGAGGCAATTCTTGTATAGCCTTGACTTTGTCCGGTCAACCTCAATCCCTTTTCATCGACTATAAATCCTAGCAGTTTCACGACTGGCTCCAAAGGTACACTTCGGGTTAAGCTTCATTGGACTTTCCTCAACCTCAAAAATAATTTTCTTAAGACTTGGATATGCTTCTTTTCGGTCCGAGACTTGGCAATCATATCGTCGACGTAAGCCTCAATTTCCTTGTGCATAATGTCATGGAATAGGGTCACCATGGCTCTCTCGATATGTTGCTCCTCGCATTCTTCAACCCAAATGGCATTACCTTATAGCAAAAGGTTCCCACATGGTTATGAATGTGGTTTTATTCATGTCTTGAGAAGCATCTTTATCTGGTTGTATCCCGAGAAGCCATCCATGAACGAGAACAATGAATAACCCGCCAGTATTATCCACTAAGGTGTCGATATAAGGTAATGGAAAGTTGTCTTTCTGCTAGCCTTGTTTAGATCTCGTAGTCCACACACATTCGTATTTTCCCACCTTTCTTAGGGACGGGATGATATTGGCTACCCATTCGAGTACTTAACCACTTGCAAGAACCTGCGTCAAACCGCTTCTTGACCTCTTCTTTTATTTTTAGTAAAATGTCCGCCTCATCCTCCAAGTTTCATTGGACCGGCTTGTATTCTTCTTTTATGGGCAAACGGTGTACCACAATATCGATGCTTAGCGGGCATGTCTTGATATGACCATGCGAAGACATCCTTGAATTCTTGGAGTAACTCAATGAGGTCTTGCTTTGTCTCTCGCGGTGATCTTGGCTCCAATCTTCACTTCTTTCTTTTCTTGTTCATCTCCTAGATTCACTATTTCCACCGATTCTTTGTGAGGTATGATTTGTTTCTCCTCTTGTTCTACCATCCTCAACAGTTCAGAGCTAAATTACGCCTTGGTCATCTCCAAAATCTCGAAAATCTTCCGCACCCATATCTTGCTCAAAAGACATTCGAGTCATTGGTAGCGTTACTCAAATCATTGATATCTGGAGACCTGTTATGGAAATAAATAAAGGCTCATAGAATCATAGAATCTTGGCATGTTTATTGGTATGATAAATGAAGAATAGAAATGTTTAGAAGAATATTTAAAGAAAGAACAATGAATGAATGAAATGAACATAAAAGAAAATTTGCTCAAAAGATAGCGGAGATGTATTTCATTGAAAATAATGATGGCTTATACAAATTCATGTTTCACAAAAGGGGTTCTTATTGCTTCTAGACTTAAAGCAATAAGTGTGTTCCGAGTATTACTCTGAATGAGTTCTAAAGGCTATAGGAATCTCCTCCACAGTCCAATTGTTTAGAACGCTACCCGGCTCATAGGGGCGGATGCCATTCCGATTTTCTTCCTCAATTTCCCCCTCAGATATAGCGTTGACATGCACGATTTCTTCATTTTGTGTTTCTTGTCCCGGATGGATAACCCCTCCTGATATAAAGGTCTCACGAATATGAGGAATTATCATCGGTTGCCATTTCATCTCATCTCCCTCGACGTGCCTTTCTTCTTTCTTGTTTCTTTTCTAACTCTTCTCTTTTTTGCTTTATGTTTGGCTTGAATTCTAGACCAAGAAGTCTCACTTTTCTTTTAGTCTTGGGACCTCGATTTCTCCTTGGAGGTACCTTCCAAGTCCTTTCCCGCATGACTCCATTCCTACCATCGGTTGTAGACCCATTTTGTGGTTTTAGATAATTGCGGTAATGGAACCTTATTCCCCTCGGCGATGAATGTTGCGTTGACAAATTCCAAAGAACGGAAGAAACACTCACCGCTTCATCGCTATTTCTAATTTGTTACGGTTGCAATGATGTCCTCTTCAGATTTATGGTCACTAGACGGCCCTCCGAGATTAATTTCAACTTTTGGTGCAACGATGAGGCAACGCTCCCGCCGAAAGTGTATCCAAGGTCTCCCAAAGAAGCGTTATAAGACTACGGATATCCATCACAATAAAATCCACCTCATATGTGCTCGGTCCGATTAAAAGGGTACTTGATCCTTCCCATGACTTTCCTCTCGGTTCCATCGAATGCCCTTACTATGTTGTGGCGAGCCTTCATATGAGAACTATCAACGGTAATCGATTCAATGTCGATAGTGGTAGAACATTGATGCCGATCCATTGTCGACTAGTACCCCGGTAATGTGTATCCTTTGCATCGCGTGGTAATGTGGAGAGCCTTGATGGAACCCGCACCTCCGGAGAATCTCATCATCGTTAAAGAAAATGAAGTTATCGGCACTTATGTTGCTAACCAGCGATCCAAACTTGTTAAATGTTATATCATTTGCAACATAAGTTTCATTCAATACCTTCATCGGTAGCGTTACATTGTGCTTCGAACTTAATAGTAAATCTAGCACCGATATCTGAGCCGACTATTTATGTAGTGCTTCTACGAATTGTATTCACTATGCTTCAAAAACTTTAAGAATTCCCTAGCTTCTTCCTCTTTCACTGGCTCGTTTATATGTGTCTCTTGCTTGGCCCCTTTTTTTTTTCTTTTGTTCGCCCATCAAGTTTTTCCCTTTTGAGTGCTCTGTTCTTGTGTTTGATGTGTCGTAGCGCTTTCCATCGCGCTGTAGGAGCCTTCCTCTTGGTTTCTTTTGTAGTGTTGGCGAATCTCCTTCTCGTGAATCGTCACATTACAGTTATAGTTCCAGGGGACCTTCTTGTCATCCTTATATGGAAAGGCTTCAGGTTTTTGGATCACGATCTTAGGATATTCCTGGCTCTCTTTTATGGACGGACCCCCTTTTTAGGAGTTGTCACGTTGCAATTATAACCCCCGAGAGTCTTTTGGTTGTCTTCAGATGAAAAAGTAGTAGGCTTTCGAATCACGATTTTGGATTTATTTTACTCCGTCGCCTTGGATCGTGAGATGGTGACTAAAGGATAGCTCGCCTCGAGGCTTTTATCGCTAACTCATCCTCCAACGTGCGAGATGTTACCCTCTTTTCTACCTTCATTGCTTTCAAAGAATTCTAACTCTTTATTGTCCATCGTCACGCAGACCAAAGATTCTCGAACTCAAGGCAACTTTGGATTTCGTGCTCTTCCGAGTTATGAAATTCACCTTTTCGTGTCTCTTCATGTTCTCCCTTGGACATGTCACAACCAATCCCTTTTTATCATTTCCTTCCGGACTGTTTCATTGGGGTTTCACATCGAAATATCCTCTTTACTCTTCTTCTCGCATCTTCACCTATCATGTTGACCCCGTGATTAGGTAGCGGGTGCCCCTTGCAAGAGGTGTCATCGACTTCTATAACTCCCATCTGGATGAGTCTTTCCACTAGTTTCTTAAAAGCGAGACAGTGCTCTATAGAATGCCCCACGATTCCTGCATGGTATTCGCATTGTGCGTTCGCATCATACCACTTAGGGTACGGGGGTTGCAAGGGTTTTAAGTAATGGGGGGAGACAATGTGTGCGTCAAATAATTTCTGATACATTTCCTTGTATGGGACTGGGATAGGCGTGAATTGGATTTTCTCCGTATTTTGTCTTGTGTTGGACTCCTGTCTAAAGGGGCTCTGATGATCAGGGGTCACAGTCCTTGGCTGGCTCACAGTAATAGTTTTTGAATAACTTTTACCTATGTTGTTTATATCACTCTCCCTCTTCTTCGGGACTGTCTTTCTAGTACTTTCTCCAGCCTCTATTTTACCGCTTCTAATCGTATTCTTGATCATTTCCCCTGATAGCACAATATCAGAAAAACTTTTAGTGGCACTTCCAAGCATGTGATTAATAAAGGAGCTTTCAACGTGTTGACAAACAAGATGGTTGTCTCTTTTTCTAGGAGGCGGTGGTATTTGAACTTGTGTAGCTACTTCCTCCACCATGGGCATATTGCTGAAACTTTCGTTTGGCTTTTCTCCATATTTTGGAGCGTGATTCGATCAGAACTATATCGCCACGCGTCGTATTGTTTCAGGAAGGCTGTGCTAGGTCCTTCCATGACTTGATCCGGTACGGCCGAAGTGATTGTACCATTTGGCGCGGCCTCGCCAAACTATCCTCGAAACAATGAATAAGATTGATCGTTGTTAACATATCCCGCCATCCGTCGATGAACATCGTGATGTGCACTTTGCAACCGGTCCCATTGTATTTTTCAAAATCCGGTCTTGAACTTTGGCGGAAGTATGAGGTCCAGGACTAGGCTCAAGTCTTTAGCGCCCACTCCGTAGCGATGGTCGCAGATCTCTATTTCCTTAAACTTTTCTTCTAACCATTTGCAACGATCCTCGAGTTGTGCGGAAAGGTTCGTTTTGCCTTATCCATTTCAAAGTAGTTTCATCAAAGTCGGGACTATAGGGTTAGCGGACCTTCTCCGGATTAGTGCCCGAACCAATGGAAGTCTTACTGGCATTCTGTCTCAACCTAATCTGTGGCTCGATAACAAAAGGCGCCCTTTGGGGACCTATTTTCGGTGGTGTTTGGGTATTTGGCGTGGTAAATCCGGGAGGGTGGCAGGTCGTCATTATTCCCTGAACTAGCGGTGGCGCCTTTTCCTCGTTCATTGGCTAATAGTTGCGCAATTGCTCATCATGTTGTTTTGGGACTCTTGCATCCGTTCTATCATATCTTCTTTGAGTTTCATCATTTGCTCCGTGATCGTGTTCTTGCATCTCTTTCTAAAATTGTTCAAATCTTTGATCCATTTTCTTTGTCTTAGCACGAGTCCCGTAGTAATGTTCAGTTCCCAGATTTCTTTTTCTTCTCTCTTGTTTCTCTCTGTTAATCTTAACCAATTAGGTTTCTTTTTATAAACTTTAATGCATGTAATATGATGTAATGTAAATGCATGAATGCAGGAAGAAGACATCGATTCTGATCAACTTCATTTTAGAAATCTTTATTAGAAGGCAAAACCCTTTACATAAAGTAGATTACAAATATGTTCTCGCCTCTAAGACCTAAGGTTTTGATTTTTCCAAGCGGAGAGATTAGCTCTTCATCACGACCGGTGGTAGCCCATATCTCATGCCCAATATGTCAGCCTCCTCAGCCAAAGTCTGTAGGTGATCAGCTACTTCTCGAATCTGGATTATTATTTCTCCCATGAGGTAGTCCCGGCTTCAAACTTGCTCACAAGAATGGTGAAGCTCTTCCTCCCAACGTCTTTTTCTCGTTTCCAGAAGCTCAATCTGGAGCTCGCTACTATGTAATGCCGATTCTAACTCTTCAACCCTACCTTTTATTTCCTCTATTCTGTTTAGGCTTGACTTTAGTTGGCTTTCCGAGTCTCGACTTCGATAGTGGTGTAGAGATCGCCCAAGCTCAGCTATTCTAGCTTCTAATCCCTTTTTCTCTTTTTGGTCTTCGTCTCGCCTTCTTCTAAGTCTTTCTTTTGTGCTCGTATTTCATGAAACTTTTTCTCCCAACTGCTAACTTTGACTCTTTCCTCTCTGACCTCTTGTTGCCACTGTTCTGAAGTTTTCCCTAATCCCGCGTTTTTTATTGTTAGGCGCATCCTCTTGTACTCCGTCTTCAAGTTATCTCGGTCTTCCTCTACTTTTCGCTTTTCCTTTCTGAGTTTCTCAGCCTCTGATTTTTGACCGTCCACTTCTAATTGGAGGAGTATCTTTTCTTCCTCCAACCTTTCTATCCTTTTCTCGAGTTCCGAGCTCATCCGTTCAAAATCTTGCTTCACAATTTCTAATTCTGATGGGACCACTCGCATGCATTCTTCTCTTGATCGGGCGCCTTCTGGATTTGGCTCAGGAATGTTATCATTGACCCTCCTAGCCCTCCATTCAAGGTATTCTGGGGTCGTCCTCGGGCCTGTAGATAATTTTCTCATTCTGTGAATCTGATTCCAGGCACTAGAAATCTCTTTAACCCTTTTCTTATAGCTTCCCCCTTCATATGAGAACTCGCATTGAGCTAGCCCATATGTCGTTGGTATGAACTGCCTTGAACTATACTGTCTTAGGACCAGCAAAAAGGCGTGGCGGTGGCACCCCAAATTCCAATGGGGAACCCGTCAAAGCTTCCAGAACGATAAAGGATCCCTCGGAATCATCCAGGAGCCTTCCACTCGATGTCATCCTCTTGAAGGTTTTGAAAGAGCGCGATCCAATTTTCTTCGACACATCTTCTCTTCTAGGCGTAGTTGCTATCTCTTCTAGCGGGAGTACTTTTCGACATGAACCGCAAGACACTTTCTATTTTCCAAAAGTGACTATGGAACCAAGCCAATAACATTTCACGCACATCCAATAAACTGTTTTCACCTCTTCTCCGACATGCGATCAAGGATCTGAATGTTTGGCTAAGATGGCGAGAACAGGTGTGACCCCTTTGTCCAATCGGTGAATAGATCAATAATCGCTTCATCAATGTGCCTTAAAGCTTTGGAAGATTACGGTAGTAAATACACAAGGCCAAGATGTCTATCTTTTTCTTCAGACGAGATGCGCCAGATCAGTCTCTCAAACATATCCAAGGTATGCATTTACCTCGCCTTCTTCGCATTCTATTTGAGACCCAATCGTTCGCTTCATTTCGATGATATTCATCAACTTCTTCGAAGGTTGGGCCATTAACCGCCTTTGGAATAAGCTTTGTCAACTTGAATTCTTGGGCAATGTAGCAAGGTCGATACTCTTCTACATGGGAACCAGTCCACTTTCCGAAGGAGAAACAATTTATAGGCGGTATTCGTAGCGGGTCATTGCTCGAACAGTGCTTGTCTATTTTGACCTCAAGCGGGTAAGGCGGTCGTAGTAGGTACCATAGAACAACCGCTTGCTTCATCGTCCCATCGAGTCCAAATTTCTCTCAACTCCCGAGCTCGCTTCTGCGTGATAATCGATATTGGTGAAGTTCAAGAACTCGACACATACCCTTCGACTAAGCTATCTCCTTTTTCTATTTGGCATTGCTTTGACCATATGCGGACGGTCGCATTGTCTTCTACTTTATCAAGGAATTCGCTTTCCATAACCAGCTTCCCAACTCAAAAACGGACCGTGAATCGATGTCTCTTTAAAATATGAAATGATATGCACAAAAAGAAAGAAACACAAGAAGTTAGTACCATGGAATATGAAGTAAGTAAAATAAACAAACGTATGTCCGGGTGACCACTAAGATTTGTCATGGCTCTACCTAAGGTGGGCTCTTAGGGTTTGCTATATGCGCTTAGTTCTAAAGTTCGAGGTACCGAACCAAGAGATTCCTCGATCCTCATCCATTATAGGCTCATACGGACCGAAGTTCGTTTGGGGAATACATTTCCTATGGCCATGCGAGTGAAAACTTCACGGAGACATAGGTACGGATGTATTCAAAGCGATCCACTAGCCCATGCGGAGGTGAAAACCTCACGAAGGCATAGCTTCGCTCCCACTTAAAGGTGTGACCACAACGGTCATGCAATGCAATGCCAAAGTATTTACTGAGGCTAATATTGAAGGTGCATTAAAAGAAGCATGATTTTTCCAAAACCATTTTAATTAAAAGGACAAAATCAATCAATCTATGGCTTGACCCTCGTGTGCCCAGTGGAGGCGCCAAGCTGTCGTAACCATTTTTTGGGTGAAATAAAGTGAGCGACGCAGTCGACTCGATTTTTGAAAAAGAAAAGGAAAAGAGTCGCCACCGATCTTTATTTGGTGTGATCGGATCACCTTCATTTTAATAAAATATTTAATTTATTAAAACAGTGCTTTTGGTCCACGAACTTTGAGAAAAGCGGGTTCGGAGGTCGATTACGTGCGAGGAAGGATTAGCACCCGACACGCCCAAAATTGGTACCAAACCGATTGATTGATGTCCTATTTGTTGAAAACTTTAAAGGGATTGAAAATACAATGCTTTTATTTTTAAAATTGGAGGACGTTAAGGCTTTCTTATTTTCAAGAGGTAAAGCATCACGTCCGATAAGTTAGGGCACAACATCGTAAACTCCCGAAACTAAGCTCGCTTTTGAAACTTGGTTTTTATTTGAAGAGGATCTTCCGTTTATTAGTCAAATGAGAAATCGAACCCGAGAAGTTAGGGCTCGATTTCCCGAGATTTCAAATACGGAAGATTGCCTCTATTTTAGGAAAAGAAACTTATCCCGAAACATCTAGGTGTCGAGTCCAGTAAGTTAGGGCACGACATTTCGAATTTTCGGGATTAAGTATTTTGTTTTAAAATTTAAATTGTGATTCCGAAAAAGGATATCCCGTTGTTCAGCTTTAACGAGAAGAAAGCGGAACCCAGTGAGTTAGGGCTCGATTTTCTCGAATTGCTAACGCGGAACGTTGGTCGTTATAAAAGTTAAGGTTTTGAAAAACATTTACGTGAAAGTGTGAAAACACGATGTTATACGTAAAAGAATGATGAGACGTGTACATGCGAGAGATACGGTAATAATAACAATATACACATATACAAAAGGATAATATAATGACTATAATAATATAATATATAAGATATAATGATGGTAAACATATTATAATGACGATAGTAATATGAGGTGTAAGGAATATGATGTAAATAAATACATATATTACATTGTAATAGTATAATAACAATAATATTATAATATATATGTACATATATGAGTAACAAAATTTATATGATATAAACTTGATAACATACAAAACAATTTAGTACGTAAGAATTGGCTTTAGGATGAAAAAATAATATATATAATGTAATATAATATAATATAATACAATGTAACATGACATGATATAGTATAATTTATATAGTATAATAATAATAATGATAATAAGGTAATAACAATACTAATATAATAATAATAATAGTGATAAGTAATAGATCTTGGTAAAATAAATAATAATAATAGCATTAACAACAAAATAATAATAATGGTAGATAATAATAATAATAATAATAATAATAATAATAATAATAATAATAATAATGGTAAGAAATGATAATAAAATATTGGAACGAAATGTAAATAATAATTATAATATAGTAATAGTGATACTAGTATAATAATATAGTGATAATAGTAATAATAATAATGATAATAATAAAAATAATAATAATAATGATAACAATATGGTGACAACATAATGTAGTAATACGTGATATTATAATAATAGTAATAATAAAATAGTAGTAATAATAAATAATCAATAAAAATATTAAATAATAACAATAATGATAATTGAAGGGGGAGGGCCAAATCGAATTAAAAATAAAACTCTGGGGAAGATTTATAATAAAAGAAAAGGGAAGAGGACCGTATTGTGATGCGCGTAAAAATATGGAGGATGAGAAGCGCAAATTTACCCAAAGCGTCTAAACGCAGCGTTTTAGAGGGACTAAATTTATAATCGCGCAAAGTTCTGGGGCAAAATTGAAATAACAAAAGACCTAATTGTAAACATTCAAAAATGCGGAAGGACCAATCGCACAAATAGCCCATCAATAAAAAAACACGCGGATCTCCTGGAGCGGGTCGGGTCGCTTCATGGTCACGACGAAAAGCGTCGCTTTGGGGCCCTTGTATCGAGCCCTAAACGACGTCGCTTTTGAAATGTTTATAAATCCAAATTTTGCCCTTTTTTTTCATTTTATTGCTTTCAAAAAAATTCATTTCTTTTTTTTCTCGCAAGGGGTCCCCGATGGGAGTTCTAGCATTAACGCATTGTTGCATGCTGCCAATCGTATACCTGCATGGTAAAAATCAAATGGTATATTTTTCCTCTTTTTTATATATTTGTTTTGATTTTTTTACTAGTTTATGTTTATTTTAAGTATATTTCCGTAGATAAAAAAAATAAATAAAATAAATAAAAAAATAAAATAAGGTTTTGAAAAGTTACCTCTTCGATCTGTTTCCGTTTGCTAATCTATTTCCTTTTTGTTTTAGAATCTCTGTTCGTGTTTTTTTTTTTTTTGAAATATCTTTTTGATTTCAAAGGAAACTCCTTTTTTGCTTGAATCTCTCCAATTCTCGTATATATTTCAAAAGAAAAAAAAACCTTTTCCATTATGATTTTTCTCTCTGTTTTTTTCCTCCGAAAAAAAGCCCTCTTTTTACAATGTTTTTTGTGGCTTTATAGCCAAAATTGAATAAAGCAGACAAATTGTTTCCTGCTCCTTTCTGTGACTGTTGCGTATTTTTTGTCTTTGTTTTGTGTTACTGGTGAGGCTGCTTGGGAGCAAAGACTGACGGATGGAGCGGCAGAGGCGGTGGGGGGCAGAGTCGGAAGTCGAGGGTCGAGGAGGCTAGGGTTTTTGTTTTTTTGTTTTTTCTGTTTTCTGAGTTGGGTTGGGTTTGGGCCATTTGGGCCTTTTTTTTATTTTAGTTTTGGGTTTGGTTTTGTTAATGGGCGGGTAATTTTGGGCTTTGTACAATTTTATTATTATTAATATACTATTATTTTTACTATTTTTATTAATACTACTATTATTTTAATATTGTTACTATTACTCTATTATTAATACTATTTTAATTTTACTATCACTTTATTTATTATTATTACATTTACTATTACTATTACTTTTGTTATATTTACATTTATTATTAGTACCATTATTTTCATTACCCCTACCATTATTACTATTATTTTTATTTTTATCATTGTTATTATGTTTTCGACCATCTTATTTCAAATTCACGTATATCAATGTTATGATTTATTTTCACAAATTGTATTACACTAGTTTTACTTGATACATTATTCTTTTCAAATAAAGGCAATGTTTTGTGTTTGGAAATTCAAGGAATCGTGCCCTAACGTGTTGGGTTTCGGTTTCTGTTTGACCAAATCATTAAATATCCTTTAAGATTGTGTCCATGTTTTCTAAAATTAAAAACAAGATAATATTTTGTGCTTGGAAGTTTTGAGAGATTGTGCCCTAACGTGCTGGGTTTCAATTTTCTGCTCATCCAAAGGACTAAATACCATTTTAAAATTTTGATTGTGTTTTCTCAACTTTAAAAATAAGGCAATATTTCATGTTTGAAAATTTGAGGAATCGTGCCCTAACGTCTTTGGGTTTCGGTTCTTTCGTTTGGCCAAATAATGGAATACCCTTTTAAAATGACAATGCATGAATTTTGGAAATCATGAAATGATCTTGGTGTCAAAGGTTTGAAACATCGTATCCTAACGTGCTGGATGTGATATTTCATCCTTCGAACAAGAGAATTTCGATATCCAATTCCAATTACCCAAACATTTTCCAAAGGATTCGTATTTTAAAATCTCTTTTAATTTTCGATATTAGGACATTAATCAATCAATAAGGTACCAATTTTGGGCGTTGTGGGAGTGCTAATCTTTCTTTGTGCGTAATCGACTCCCGGACCCGTTTTCTTAAAATTCGTAGACCAAAACGTTTTCTAAAGTGACCCAATCGCATTTCAAAAAAGATTGATGGCGACTCCATTTTCGTTTTTAAAGTCGGCCCGTTTTCCAAACAAAAAATGATTTCGACACAATGCTTATTTCACTTTAAACAACGATTTTTTTTTTAATGTTGTCACTGGTATTTTAGGTAATGATATTTATTGTTAAGTGCAACATTTATTTGAAAACAAAATGCAACACTATGTGCTGCCTAAAATCAAAAGCAACGCTTTTACTTTTTAGATAATGATTGATTCTAATGTTGCTGTTGATGTTTTATGCAACGTTTATTTGAAAGAAAATGCAACATTTTTTTACAATTATAACAATGATATGCGAACGTTGCCTAAAGGCTATTTACCTCCACAAAATCAGATACAAATGATGCTCTTCATTCAAATATTGCCCCCATTATGCAAGTCAGAATGAAAAGAAATGAAATATTATTCAAATTCTAAACTAAATAAAATAATGCTTGAAAAGAGTTATGCGTAGTTGAAGATGATGGAGCATGTCCACCCGATATTCCATCTAGGGAACTACGCACCGGTATCATTAGGAGGTCCAGCACTCAACAAAAAATCAAGCATACCTGATGGGATAACCAAGCTAGGATTGGATTGTTGCAAAGCCGCTAATGTTGATTCTAGTCCATGTGCTATCTCTGACTTGTGTTGGTTTAGTATTTTTTTATTGCAACTTGCTCTTGTTGAACTTTGTGAGCACTCTTGGTAGCAAGTTTTTTCAATCCTTTTTCAGTGATCCCTCTTTCATATAATCGAACACGTCCCCCACGTTCATTTCGTTAAATTCTTTATTAGCTAAGTTATTTTTTCATTACGGTTGTATTTGTATTTCTTTAAGCTTAGCCTTAATAACGAGCCTAATCTTGGGAAAGAAAATAAAAAATTTTGTGAAGATTAAATAGACGGTGAAAGAATTTCTTAAAAAGAATCTTGAGAGAAAATTCAATACTAAAAAGGAATCGAATAAATACAACTTCTGTTGTGATTCGTGCATCAACCAAGTCTACATTAGACACCTCAATCCTCGATCTAACAGTCATGATAATCTAATTGTAAAGGATTTGGTGATTATTGATATTAACCATAGAAATGAAGCGACCTAAGCTTCCTTTGAATCCCACTTACCCTTCCGTGTAGTGACTTTTGTAGGAGGTTTTCTCTCCAACCTCATCACGTTTCTGGTAAGAATGCCTTTGGCATGCTATAAACGGAGGAAACTCACCTCTTTAGAGTTGAAATTTTCACTGAGATCTCACGGATGCACTTTATAATTTGGGGTTCCAGTGAAAGAGTAATCTCCTTTTACCCTTCAACTTTTATTTTAAATTTATTAATTTTATTATATTATTTTTAATATAAATATACTTTAATTATTGTTTAAAATAATATAATTTGAATATATATCATTAATCAATAATAATATAATTTTTAATATTTTTATGCAAATCTAATTTTAATAATTTATAATTATTATTTAATATATATAACACTTTGTTATTTTTAATTTTGATTACAATTATACACATTTTATTGTAATGTAATTTTTACTTTTTTCCACCGCCACTATTAAATTAAATCCAAAGATATATTTCTCATTGTTAAAATAATCAATTTCACTATCAATGTTATTTTCAATTTTACCGAATCAATCTCATGCTATCCATTTAAAATATATTTTTAAGTTTTTATTTTTATTTTTAAAATTATTGTTATGAAAATTTTAAAAATTAAATTGATATTTTAATTATAGTTCAAGGGCCAAATTAGTAATTAATTATTTAAGTTAACATTCTACTTTATGGTTTAATAGATAAATTTTAAAAATGCAATCCACTTAAGTACAAGAATTTCGCTGTTACTTTTGGAATCTTCATCATCCAGTTTATTCCATATTTCGTGTAAGAACATAACATTAGTGGAGTACTATGCCCCATGATTTCCATGTTGGAAGAACCAAGAGTTTTATTTGATCAAAGTACAAAATTTACTAAGCAACGGCTGCTTTCCTTCTCTTTTTATTCCAGATGATCATGTAATTTGATTGACATGAACATTGAAGCATATTGCACCAACTGATGGTCTCTGCTGCTTCCCTGCTCTGTCCTGGAAATAATCGGATTCGGACCTTTAACCCTCGTTTGGTAACGCCGCCAGGCGAGTTGTATGTTCACAGCGGCCCATGTTTGCCAATTTGATGAATAATATCTTGCTGTTCTCTTAAGCCTCTCGCTGGCGAATTTGTACTTGAAATGATATGTGATGTATCGGAGATGGTCCGAATCAAGACCAAACGCTTCAACCGTTTCGACGCTAACGAATGTCGCAGATGAGGCCGGAAGACGGTCGATAAATGATTGGCGAAGACACCATGAGAGCAGCTCATCACCTATAAAGCCTCCTGCTTCAATTATACTCATCGCAACCATGCCTTTGCTGAAGCTTTGAGTACGTTTAATGCGTCCATGAACTATAAACACCATTCTTTGCACCGGATCTCCTTCTCTAAATATCTGTTTCATGAGGAAATCAACATGTTTAACAAACCTTGAATCGTTGGGGTACGAGTATCAGATTCGAGTGCGTGTCCGATATTGGCATGTCGAAGGATCATATCTCTATACTCACATATGATTGAAAATAAAGATTCCAAGTGAAAAAGAAATTCGTAAACTTATACCTTTTCGTCTTTAGAGAAGACAAGAGGTTTAACTCGGTCACAAATGTTATCCAAAATAAGGTCATCCAAGTTGTGGAACAAAGGAACCTGACAGAAAGAAGTTGCAATTCAATTGAATACTGGGACTCGTAAGATATAAATATATGCTCATTCTGCTCCAAATTTTCTTTGTATATCTGATGGATTCAATTAAGGGTCATGTATTTTTTTCTTTTGTTAAAGTTGAGGGTCAATATCTCTAGTGTTCTGTACCTTTTTAATGAGGTCAAGGCAAAGATAACGCTTAATGTCCCGCCGAAGGCCTTCGGGCAAGTCTTTGATCAATTCCATTTCATCTTCTCCTCCCAAAGTGGCCCATTTCTGGTGTTCAAAACGGCGAACTCTTTGTCTCAAACATGACGGTAACTGCCGACGCTTCATCCACCATTCCATGTCTCGACATCTCAGCTGCATTTGCCTCTTTTTCGCCATGACAGTATGCAAGAAAACCTTGATCATCAAAATAACCCTTTGTCACTTAAGTTATGTTCCCATAGAAAATAGGGTAAATGAGTGAGGTTTGAGTCACCTACCTGGATGTTCCCTATGAGTAAAGTGAAGAGCAGCAATCCAGCTAGCACTAAGCATATACTGAATATCACTTCTAACCAGTTACTCGTTGGCTCTAGAATATTTCCAAAGGTGCTGCGAATTGAAACATGGTGTGTGAGAAAATACCAATGAATGGTTATTAATCTTGTGAGTGGAACTTCCAAGATTGAGACTTAAAGCCAACGATGGAATGGTTATTCAGGCTTTTAGGACACCCTGGCCCAAGATTTTTCTCCAATTGAAATATGATGTTTAAGCACACTGATATAGAACTAGAAGTTACAATTTTGTGAGTGACTTTGAACCTATCTGATACAAATTTGAAACTTCTATTACTTGGACCCAGATATAAGTATCAGATGTGGGTAGATGTCTCGCACGATGAAACCTAGGTTTACCTGAGAGTCATTAAGCCCCAAAATATGGGATAAAGGATCTTAACAGCAACAGAATTGCTAGAAACAACAGGAAGAGCCCACTCATAAATCCCATAATTGAATGGTCCTTCAACGTCTAAGCACAAAGGTTTTCCATTAACTTTTGTTGAGCCGCCGCCACAAGACAAAGACAGTTTTCCGCACTGCTCATTTCTCGCACATTGTTGCCTGAGACACGAGGTTATGCGCTGCATAGTGAGCACATACCAACACCCTCCCGCAACCTGCATCGTGCCAAAAATCAAACCAAACCTTTGTAAAAGTTTTGTGGGGAAGAGATATGGTAGCATATTAGATATCAATATTCTTTTTTATATTTTAATATGAATCTATATGATTTCTTGAAATTTTAATTCTATTTATTATTTGTAATAAATTTGAGTAATATAATCTAAATCCAAATATTAGAATGTTTTATAAAGAATAGTGAAGCGAATTTAGAAAATAGATACTTGAAAATTAATATTAACTTAATTTAAATATTATCAAAATCCATAATAATCAATCTTCCATCAGCTAACAAAAAGAAAATCAAGTTTATAGGGAAGACTTTACATGAGAAGCTATGAAGTAGGCAATGAGATTAAGGCCAAAACCCCACCAAATGGTGCCAAAGACATAACCAGTGACCTTCTTCATCCTTCTCATCAAGCAAATGGTGTGGTGAACTTTTGGGAGGAATTGGAACAAGAAACTCAAGAACAGTATATTCATTATATGCCTGATGTGCTCTTCCCTCATTAGTTTTGGTAAAACTAACCAGAACACTGCCTGCAAAACAACACAAGAAGGATGTTACGGTCCCATCGTGATGTTACAGTTGTTAATGTGGCATCACCTAAGATTAAACATACCTGAGGAACTGGGAGAATCACGAAGGCATCAAACCAGAAACCTTTAAGCGAACGAACATAATGAGAAGCAATGACACGAGCGTCCCACACCAGTTTCCCGCAACCGACGACGAGGGACTCCCTCGACACGTACGCCAACCTGAACTGAAGCCATATATGGAACAAATGCACAGCGTCGACACAAGTCCGAAGGACGGTAACAGTCACGGCAAGCCCACTATCCATGTACAAACAAGGCCATCCACCTCTGCCTATAGATACAGCATAAAAGAAGAGAGGATCAATGGCTAAGGCCATTGCACGAGCCAGCAGGATTGAACGGTTCCATTTCTGTACCCGCTTGCTCCTCGGGTCAAGCACTCCTCGTCGTCCCCGAACGGACCGGAAGGCTGCCGAGTGGCTGCTTGAGTCGAGTTCTTCTGCAGGCAAGCTCGGGCGTGAATGGGAACGAGGGAAGAGCCGGCGTAGGCTTCCCATTCCGGAGGGTGTGCTTGGTCGCAGCTGGTGGAGTGGAAAACTGGGAGTCCCACTTGAGTGCAAGCGTAGCATTCAATGGGGTTGGGAATCAGGTTGTCTTCGTTGATGTCGCCGCTGCCATTATCAGAGCTCTCGGCCGGAGATATTTGAAGCTGACTACGTGCAGTCCACCAGCTGGAGAAATTGGAGAGAGAAGGCATGGTGGGATGGTGGAACCATGGGAGAGAAAGGAAAGAAAAGGAAGTATGATAAAAGAAAACAAGGAGAGAGGGAAAGGAATAAGAGAGGAAGGCAAGGAAGATGGAGTTACTTGGAGGGACTTGTAATATGACACAAGTGGAGTGAGAGGGTATCATTAGAGGATAAATTATACCAACTTAATTATGGGTAAATTTTGTTTTAATCTACTATTTCATCACTAATGCCTTCAATCTTTTTGTTACCCAACTGTTAAATAGTGCTTTTCTTTAAAAAGATAACAGTATTATTTTAATAGGTATAATAACAATTTTAATCATTAAATTTTATATCTTCTATCAATTTAACATTTATTCTATATACTTAAAATTATTTTAAGACAAAAAAATTCTATATAAAAGTTATTGAATATGTTGTTGTTGAAGAACTAATACGCATGAGAAATAAAGAAAATTATCATTCAATAGAATCTAATAATAAATTAAAATAGAAAAAAATCATTAGATGCTTTCTCAAAACTAAAATAGTAATATTTTTAAGTCGAGTTCTTTGCTCTTGAAGAACATCTAGAATTGATAGTATAGAGACTTGTGAAACCGATCCGATACCATATTTTTAGCCAAAAAAAACATATTCGATTCAAGATTCTAAATCAATTAAATTATCTTTTAAATTGTAAAATTAAATAATAAAAGTTTTATTTTCTTATAATAGTTACTTTAAGAAATAGAATATTTAAAAAAACAAAGAACCAATAATTTTGCTTGATGTTTTATATTTTCTATATTTTTAAAAATGGATATTGAATATTTTATAGAGATAATTTAGAGAGAGAATTTGGAGGGCTTAAAAACTTTTCCCTCATTTTCTCACTTTATCTATATTTAAAATTTTTTCTATTTTTACTTTTTATACTTCTAAATTTTTTAAAAAAATTATTATTTTATATATAATTAAAGTCAAATTAAAAGAAAATATAAAAACTGAAAATTAAAATTGTTATTATACCAATTAAGTGTTACTTAATAGGGGTAATCAAAAATAATTTTAAAAACATTAGTGACCAAATTGTAACATTTTTAATTAAGTGACCAAAATAAAAATTTACATATAATTTAGTAAGTGTAGTCTATTTTACAACATAATGTAACTTAAAAATAATACTATATGGATACTACATACCTATATAAACTCCCAATAGTTCGACTTTTGGTGGCAAATCTTGGTATAAAAATTTGGGGTCTAACTAAAATTTTAATAAAATTAGGAGACTTAATGAGAATGTTTTAAAAAATTTATAGGCATAATTAAAACTTTAAAAATCAAATGAGAATTGACAAAAAATTTTAACTCACTAATTAATTTTAAAAAAAATTAAAAGGCTTAATGATAATTTTAAAATTTTGGACTTTAGTGATTGTTATTCGTGTGATTGGATGGTTATTTGTTTACTTGAACTTTTCTCAGTCTCTATGTATCTCATGTTTATCTTGATTTAATTTATATGTATACTATCTTAATTTTACTACGGATGTAATTTTATTTAAAATTATAATACTCTAATTCAAAATATCCCCAAATGTTATATAATTTTATATGATTTGATTTTTTACAAGATTAAATAAAATATTTATTATAAAATTAAAATATCTTATTAAAATGTATAAAAATAGTTAAAATCTTATTAATATTAAAAAATTAATATAGGGGTACTTTTGGTAATTTGATTTTTGGACAAGGTAGTGTGGTTTGATCAAAACCCAAACTGGTGGGGTCATCTTTGTGTATAGGTTGTATACTATTTAAATCTGTAATTTATAGCTTTTCCTTAATGGGAAGAGAAGAATAACATGTTACATAATAATTGATCCAGGCCAAGCTATATTACAACCATCATCATGTAAGACCTTCAACACTGCATAAGGAGAACCCTAGAAAATTTGAAGTCCAAACTTTGCCATTTCATCAGCAGCATTGTTCTTTCTCTGTAAACATGTTCAACTTTTACTTCCCAATTCCTCCTTAACATCCTCCACAAAGATCTCACTATTGTATTTGGAAGCTCTTTTTTGTCAGTTCTGTGCAAATAATCAACAACTAGTTGATTCCCCAATTCGAGCACAATCCTTCAAGCGCCTAACTTCCATGCTTGATCAAGACCATCAATAACCTCCCATGCTTCAGCTTCTGATGCATTGCAGGTGTCCATCTTTTTGAAAATCCAGGTATCCGTTTGCCACTGTGATATCTTATAACCCCTCCCCCAAATGCATTGTAGACCTACAATGGATACTCAAGCTTTTATCCACCCCTGCACCTGCCTAGATACCTCACTCACGTAGGCGCCCCACGCCATGCACCCATGAAAGGAGCTTCACCAAGACGTTACCAAGCACAGTTATCATATAAGATTAAATTTTATTGATGTTTCTAACCTCACGCTCATTAAAAAGTGGCCATATTTGGAGCATACCTTAGTTTGGATCTATAATCTATTAAGAAGATAATCATGGATAAGGGGCACTTCAAGCCATCCATCTATAAATACCCCTTATTTTAAAGAAGAGCGAGACAAGGTAGCAAACATAGTACCCTTACTCTACTTGAGTGTGACTCGAACTCCTTGACACCACCATGTTTAGCAATTCTCTGTACTATCATATATGAATAGCCCTCATTCTTGTGGTTTTTTACACCTACCTTGTAAATTGTATTATTGTATCGGGTAACTTAATATGAAGAGTAATTTGTTTGCTTCGTGTTTAAGCTGATGCTCAATCTGATATCTAAACATGAGTTTGAATAAGACAGTGAACAAATATAATAAACAATGAAGGTAAAGAGAGATATAAGCACATGACATTTGTTAACACAATTCGAAAATAATTCTATTCTACAAAGCCCAATCTACTCTTACACAAAAAGTAATTGAACCCCAACTTGTTACAACCACTCACCCAAATACCTTTTAATTGTCTAATAATCCAAGCCGATAATGACGTACCAATATTCATCAGTTTAATCCACATGATAAAATCTTAAAAGACAAGGTAAAACACGTTCCGAGAATTATTTGTTTATGACGAATACAAACATAGAATTCAAAATAAAAAATGTCATCATCTAACTCCACTTAAACTGTCTCGAAGCTATATATTAAATATAAGAGTGAATAGCCATATATTATGTACTTTTTTAACTCAATCTTAAAAAGATTATTTTCCAAAGGAAACCAAATATGGATGGTTGTTGGATTTTTGGATCATTGGCATCGCACACAAACAAAGGATTTGTAGGGTAGTTTAAGCTGGAGGAACCTTCCACACTAAAACACAAAAATTATCCTAACTTTTTCTTTCTCATCTTCATCCAATCTTGTTCTTTAAGCTTTCCTTCTATTATCTCAATTAGAAATCATGAATAATGTCTTTTCCAACCTCAATTAGAAATAATTTTATATATTTTTGTATATAAATTGTATTTATAAAGAAATTGATATATTAATATTTATTAAATGGTTAAATTTTACGTTATAAAATTTTAAATTACGTCAAATTTTATATTAATGATCCATTCAAATGGAATATAAAATATAATACTTGATTAAGATTTGTTAAAATATTAATCGTATAATACTTCTATGGTGAGGCATGATGAACTGCAACTTACATCTTCCTCATTTTTAAAGAGGTATTTTATGTTCTTTTTATCCTTATGTTTAAATGATAAATGATAACATGAATGTATAGTTATACCTTAGTATATAGATATAATAAATTATTGAGGTCTTAATTTGTGCAATTAGTGGTTAAATTTTTTTCAAACACCTGTCAGGACAAGTTCAAACTGTATTACTCCATCCTTCACCTCTATTATTATATCTAACTAATAAGATATTAGGAAAATGTCACCTCTATTATTATATCTAACTAATAAGATATTAGGAAAATGTCACATCTGATACTTGTGCTTTTATAAAATATGTCCATTGTAATACTTAAATTTTTAATTTGTGTATTATTATAGTATCTAGAGTTATGGATAATATATTATTATGTGAAAACTAAACAAAGCAAAAAAAAAAAATACTAAATTAAATTTTACAAAGCAAATAACTAAACCTAAACTAAATAAGTAAATACTAAAAGTCAAAGAGCCTCCCATTTGAAATCAAGTTTCCTCCGCAGGAAACCCTAATTGCAGAAATTTGACTAGATTTTCTTCAAATTTTCTTTCAAAAACTTCACTTTCTTTGCTTAAGATAAACCCAAACATTTTAGAAGCTAAGTTTGAAGAATCTCATGGTAGTCAAAATCAAGTTATTCAACATCTTATTCACCCCTAGAACTAGCCACTAACAAAGGCTATTGTATGGATCGACCTCCCTCAAAACGGAAACCAAATGGAGCAGACCTCCTTAAACTTCAAGGGAATCTAGCTCACTTCAACGACGAAGAAGGGTTATGAATTTTACAAGGCGTGTGGGTCACATGGACTTGTGAGCCCATTTTAAATAAATTTAGTTAAGGTCATATTCCGAAATGCATTCTAAGATCAATGATTCTATAGATTCTAATATGTGATGTGTATGTAATGCGTTAACTGAAAAAATTGTTGTTCTGATGTGTTTGCCTTTGATCTTAAAGCATGCTAGTAATATAAATTGTATATATAATTTTTAATTTGTGTGTATCGTTAGCATGTTTTCTTTCTCTTAAGCATATAAGAGCATGTTTATTTTGATTACATTTGAATATGTATTATGTTTCTTCATGTGCGTTGGGGTGGGATATGATTATGGCGAATTTCTGCATAATATCTAGCAGCTTGACTACACATTTTTGTATTGCAACATATGATCACTATTTGGTGTGGAGAGTTGGATGAGTTTTAATTACTCTATTTGGTGTGTTGGGTGGGACGGAGATGATGTGTAACGGATGGAGATAAGATCTGTTCTATTTGACAATTTGCATAGTTAAACATGCCATACCATCTGCATCTGCTCTATTATGTGAATCTGTGTATTAATTATTTTGCTATCTATTATGTTTTTTGGTCAAGTCACACACTAAGCTTCTAGCTCATCGAATTATTTATTCATTTCAGGTAATCCATAGAGGATTAGGCGACATTTGAGAACTTTAATTGATCACGCACGCATAAGATGGTTTTATTTAAACTTTATGGACTTTATCTCGGACTATTTATCCGCTTTTGATTATTATTAACGTTTTTGATTTTTGATGGTTTTTAACATTTTTATTAAAACTAAAAATTATACATTAGATGATTTTTCGTAAACCAAATTTGGACGATCGATTTCAAATTAAATAAATTAACAGTTTTTTTCGCTGTAAATGAGTATTGAGAAATCGGATTTTAGATTAAAAAATAAGTAAAGTTTTTAAAAATATCTTTTTAATAAACTTGAAATTGGGTCTAACATTTTGATAGACTAAACAAGGTTTTTACAAAAAAAAAAAATTATACGAGAATAAGTTTAGTTCAGAAAGCAACTGGTTGAAGTTTTGAAGAGTTAATGTAACTTTTAAGGTCCGACCATAACGTCTAGATTAAATTTGAGAAATGAACAAAAATACGAGGATGGAGATTCGGATTTGGTGAAGAAGGTTGACGTGTATCATGTTGGGTTTTGTTTTTCAGTTGCTTCCTTTTACGTCAACAACATATACAAATTGGGTCTTTTCTTATATATATATGACCCCTAACTTTTCTTTTTCTTTTTCCTTTTAAATCTTCTTCTTTACTTCAAATCACCAACAGCCAAAAACAAAAGTTGTATTCATAATTTCTATAAAATTTTAATTTATTCTGAAAATAACAATGAATTATTTAAATGTGGTTGAAAAATCTCAAAATGGGCTAATATAGAATTATTTATATAGAGAGACAACTCTAATCTTATTCAAGGCTAGTTTGGCAATGCTTTTAAAAATTATTTTAAAAAGTACTATGAAAAAGTGCTTTTGAAAAATTTAAGTGTTTAACATTGTTGTCAAAAGGCATTTTTAGAAATAAAATATTAATTTTAGACATGTTATTATCAAGTAACAAATATAGATTTAAATAATATTTAAATTATTTAATATTATTATATTTTAGTAAGAATATAAAAATTTACTATAAATTGTTGTTAATATTTTAATACATGAAATATAAATTTTAAATATTTTTAAGCAATAAATATTAATTATTTATAAAATTTAATTAGAATATATAAACTATATTTTAAATATTTAAATGTAACCATTAAATATTTGTAATTAGTATTTTAAAAATATTTTTATTTTTAATTAATGATTTAAATATATTTGTAATTAAACACCAAGAACAAAAAGAGTAAGTACTATGTTCTTGGAGGGTGAAAAAATAATTAAGCACTAAAAATACTTTTCTTTCAAAAGTTAAAAACTTAAGCTTCTTTTTTTCAGAAGTATTTTTGCCAAAAATTTCAGCCAAAAACAACCTCTTTAACACAACTTTTCTTTTAAAAGTATTTTTTGGAATCAAAAATATTTTTTTATCAAAAATACTTTTTTTAAGCACTACTAAACAGACCCTCAATACTAAACTCAAAACAACAAACTAGCACTTTTCTATTCTTCAATTCATGTTTGCCTTCTAATGGCACATATGAATTTAAGTAAGCAATATCAAATTTAGAAAGAATGCTTCAAAATCAGATTATTTTTTTAAAAAATAGGATTTAACAAAGTCGAAAAATTTTATTTTATCGGCTTAAAAGTAATCTTGTAATTTTCAGTTCAACCCTTTGTCTTGCTTTTTGTTCCAATTTTTTTTTTTATTTTGTTTGTTTTAAATTTCGCCACTCTAATTATATCACTGATAAAATTTAAGTAAGTCTAATAAAAATTATAAAAAAAAAGAAATAAACACGTTAAACACAACCGTGTAACAAAGGTAGTAAGCAAATAAGACAAAAAAGGGCACACAAACTACTAATAATTGTAATAAACCATTCATAAATTACTTGTACATGATTGAAAAATTGGTAAATTACACATATCATCACTCAGATATTTTTGAGACTTGATTTCATCATTAACTTCGATTTAAACACCAAAGTTCGGAAAATTGAAATTTTTATTTAACTATTGGTGATTGGATGACATGACAATGTAAGAATATCTATCAAATGTTACTTGGAATTGTTATAATGATTAACTTGTCACGTGGCAATAATTAGTTTTTATTTTTATTGAAATTTATATTTACATCATGCAATCCTAGATTTTTTTTTTAGTAAATTATAATAATATAATAAAATCCGAACAACAAACGTAATTAACGCGACTTAAGCCTAAGTCACACTTGAATCAATGAACTCTCTTAACTATCAAATCATTACATGAGATTCTGCATTCTTAAATATTTTACAATTTACATCAACCACCTCAACTATCCATAAACACATCGTTATTCAACATACATCACCAAAATTCAAAATTCGTCAAAAATTATAATCCATGTTTCAAATTTTAAAATTTGAATATCTAAAACTTAAAAAGGTACAACTTTTCGTCTAAAAACTAGTTAACTCCAATAATGGAGGTTACTTTCTAACCACTGTGGGTATATTCAAATAGTTAACGAAACGGAATTAGTAGTAATTAAATTTTTAATTTTTAATTGTTAATTAAATCGAAATTTTTTTAAAAATAATTAAACTGAAATATTTTGGTTAATTCGATTGGTTAATTAAATTAATCAAAATTTATATTTTTTGTTAAAATAAATATAAAACATATCAAAATAAATAAATTAATAATATTCATTTGATGAATTATCCGAATTAACCAATTAAAACTACATATAATTTATATTATTAATTATTAAGTTCGATTATCTACCCAATTTCAAACTAAACTTCTAAAAAGTATTAATTGATTTTTAACTGAATTAAATCAATTAATCGATTGATTGACTGAATTAGATCAATTTAATTAATTAATTTAATTTTAATCAAAAATTTGAGAACACCTCGATGGGATCAGCATTGATTACCAATACACCCGTCATCGATCTACGTCGTCATATCGCTACCCTTACGGAGAGACCAGATGTGACCCTACCACCAACATGACGCTTACGCATGGCATCTCTAATGTTTCATATAATTTATATATCCTCTTATTTGAATAATGGGGAACACACTGTCTATGCTCTCTCTTTATCGACATCCAGATCTTCCCCGCCACTTTACTATGACAAATCTTCAGTGGGTGAACCATCTTTCACCTCCACCAATCCTTGGTTCTTACTCATTTCAGTATGTAAAATCATGAGGAGAAATGTCAACCGAACAAAATTAGTCTTAATTAAATTAATCAAATTAATTTTTTTAAAGGTATTAATCAAATTAAAATTTATATGTTTTATAAAGTATAAAACATTTCAAAAGAATAAATCGATAATGTTTATTTGATCGAATTAATTAAATTAAAATTATGTATGATTTGTATTGTTAATGATTAAATTTGATTAAATTAATTAATTACTCAATTTTAAACTAAATTAAATTTATTCAACCGATTAATTCAATTTTATCTAAAATTTTAACCCTTAAAAATCATTAAAACTCAAAACTGTCGAAACTTGAATATCACAAAGTTTTCAAACCCCACCACTTGCTAACACGTCCTCCATGGGTTTCACGCCAAAGTGCATCCAAATCCAGAAGAAAAGTAAGCCAGCTGGTCAGAATATCTTTATAAAAAGGAAAATGCATGAACCACTCTCTTTATATAAATATATATATATATGATTTGAACATCACCAAACACTCTAACCACCACTTTCCATCTCATCTGTTTCTTCAACTCACTACCACCCACAACATCAATGGTGAGGGCATGAACATCTATCTCCAGGTATTTTAGGGTTTCTTTTTGTTATTTAATAACATGAAATGCATCATTTGGTATTTTATGTTTTAATAAAGGAAGAAGGATTGAGTTGTCCATATTCAAAATTTGGACCTAATGTACATTGATACAATAAAAAACTCCATGTCATGTATCATCTACATAAAAGTATATAATATATTACTTTTCATTTGATTTATATATTATGTTATTAATATCATATAAAAATTAAATACACCATAGTAATAATTTTTCCGCTTAGGGTTTATGGTAGTAAAATATATAATTAATTAATATTAAATAGAAATATTTATAATTTTAAAATAAAATAATTCGATGGGTTTGAGTTAATTATTTTAAACATTGACAAATTTAAGTAAAATTTGAAGTTCGTATTTTGAGTTAAGCAGACCTAAAAACTATGTATAATATTGACACCATACACCATGTATAGACCCAACTCAACGCATAAACATATTTAGATTTAAAGCAAATCTCAAATGAAATTTTATTATTTTCAAAATTTATTTTTCGAATTCTTACTAAGTTGGAATGGAAAGATAAATCAATGAAAATAAAAGTAAGTTAATTCAAGAGTCATTTGTGAGTACTTAAGTATTAGACTAATTATTTCTTTAACATTTTTTTCTACTCTATAAATTAAAAAAAGGATGGATTGAGTTAATTTACTTCATTTATTATTATAACTATTACTTATTTTCTACTAATTTTATCTATATTCCATTAATATAATATTTAAAAATTATAACATCAATCAATATTTAAGAGAAAGAACTTAGAAAATTTATTTACAACTAAAAATATATATAAAAATATAAAAAATCATTTTAGTTTTTTTATTTAATTTTCGCTTTTTTAGTTCTTAACTTGAATTGTTTATCAAATCACCTTAAAGTAAATGAAAAGTTAATGTAATGACCTAAAATTCATCGGCAATCGAAAAAGTGAGTTATAAGGCCTCGTCTTAGTGAACCGAGTTCGTAAATATTTATTAGGAATATTTGTGAGGCTAGTTGTGTGTTTAATTAGGCTTTAATTAAGTGAATTAAGCTTAATTAAGAGAAATTAGGAAAAAGGGTTAAATTGAATGAGGGTAAAGGTAGAATTATAGATTAATAAAAAGAAAGAGGGACCAAAATGGAAAATATACCATTCACCATAAATTTGGCGGCAAATGTTGATAAAATCTAAGATTTTATTGTTTAATTATTATTAAATTATAATGTATATAATTATTTTATTATATGGTAATTTATATTAGTTATAAATTAAAAATATTATATTATATGAATAAATCAAAAATTTTTCAAATGGATGGTGATGATATTGTACTATTATAATATATATATATTTGTAATATTTATATTTAATTAGTAAATAGATATTTATTATTTAAAAGATATTTATTAGATAAATAATTAAATTGTGAGATTTTGTATAATAAATAAATTGGATAGTAACAATTGTAATAATGTAAATATATACATTTGTATTATATTTATTTATTTACTTGAAAATTAAGTAAAAGATAGTTATTAATTAAATAATTATATTATGATATTTTGTGTATGATAAATAAATTAAGTGGTGACAAATGTAATGTAAATATGTGTTATTAAAATATATTTATTATAATTATTATCATTATTAACTAATATATATATTTATATTTATATATATATAAAAGATATAAAAGAAATGAAATAAAGAAAGAAAGCAAAAGAAAGAATAGCAGAAGCCATTCGAAAACAAGAAGAAAGAAAGGGAAAGAAAGAAGGAAAACTAGGGTTTGAAGGTTTAAAGCTTTAATAGGTAAGTCAATTAAGTCCTTTTTACTTAATTTTGATGTTTTAGAAGCTTTAGAACAAGGTTTTGATGAAATTAAGTTGAAACTTTGAAAGTTCATAGGTTTATACGTATAGTTCATGTTGAACAAAAAGATGAATTAGGGATTTAATTGAATGAATTTCAAGTTAGATTTTGTAAGGGATTGAATTGTAAAAGAAGCTATAAGTTTTGTGTTTAAAGGACTAAATTGAAAGAAATTTTAAATTATAATTTTATTATGAACATTAGATAGTTAAGTGAAATATGAAAGGAAATTGAATAGAAATGAAGTATGAATTGAATTATAAAAGTAAATGAGTTAATTAGGATTAAATTGGAATTAGGGTATAAATTGAATAGAAGTTCAATAATTTATTATAAATTAGTGTTGTAATAAGTGTAAATTATTATTATTATTATTTTCGTAGTTAGCAAAGAACCCGAGGCATCGGCACCAAAAGGAAAGGAAAAGTTATCCAGGAGTAATCGAACAAATTCGGGTTTGTATTACTATAATTCAAATCTATTTATTATTAATTGTTATATTTTAATTAAAATGCATGGTAGATAAATTTAGGAAGGTAATTGAAATAATGATATTGATTTGAATGAAATTGATTTAAAATGTTTATGACTATTGAAATTGAATGTGAACAAATTGGAAATTAAAAGTGATTTGAATTGAACCGAATGAATTGAATGAAGAAAATATGTGATTACTTGAAATGTATATTAATCGAAAAGTGATTAGTGATTTGAACTTGATTGAAAATGAATCGAAAATATGAATTGAAAAATGTGAATTAAATTATGAATATGGTGAATATGTGAATTGTGTATTGATTGAAAAGTGGATTGAATTGAATCAAAGAATGATTATATGTGATTATTTGAAATACGTATTGGTATTGAATTGTATATTGATTAGAAAGTGAAAAGGTGAACCTAAATTGAATTATGATTGAATTGAAAGAGAATTTGAAATAAATAAAAAATGATTTGAATACCCTATTAACTAATCGAGCTGAGTCGGATATAGTTGGCATGCCATAGAATTTGGAAGAGTACGGGATATATCGGCTTTGCCGATCAGGCACTTTATGTGTCGTATTTCAAGCACCTCGTGTGTCGTTTCAGGCACTTATGTGTCGTATACTGATCAAGTACTATGTACCGTTTTAGGCACAATGTGCCGTATTGGTGTGTTTGAGTTGGAATCCATGTATCCGTCAAAGTCTGAGTTTGTTAATAGGGTGAATAACTAAAATGAGGAAATTAAATAAATTTGATTGATCGTACTATTAAAAATATGAGAAAGTGAAATTATGAATTGAAATTGAGATATCAAAATAAGGAGTGAAAATAGAATGATTTGGAAATAATGAAATAGTGAATGAGTTAATTGAAAATAATCTTATGAATTAATTATAATTATTTTATTGAAAATGTTAGTTTAAATAATTATTAAAAGACTAATGTTGTAAGGTTTTAGATATGGAATAGAATATGTTATTAAATTAGAATATAGAAATGAAATGTAACACCCCAAACTCGGCCCATGCGTTTCGACCAGATCTGGCGTGTTATGGAACACATAACACTTTATCAGATTTTGAAAACACAAGTTATTATTTAAAATTTGAATAAAGAAGTGACTTTTTGAAATAAACCTCTTTGTATTATTATTACGTATAAATAAACCATGTCATAAATTCATAAGTTGCATAACATTAAAACTACTTAGTTGAATAAAACTAGGGCCTTATTACATAAATATTCTTAAATAAAATAAAATAAAATAAAATTTAAAGAAATCCCAAAAATAATTTGTAGAAATAAAACTTGATAGCCCTCGAGTCCGTCTCGGCTCCCATGTCCACGATCTCTTTGCTCATCCGGAAGAGTAGAGAAAAGGAAAGCGTGAGTCACCAAGACTCGGTGTATAAATCTCAAAACACATAACGACCGAGCCCACAAACACATTATGGGCCCTGGCCCATACATGAAGGTAACAATCATAATCACATAGTAAATGTCAAATAATGAATAACCCAACCCATCCTAGGTTTTCATCCTCTACACACCAACCCGTACCAACCATCACACCTTGGGGATTTCTACAATCAACCCTCCATCCGCTACACACCAAAACGACAGCCGCACTGTCTATTCCTATTAATTAGGAATCATTGAATGTGGCATTGCCACCAATCACTATGTGACCTAACATTTGTATATGTGGGATTTCCACCACCGATCACCAAGTGACCTATCATGCACTTCCCCTTCAATATCATATTCCCACCCCATGCATACACATAAAGAAAACATCATGCAGACATATATATTTTCCGATACACATAGGGAGTTCTATGTTTACGTACCTGGCATCCTTGCCTAACCCTTTTAGGGTTCCATTCAACTGTCTAAATGACCTCATTCGGCTTTTAAGCCAATAATACATATATATAATCATACATACAGGATTAGTAGTGTGTTGAGATCTACACACGATTCCGATAAGATGATGCTTTCTATGTCGACGCTATCCTTAGTCGACACTCATTATCTGCCTAAGGTGTTGTTCGTAAGGTCCACAACCAAGTGGCCAATCTCGAATGGCGAATCTGCTCTTTTCTTAAACTTAGGATTTTCTCCTTTGCCTAATCCATATTTAATTCCATCACAAGTCCTTATCGAACTACTATCACAATATTTAATCGTTAATCCTCATTATAACCTTAAGATCTTGCATATAATGATCAAATCTAATAGAAATCTAGGAAATCTTCTTACCTTAAAAATCCCGAAAGTGGAGACTAGCTATTTTCGCTTTTAGATCTAATTGACCAAGCTTCCTTTAAATCCCGAATTGCCACCCAACATAGAATCATTAAATGTTAATTTTTGGCTTTTGCCTTTTAAGAACCGAAATAGAATATGAGATCTAATGAAATCAAGACTTACCTTAGTATAGGAATTCACTAACACTTGGAAAGGAGATTCGACAATACCAAAGGAAAGTTTTAAATGCGGAAGAATAGAACTAATTCTCAAATAGGATGAATAAAAAAAGACTATAGATGCTTGACTTTTTAGAGAAATCGGCACAAGGAGGAAAAAGTGGAGAAGAGTTTGACTTTTGAAGAAATTGGAGAAAAGAAATTGGAGAGGGAGAGGCTAAGGAATTTCGGCATAATGGGAGAAGAAATTAGGGTTTTCAATGTCGAATCAAGGAGCTATCCCCTTATTTATAGATATTTGACACCTCATGTATAAAACCAAAACGCCCTTCCTAATTAATTATCAAGCTAAATGAGAGGAAAATTGCACCCCTTTTGCCATGCAAGAGCAGATTTCTACACTCCTCTAGGTAGTGGATTTTTACCAACACCTCCCTTGAAGATAAGCTCCTAACTTTCTCTTTTTATCTATGAT